>ML685942.1:1802254-1833552 GCA_007922175.1 Pelusios castaneus | reverse complement strand
TATATATATATATATATATATATATATATATATTCTTTTCCTCCTTGCTAATGTTTAGCACATTTTCTTCCTGGCAAATTGCAGTGCTGCATCGCTTCTGAAAGGAACTAAATGAGCATGTGAAGTCAAGCATTGGAGAGTATCACAAAGTCTGAAATAAATAATATCAGAATAATCATTTGCTAATAGTAGGAGGTTGTTTGTTATTGTTGGTTTTGTGTGTGAGTGTATGTTCTAAAAAGAGTACCCAGTTGGGATTATTATTCCCTTTTAAAAAATGTATAAACAGGAAAGTAATTAAACTATGATTAAATATATCACTCTGTTGCCTGCTCAACCCTTTCTTTGCAATACATTAAAAAAAATCTACATTTTAAAGGATCAAGATGATCCTGGAGGAATTGAACAACCCAGGGATCTTGGGAATGGACCATGGAACCCTTTATATCTGGGTCTCTGGAATAAATCCTGGCCATAACAGTTGCAATGGCAATTCAGTGACCTATCTGATCAGAGGTAGCGAACCCAAATTCATTTGTGAGCCTCTCTACAATACATCCTCTATCATGGCAGGCACAGCAGAGAAGACATGGATGCATGGACTGAACTAGCCCTAATTCTTTAGAAACATTCTCTTCAGATCAAAGGCGAGTGGCCTTTGGTAGCACAGTTTTGAGTATACCAGCTCCATGAATCTTGGGAGCTGCAGAGCAACTAAACCTGGGTTTAAAAAATTTCTAATGAATATTTCAAACAGTGGGGAAGCTGGTGCTTCTCCCCCTAACTCAGAGAAGCTGTCAGTACCTGCTTCTGAACACAAAGGACTGAGCTGGAGGTCTAAAGGAGGTCTCAAGGATAGTCCACTATCAATACAGTAACTCTAGAGAATGCCAACTCTCCTAATGAAATGAGGAGTCCTTAAATCTCCAGTTACCATGAGTGAATATGGGAGCTTGGGGAAAAAGCTCTGTAAGTGTCTCTCACAATGAATAACCATCACCTCTAATATTTATTGAGGAGGAAATGCCCCCCTTTCTGTGTCCTGGACTACAGAATGCTTCATTCCCAGCATGATCCCTGAACTCCCAATGCAGCAAGAAAGGGAGAGGGAAAATAACCCTCTTATAATTAAGTGTCTTGAGTACAGATTTGATTCAGACTTAATAAGAAAGTTATTCTAAGTCAAACAAATACCAATTGATTATTAAGAACCTAATTACTGATGTGCAACCCCTGTCATGGCCAAGTTTTTCTTAAACGGCAGAGTTGTTAGAGCTCAATAAATACCATTTTAATAATTAATTAGCATTGAATTAATAGACCATTACTGCTGAGCCTGCACAGTGAACATGACTCCCATTATGAGCCTGCTGCATGGAGCAGAGCACAGGTTGCATGCTGCCTGCAAGTCAACAATGTTCTATTTAGGGCCTGAACCTGCCAAGTGCTGAGCATCCTCAATTTCCATTGAAGGCAAAAGGGAATGATGGTGCTCAGCACCTCTCAGGATCAGACACCCTGTAGCAACAAGTCAGGATTCCTCAGTCCTATTTCTGGCTCTGCCACTGACCAGCCAAGTGCCCTTGACCAAGTCACTTAACCATTCTGTGCCTCAGTTTCCAACAGCCAAATTCCTTTTTGGTACTACACCACACAAGTCAATGTGGTTGAAACAGAAATATCTCTCCCCCCATTTCCATCTGTAACATTAGTATATTACCACCCATTTTCCTAAAGGGTGCTAGAACTGGCAAAATGCACTAAAATAGCAGACAAAAGGGCTCATTATTAAATAGCATTTTCTGTATTATTATTTTTATTGTAATAGACACTAGAGGCCTCAGTAGGAGACGCGGGCGCTCACTATCTCTGGAAACCAGGTCTAAGTTATATGGAGAGTTTCTGGCAAACCCACAATCTCTGAGCATCTCCCGCTGGCTGCTTCTACAACAACCAATGTCAAAATTTTGTAGGTCCTCCATAGAGACACTACATTTAAAAACTCAGTAGCAACTACTGGTGGGTTTACAATTTGGAATCTGGATGTCAAGCACATTTCCTAGCAGATGCGAATGAGCTTAGGGCAGGTCACATTTTGAGCTTAGTTTACTTGACACAGAATCCCTGTAGCTCCATCCCAGCTTTGAAGTTATTCCAGAGATTGAACACCACTGCTGAATCAGGGCAGTCGACTATCCTGTGTGAACTGATTCGGTCAATCTCCTTACAATCCCTAGCGGACAGGTGTCTGGATCACAACACACTCTACAGAAGCCTAGGATTGAATGGCATGGGTTCCACCCTTCAAATACAGATTTTCAACCTGTGCAGAATTCAGAACTCCTGGGTTTTGGTTCTAACTATTCTGAGCCACATTCTGCCTGCCGTACTCCCACTGAGGGGCACCTTCCTCTGCAAGCAATCCCCATTAATTCTTGGCAGAGTAAGATACTACCCAGTGGGGGAGCCACTCAAGAATTTTTTGATGAAGTAACAGTGTCTTGGGATGCCCTATTTCGTGCTTTTCAAAATGAAAACTTTGGGGGTTTTTTTCAGTTTGAAGCAGCTTTTCCTTTTGACCTTTAATTTACAATGAAAAATGGTTAAAAAAAAGTTTTATTAAAAGGTTGAAATAAAAATAAAATCCTTTAAAATTATCAAAATAAAACCTTTTGAGTAACCCAACCTTTGAGTGACCCAGGTTTCTGGGTCATGAATATTTTTGAGACTCACTTTTTGTCATGATTCAGGACGGGACTTTTTTTTGTTTTTGAAGTCTCGAAAATTCTCATGGGATGAAAAAACCATGAAACCGCTGCTCACAAGAGCCTCAACATGTGTACACTTCAGAGCCCAATGTGAAGGGAAGACAGTGTTGGAAAAAGAAAATCCCAACCTGAATGGCTCGGATGCTGGTATGCTGTGTTGCCAGGCATCCTGCTGATGGCTGTGCTAATGGCATGGGAAATGCTGTCACTTTCCTCATCCCAGTCCCTTCATGTGGCCACATCACAAAACATCAACTGCAATCAAAACTGTCTAATCTGATTAGCCACTGAGCTTCCTCCTGTGCCCAATGGTAGCAAAAAAGGACCATGGCTTCATGGCTGGTGGGAATGCATAAGCAGAGCCTGGGAATCCATGTCTCCGCGATGGAAGCAATCTATTTCCTTTCCATGTCTCAGCATCTGCAGGAGTGGAACAGCACTTGGGCTGGTCATCAGCATGAGCTCTGCTGCCTGCAGCAGTTCCAAGGTAGAGAGAGAGTGTTACACTGTACTGGGATATGTAAGACAGATCAAGAGTGATGGTGGCACCCGCAGAGCTACAATGGCTCTGAATATTCCTGAGGGACACGCTCCGACCCTGTCATTCTCTGCTATGTGCATGTCTTCCGCTCTCACCAGGAGAGGAGGGGGCCGCTATTAGCCATGCATTGGGCGCTTTCTGATGTCGGGAGCTGGTGCCCAAGATCTGGCAGATGGTGATGCAAATGGAGCTCCTGAATCAAGGAACAAATTGCAAGGCATTTGTTTTAAGTGCAAAGCTGTAATGAGTCTGTTAATTAGTAATTAAGCCAAGCTGCAAGCGCAGTGCGGATGTGGGTGCAAGGACTGGAATCTGAGTGCAGGTGGGATCATGGGTATGAACCAGCTAGCAATTCTGGCTGCGGGTGCAGATTGGGCTCACTGTGGTGGGGTGGCACTAGGGATGCTGACACAGATGTGGTGCAGAAGGTGATGAGTGCAAACACACTCAGGGCATATGAGGGAGTGCTGAGCCTTGGGCAGCACGCGTGGGTGCAATTACACAGGCAGCTGCAGGGCTGCAGCGTGTGCCATATGGGCATAGTTACACGGTGGGGGTTGGACAGCTGGGTGTGCAGTGTGTAACGTGTATGCTGTTATAGGTGTGGGCACAGCACAGTGGGGGTGTAAGGCACGGTGATGCAATGCAGTATTGGTATAGGGCAGGGTGGGTGCAACATAGTTGAGGTGGGTGTAGGGTGGGGTGTGTGCAGGGCAATGGTGGTGGAGGGAAGGGTGGGCGCAGAGCAGCGGGGCTGGGATGCAGGGTGAGGAGGGTGCAGGGTGTTAGGTGGGGTGGGCCCTGGGAAGTGGGGGTGGGTGTAGGTGGGATAAATGCAGGGCAGTGGGGGTGTAGAGCTGGGATGGGCACAGGAGAGATGGGGTTGGTATAGGGCAGGGTGGGTGCAGTGCAATACGGGTGTAAGGCTGGGCTGGGTGCAGCACATTGGGGTGGGGGTAGATCTGGGGCACCCTGTAAGTATGTTTTGCTGCAGCTATTCAGTTGTTTGCTCTCAGTTCTGACCCTGGAAGCCATTTGAACCTTAGCCATTCTCCACTTTTTTTTGCACCTCTGGTGAAGGGCCAACTAAAGGCTATCCACTGCTGCTCCTTGGCTTTTTCTGGGGCTTGGGCCTGCTTTGCAAGGGCTGCCCCTTGCACCCAGCTGCTGGATACTGGAGGAAGCACTAGGTGAGTTTCTGGGGCAAACCCTGACCCTGCTGGAGCTACTGAGCCAGCCCTGTAGATTGTTGTTTACACCTTTGATAATTGCAATGGACCAGTGTTGGTCTCTGGATTCGACTGACAGCCTTCAGCTCTCACCTGGGCCCAAGACCAAAGAAGCGGTGATAGGCCTCACTGCTCTGGTGCCAAACAAGCCAGCCCCTTCACCAGCCCACGAGAGTTGACTGAGGAGACGAGACCATCCGTGGAATCTCACTGGCATCAGCTACCAAGATGGTAGAACCTGGGGGTCCACAGATGCAGTGGGCACCTCGGGCTGAGTCCAGTCCTGTGCATTGGGCCCCTGGCCCCTTGCTGACATTTCCAGTGGCAAACTGGAAGCCTGTTGGTGGCTCCAAAGGGCCGGCTGACAGCAAACGACCAGACAAAGTCACCTGGAAGGAACAAATGGCTCCTCATGGAGATGGAAAAGGCTCTTAGGAATCTCAGCTGCACAAGAAAGTAATGCAGAGGAAGGCCAGCTGCTCTGCCAGTCAGAAAGAGGGAGAGGCACATGGTTGGCCAGCAAGACAGACAGGCAGCTCACAGCTGGCACAGAGAGAGGAATGAAGAATCTGAAGGCAAGGACAGAACTTCCCAGCCCAGCAGGATGAATCCCAGGGGATAAAAAGGGAATTCCTGTTCCTCCCTGCAGAAAAGGTGGCATTTCCAGCCCTCTGAACCATACAAATGAGAGAACAATGACAGAGGCGGTGTGAAGGAGAGAGAGAGACGCTGAGCATGCAGGCCAGAGAGCCATCCCCTGCAGCTGGCCCAGAGGAGACCAGGCAGGGGAACTCTGCTCAGAGGGGGTGAGGAAAGCTCCCCTGCTATTACTGTGTACTTTGCAATGAAGAGTAAACAGCTGCAGTCCTTCCACCCCCTGCTCTTTCAACAGGGCAAAGCGTCCATAATACCCAGCATCACAGAGTCCTTTCCCAAGAGAGCCAGCTGTAAGGCAAAGGGCAGTGGATCAATTTGAAGAGAGCTGGAGAGTGACTCAGTGGGACAGTTCCGAGGCTCTGGGGCAGCTCATGTGGCAATGATGCACTCACTACTACAGGGAACAGGGAATCCGTGGTCTGCTGGTCACACACTAGGCTTCAGAGACAGGTTCTGTTGGCACTAAGGGCCTCAAAGCTTTGGGGTGGGGGAAATCAGACAAAGGAAGGCTGATCAGAGTGCTCCTGTGGCCCGGGTTCAGTTCATGCTTCTGCTACTGACTGCCTACCTGACCTCGGTTAAATCACTTTGTTTCTCTGTGTCTCAATACCCGGACTGCACAATGGGGATAACATTGCCTATGCCCCAGTGATCTTGGGAGCTGCTGATTCTGGCATGTGTACTTGTGGTATCTTTCTCTTCCCACACAGCTCATTGGCCAAGCTTTGGAAAACCAAAGCCAGGACCACTTTCAAACAAGATGCTATTTTATCCAAAAGCCTCTCTTCTATACGATCTCTGCATGCCAAGGCTTGGTGGGTGGGCTAGGACCTCCTCATGAAGCCTTGACTCATCTCTATTTTGCACTCATTGATTGCCCTGCCCCAACCCCAGAGACACCCGGGGGAGGCCAGCCAGCCAAGGGTTACATTCTGATTTCCTTTCTGATTTATGTAAACTCCAGCATGGCGTCCTAATAAGAAATCAGTTCCTGTCATCATCTTTATTTCTTATTCTGAGCCACAACACTAAAACACTTCACGGTGATTACAAATAGCAAAGTTATTTTTTGCCAAGCCTCCGCATCAGAACTTAATAGCATGGTGTAATGCCACCCCACGCTGATGTGTGGCATATTTAATATCCATCTTTCTTAGAAATAACAGTGTTCTGAAATTAGAAGGGACTTTAGCAGCGAAATAATTAATGTGGATAGCCATCATAAATGCCACAAATGGAACAAATACAGATGGCAGTGAACCATGATTGCTAATACTCTAACCTGTTGTGACAAAGCTTTAAAAATTGAAACCCTTTTCCCCAGACACCAGTGAGTGGAAATAAATCAAAAAACAAAACAAAACAAAAAACCCCCAGAGCTCTTCTCTAATTGCATCGTCCCCGCTCATTACCAGTCTCCCAGTCGGTTACGTGCATGTTCTACCGGAGCTTCTGAGCCTGTTCTTCCTATCAGTATTGGGTTCTCATTAGAGCAGGGCTTGCCAGAGAAAGGACAAGCATGTGCTTAAGGCAGTGGCTTGGGAGACAGCAGATGTGGGTTCAATTTCCAGCACCTACAGTGGGATAATGCAATGGTTTTCATCCAGTGTGCCGTGAGAACTGTCCAAGTGTGCCATGAAATTTTGTATAAAGGTAATGAAAATCAATGTTAAACAAACATTGTTTCATCTTAAACAATATTCTATACAACCAAAATTATAACTTACAAAACTCATGAAAATTAATCATCAAATTAAAAGTGGGGTATTAGTCTTTCAATTCTAAAATGTGAATATTTTAAGTACAGGTGACCAAAGGGCAAAATTGAGATGATGTGTATTTTTTTCCAGTGGATTTGAAACGTTAATACATTTTATCCTTCTTTAACTTGTTATATGCAATATGTTGAAAACCTCTCTAGTAAGACCGTAGCCATAGTAAATATGATGTTTATAAGCAATCAATTCAGCTGAAAAACGTGGGTGTGCTGTGGAATTGTCTGTCTCATTGAAGTGTGCCGTGTTACTGAAAAGGTTGAGAACCACTGGGATATTGGATAAATTACCTAATCTCTCTCTGCTTCACTTCACCACCAGCTAAATAGAAAAACCAGCCTTTTGTTTTTTTGGCTTGTCTCTTTAAGATACAGCTACACTTGAAACTGGAGGGGCAATTTCCGCACTAACTTTGACCAAGCCAATGTGCTAAAAATCAAAGTGTAGCCATGATGGCCAGGGATGTCACGGGGGCGAGAGGGGGGCGCGAACGGGGCAATTGCCCCGGGCCCTGCGGTTACGTGGGCCCCATGCTGTCCCACTCCCAGCAGGGCAGTGTGGGGCCTTCGTGCGCCGCAGCCCCTCCTCCCACCGGCGGGCCGGGCCAGGAGGGCTATGCCCGGCCCCTGGGCCCGCCCTCACCGCCCCCAGGGTGCAGCAGGCAGGCCCAGGGGCGGAGATCGTGGGGTCTCGACTCTGGGCCAGCCTGCTCCACACGGCCAGCTCTCCCCCTCGCCCGCCCCCCCCACAGGTGGCCTCCGGGGCCGGGACCAAAGCCGGCTCTCCCCTCCCCCCGCAGGTGGCCTCCCAGCCTATGGCCAGGGCTGGAGCTGGCTCCCCCTGCCCCGCAACAGGCGGCCTCAGCCTCCCGGCCCAGGGCCAGCTCCCTGGCGGGCAGAGTGGGGCCGTCAGCCCGCCACGCTCCCCTCCAGCGTGGGGGGCAGGGCCCCGCTTTGGCCAATTGGCCCTGGGCCCCGCTCCCCCCACGGGACTGCCCTGATGGTGGCACAGATGGGGAGAGGAATAATGGCCCAAGTAAGTACTTTGGGTGGCAGACAGGACTGTACTCAAGACAGCTAGCCCCTCCCACTGCTCGTACCACCATGCTTCTCATGTGCACGACTTCTCAAACTGGAAATTATACACCCACATCCTGAATGCAGACACTACCTTGACGTGTGAGCTCTCTGAGGCAGGGACTCACTCTCACAGGCTATGTCTACACTTGCACTTTTAAGTCGACTTTAACTAAGTCGACTTAGTGTGTCTACACTTAAAATTAAAGTCGACTTAAAGGGGAACTTACAAAGTCGACCTAGAGCGTCCACAGTGGATGCTCTAGGTCGACTTTGTAGGGCTAGGGGGACCTTGGGCAGGTCCACGGTGGCTGGAGGGCACCCCCTTTGTGCAATGGGGCAAAGGGGGACAGGGACCCTGGCAAGGCAGAGCCCTGTGTGTGATGCTGTCTGGATTTAGGGAAGCATTTATGATATTATTTTCTTTGGATATATCATAAATGCTATAATCCATAGGAACTATGTCATGTTTGGTATCAATAGAAAGGTAGTAATTTGCTGGGAATGATTATATAGTTTATGTCTAGGAATTCTATTTCGATTAGAAGTTAAGACTTTGATGTTATATCCATACTTTAACTTGTGTCATTCTGGACAAATGCCTTAGACGGGAGGGTGTGAACAACCATTGTCTCCTTAATGTTAAGGAATCTGCCAGGTGATATGGTCCCAGGGAGTAAACTGATGAGCCATTAAGGACACAATGGTTGTATTCTTTATGTCCTTAATGGCTCATCACCCTCCCGTCTAAGGTATTTGTCCAGAATGACACAAGTTAAAGTATGGATATAACATCAAATTCTTAACTTCTAATCGAAATAGAATTCCTAGACATAAACTATATAATCATTCCCAGCAAATTACTACCTTTCTATTGATACCAAACATGACATAGTTCCTATGGATTATAGCATTTATGAGATATCCATAGAAAATAATATCATAAATGCTTCCCTAAAGCCAGACAGTGTCACACCGTGCCCACATGACCTGCCCTTTGGGGGGCATGCCAGGCTCCCTCTGTGCCCCCCCCTGGCAGGGAGGGCATTGGTGTAGTCCTGGGGTAGCCCTAAGTCGACTTAGGGCTACCCCAGGGCTACACTGGCTTAATTCGACTTTAAAAAGTCGAATTAAGCCTTAGGTCAAGTAGAAAGGTGGTTTAATAAAGTCGACTTAATTTTCATTAAGTCGACTTTATTTTGCTTAAGTTGACTTAAGCAAGTTGCTTAAGTCAATTTAAGCAAAGTGCAGTGTAGACTCAGGGCACATTAAGTCGACTTAAGCCAAGCTTAAGTCGACTTAATTTACCAGTGTAGACGCAGCCACAGTGTGGTTTTTATAGTGACTACCACAACAGGGCCTGCTCTCGCTTCACAACCAGTGACATGCCAATGACATGAAAACATCAAATGTCCTCACTGTAGGCTGTTTGCAACATGGCTGGTTCTTCCAGGTGCAGGATCTGGCATGACTGATCTGTCAGTGCAAAGTTCCATGTCTGAAGCGTGGGTGGCTTGAGCTGAATCTTTGCCTTAGTTACAATAGCTCAACCCCGCTTATTTAAAGGAGGCAGCCCTGCTGTAGCTAAGATGAGAATATGTCTCACTGTGGGCACACTTCTACCCCCGATGAAGCAGTGACAGCCTAGGAGGAAGAGGAGGACAAGGTGGTCTCTCCCAGCAGGGATTCCTGGAAGCATTAAGCTCTGGTAAGACCTACTGGCTCCTGGGATCTAAGGCTATGTCTACACTTACTAAAGTTAGTTCGAATTAGTTAAGTCGAACTAATTCGAACTAATTTTAATTAGCGAATTGCATTGAGTTCAATGGGCCGGTTAGTTCGAACTAAGCAATTAGTTCGAACTAACATGGCCAACTAGTTCGAATTAACCCTTAGTTTGAATAGCATATTTGAATTTATTAGTTCGAATTAAGGAAGCCCTTAATTCAAACTAATGAAAGCCTAGTGTAGCCATGGCTTAAGTTAGTTCGAATTAAGCTTCCTTAATTCGAACTAACTTGCCAGTGTAGACATAGCTTTAAAACAGCTACCTATAGGATGTGAAGCAGAAGAGATGTGACCCCTCAGTGGCACATAGAGATCTGCCAACAGAAATGTGAGGCCCTGGTACATCATGTTCACTGGACCCCACCCCTTCCCATTTCCTCCCCTTCCATCCTGTTATAGATGTTTTGGGGGCCCTCTAAGCACAGAGACACGTACAATGGTCTCCCTTTCCTTCCCTCTCATCGGTGGGGGCCTTAGTCCCACAGCCCAGACATGTCTCCTCTCCTGGCTGACAGCAACACTACACGTTCTCCCACCATAATAATTCTCTGACTAGCCAAGTGAACCCCAGTCACTCTCTGTCCCAGTGCAGTAGCAGAGGAGGGCTCTCCGTGTCCTCCCCTACTCTAGCATGTGTTAACTACCAATGAGGTTTCCAATCAGGGATGAGGAATGCCTTATTAGGTCATCTACTCATTCGCCTGCCAAAACAGCCTGGTTCCCCACAAAAGAGTACCTGGACACTAGCCTGGGTTGATTTTACAAGGCCCAAAGCATTGAGGTTTTCATGTCTTCCTCTGGGAAACTATTCTACTCTTTCAATTATCACAGTGAAATAAGTAACAAGTGAATTAGGTGATTGTCTCACCAGTCCCTCCGTGTCATGCAGAAATGATAAACATCCCATTCCCAGGACGAATATCTGTCTAAACCCATCAGGTTGGCAAACTAGGACACTCCGCAGTTCAGTCCCTCCACATATTGTGTTATCCAGGGTGACACATTGGATGTGCTGTAATGCTGCATCTCACAAGCTACACTCCAAAGCAAATTCATGAACACAATGCTCAGATAAGCCCTTCAGGGTCATTTCCCCCTCACCAGATGTGCTGGAAGCTTGTGTGGGTGTGAGTTAATGAGGGACACTTCTCCTCCTCTGACATTCCCTTGGCATATGTAGAGCGCCTTTCATCCAGAAAAACCAGAGCCTAAGGTAATTTGCAGGCTATGCACGGGTCACTTCCCCACCCCTGAAATAGTCACCTCTTGGGTGTTCAATAGCACTTATTTGTTCTTGCAGCACCAGTAATACCACACAAGAGTTTAGGACAGGAAGTGAAGAATTAGGGATTTATCTAAATTAGAAATGGAAAAGACCTATGCACCTGAATTCGATCACCTCAACACAGACCATGTTGGAATGTTTCCTGTGCTAAGTTTAGTTTCAATTGGCTCAAATAGAAAGACGTCCACTGCTCCTCTAGGGAAACAATTCCATACTCTAAAAGATGTTGCCACTGGAAAGTTTCTCTGTTGTTCTGCATAAACAAACCCTTAATTCCATTCTGTTAGAGTACGTCTCCTCTCCTCTCCATAACCAATCTCTCTCCCTCCTTTGTACATATATTTACAGCTGGGCAATGTTTTTCAGATGAATTGTTTATTCACTGAATGCAGTTCTGGGTCAACCAAAATGATTGGCAAATTCAGTGAATAATTTCGATTTTTAAAAAACTGAAATTTCTTTTTCAAAGTTGAAACATTTTGTTTCAACATTTTCTTTCAAAACAACCTTTTGTTTCAATATTCAAAATGACCTTTTTGACATTTTGCTTCAAAACTATCTTTGTTCTGACTTTAGCTGGATTTAATTTTTTTAAAGGATAAAAAACAGCCAAAAATGAAATGATATGTTTAATTGTTGATTTCATTTAGACTCAAAATGGTTTGTTTGGTTTGGCCACTGAACTGAAAGAACTGGATATTCACCCAGTTCTGCTTACATCCTTCAAAAAACTAAGTGAAATTAACAGAGGAAAATTACCTAGCACCAAATTTACATGAATTGGAATTCACCTAGGACTGAAAGACACCTCCCAGTAGGACACTAAGTTAATAGAAACAAAGAGGATTTTAGAGCAACAGCGATCAAGGGCTGGCAATGAAATCCATGGAGAAGCTGCCACTTACTTGAATGGGATCAAGCCATTAGTTTCCAGTATGCTCCCAGCAAGACTCTTGGGTTTTTTATTTTCTTGGAGGTCTCCCATCCAAGTCAGAAACCTCAGTTTAGAAAATTCAGCTAGATCAGTGTGTGAATTTGGCATGGTTGCAGGTAAAACTGGAAAACTTCAGGAAGCTAAAGGCACCACATCTTTAATTTTCCCAGGGATTGAGTGGAAGCTTTACCTCTCATTTTCCCCAGTGTTCTTCTACCCTCCACCCAGATAGCTGAGAGGAAAAAGAAAGATGGGCATCTGTGCACCATGGGAGTAAGAATTCCTTTTAAGAAGATGCTTAATGTGCAGTTACTTACTTGTTTTACATGGATGTGGCACAGTGGTTTGACAAGAGACTCTGGCCTGCCAAAATAAGGTCTGTCTAAGCCACCCTCCTAAATAACAAAGAAGGTATTTCTAAGCCCAGCTGATTGTAAGCCCTTTGGAAAACAAACAAAGAAACGCGAGCCAAAATAAAAGCCAAAGCGGACAGTGATTTTCATAACTCATTCACCTAATGGATGAGATATGAAATGAGTTAGTTGGCAGATGGGCACCCTAGAGGTACATTGGTTTGTCGCTCCCTATAAGGCATCTCAGAGAAACCACTGCATGACTTCACCCCTCCTTCCCGGGAAATGGGGGGGAAAAAAGAAAAAAAAAAACCCTTTGCAAATTTCCATTAGTGGCTAAACATTCTCCATGGTTAAAGACTGAGGCAAGCCTGGGAACATAAGATGGCTCTATTTGTTGCTTTTCAGATTGGTCTGTTTATTGTTGCACCTCTGAAGAAACTTCCTTCTCTCTTTTCTTGTGGGGAGTTTCCATGTTCCTTGTTAAACTATTTGTACACAACAAACAGGGAAGAATGGAGCCGGCCGAGGGTTATTTATCATGCCAGCATGAAGTCATTGAGGCAGGAGGCTAGCGCTAGGCATGACATCTTGTGATGTATGGGTTAGGACAGCTTGGTGCTGAGAATGCCAGGAAATATTAATCTCAAGGAGATGCTATTGAACTCAAGAGAGACTTAACATCAGTGCTGCGAGATCAAAGATATGATATCTCTGGCAGAACACGCTATCAGAAATGATCATAAGAAAAACAAAGGGGTCACTTTAGTGCCTTGTGCATTAATGGAGTGACTCATTGCCTCGGGGCAGAAGCAAACAGCAATTTTTCCTGAACCAAACCAACATGCACATGAGATTTTTTGACATTTCTTTGCATCTTATTGTGGGCTGCCAATAAATGAAGGCATAATAACGTCAAATCAGTTTTCCTATCTAACTTATGAACTGCCCTCAATTTCCCGCCCCCCGCTTCGGTGCTCTCCAGTCAGCCAAAGACAAAAACTCTTTAAGAGTTCTTAATGCAAAACTTCAGCAGTAACGAATGCTTTAGTGTCTGGTTCAGACCAATATAGAAGTGCTGGGGAATGCCCATGGGTTCATCTACACTTAGAAATTAAGTCGACTTAAGCTTGCAAGCTGCTTAAGCAGACTTAAGGAAAATAAAGTCGACTTAATGAAAATTAAGTTGACTTTATTAAACCTCCTTTTAATTCGACTTTAGGCTTAAGTCGACTTCCTAAAATCGACTTAAGCCAGTATAGACCTGGAGTAGCCCTAAGTCGACTTAAAGTCGACTTAGGGCTCTCCAGGATTCCCCCACTGCCCTCCATGCTGCGGGGAGGGGGCACCAGGAGAGCCTGGCATGCCCCCCCAAAGGACAGGGCAGAGCCCTGCCCACCCTGCCCCTATGCCCTGCCAGGGTCCCTGTCCCCCTTTGCCCCATTGTACCCAGGTACAATGGGGCAAAGGCTGAGCCCCCTGGCACTGGGCAAGGGGTGCCCCCCTGCCACCGTGGACCTGTCCAAGGTCCCCTTAGCCCCTACAAGTCAACCTAGGCGTCCAGTGTGGATGCTTTAGGTTGACTTTGTAAGTTCCCCCCTAAGTCGACTTTAAATTTAAGTGTGGACATGCTAAGTTGACTTAGCTAAAGTCGACTTAAATTTACAAGTGTAGACATAGCCCATGGGAGATTCTCTGGTCCCCATCATGTAAGGAAGAAATAGGATAATTCTGCCACTCCTGAACCTGCAATCATTTCTAAAGCTTGTACTTTTCCTGGTGTTGCATTTATTCTAGCCCCAAAAGGGTTGGCTAGCGCCAAAAGGTTTAATTTCTGACCAATTTTTTAATTTTTTTTTTTTTCATTTTTCATCAAAAACAAAACCTCAAACTTTTGGGCTTTTGCTCAAAATAAAGCCTAAAATATTTCTATTTTCTTTGTTTGGTTTTGATGAAAAGTAGAAATTGTCCACAGAAAGCGGACACAATACAAAAAATGGTGGTTGGTCAAAAATCCAACTTTCTATTGAAGGAAAATGTTCAACCAGCCCTAGTTAGTATTCAGAGACTCATTGACTCTAGTATTCATAGACTAGTCTGTGAATAGTTCATAGTTATGAATAGTTCATGAATAGTTCAACTAGTTCACAGACTAGGTCAACCAGCCCTAGTTAGGATTCATAGACTCATTGGCCATGTCTACACTGGCAAGTTAGTTCGAATTAAGAAAGTTTAATTCGAACTAACTTCAGCCTTGGCTACACTAGGTTTTCATTAGTTCGAATTAAGGGCGTCGTCAATTCGAACTAATAAATTCACCTCTTCCATCTCTGATTTCTATGACTAAGTCTCAAACAGCAGGGACCTGTGATCAGGCATAGCTTTCAAAGAAGTGAGGCAGAGCAGATATCTAAGAGATGAGACACTATGGTAGGAAGGTCAAAGGCAGCTGTGGACGAACCTGAGGTGGAGTCTGGATTCAATGCTGAGAAGCACTCATGATTTCAGATGCTTTCCTGGAACTGGGAAGAGCTTCTTAATTGTGTGGTCACTTCATCTCCAACTCCAGCTGGGACCACAGTTATACAGAACTGAGAAGTGCCACAGGGTGGGAGAGCAAACAGGGCATTTCAGAATCACTAGGAAAGTTTGCTGTGATGTTTGACCTGCTGTTTCTGGGTTGGAAACAGGATTTCCCTTTGTTTAACATACAACCAAGGCTCATATAAATGGTGAAGAAAGCTATGCAGACCCACAGGCTCAGGTCCTGCCATGTGCCTGGAGTACCACTGATTAATTCTGAGTGTATTTCATAGGGCTATACTGAACCTGTCCAACCCCTGACAGGAGAACAGTCTTATTCATCTACCCTAATTCACTCCAAAATACCAGCTCCTCTAAATCTCCTCCAAAGGTGGCTTTATCCTCTGCAAGATCCATTCTTCTGTCAGCTTCTGCGTGCCAACAGTCAAACAAGGGTTCAGTCCCCACCCAAACTGTCACATGTCATGAAGACTACATCATCGCTATTCAGCCGTTCTGCCTTCATAAGCATTAAAATTCCTAAAAGTATCTTGGAAACACATTTATACAAGGCTACATGAGTAGTTCTACATTTACTTAATAAATGTAATAATGGTTTTAGCCAAGCTTCTGATGTGCTGTTTACTTTAATTACTGTTCTACCCCTATCCGTGTCTCGACATGGTGGCACTGAATATTTTATGACTTCCTTACTCCTCTTTCTCATCCCAACGTGCATCTTCCCTCTGCCTCTCCTTCATCCTGCAACTTGTATTTCTAACTTTTTCTGGGGCTCGTTGGAAATAAGATGTGGCATGTCACCGACATTCTCCTCCCCTGGTGATTGCAAAGGGGATAAATAAACCAGTAAACAGCTGTTTACCAAGCTGGCATGGAGAGCTAGTCCTGACTAATGGAGAAACTGACTGCAAGTGGCCCCCTATACTGAGGCTCACTGGGACACCTGCCAACCCATGATGGCTGAATGAATTGCAGACTAAGCCTATAAAGAGGACAACAACAACAACAACGGGCAGCTTCAAAGTATCCTCGAAGAAGCTGCATTGAGGAAACTTACTCTTATATCATTATTGCCTGTATGATGCTAACACCTAGGTATTACAGGGGTGCTCTCTATGTAAATAGTTCATAGATAAGGTGCCAGGAGATGGTGTTCAAGAATATATAGTGTGATTCCTGGGTTCACTAGAACCCTAAAACTTGTTCACTGAAATTAGATTTCTCTGGCTGCTCTTTCCATCAGCTCCAGACACTGGGAACTCCAGTCAAGTAATAGGGCCCTGTTATGCTAGGTGCTGTACAGATCAGTAACAGGGAAGAAGGTCAAGAACTCATTCTGTTCATTCCCAATCTAACTGTCCATTGTGGCCTGACCCTCGATGAGTCTATGTGACAGAGAGGACACCATCAGCAGATGAAACAGACAAATGAGGCAGGGACAGTAATAATTTGTCACTCACTGGCCAGTTAAAGTTGGTGGCAGAGTGTGAGGGGTAACCCTCTGATGCTGCGTGCTGGGTTGTGTTACATGAGTTGGGGAGCTCTCAGTCCACTTCCCAATGAGACAATCACCTCCACTTGGACAAATCCTGATCACAGTTGGCCCTAACTGGCTAATGCGGGGCAATGGATTGTTAAATGCTCTGAAGACCCTTAAGAACTTTTCACAAATGCTCAGGGATGAAGAGGAATTGTTACCTAGTTTGGTTAAAATTTCAAATTAAAGTGAATATTCCAAATTTATCTCTAATTTTAATTTCAACAATTTCCTCTCTAGTATGGCAGACCTTCTTCTCTGCAGAGAGAAAAAAATAGCCTTTTTTAAGATGATTTTCTGACAAAATTTGAGGGCAGCTTACAATACTGGGCATATAACAGAACTATGATTGCCATCTTACCTATGGAATGACTCCTAATATGGAAAGCAAAACAGCTTTAGTTCTGGAGCCTCTGTTGGTTTCACTAGGATGCCCAAAATCATGACCTGGGTTTTGAACATCTCTAGTCTTAAACTCATGTATTCTTCTTTGGTTCTTTAATGGCCAATCTAGAGGTCGATTATCCTTGGGCTAATGCAGATTATTGTTATTCATATCACAGGAGCATCTAGAAGTACCAACTAAATTCAAGGACCTATTGCTCTACACAAACACATGACAAGACACAGCCCCTGCCCAAAGAGGCTACATTTGACTAGAGACGACAGACAAAGGCTATGTCTACACTTGTAATTTTAACTCAATTTAGTGAGTCTACACTTAAAATTAAAGTCGACTTAAAGGGGAACTTACAAAGTCGACCTAGAGCGTCCACACTGGATGCCTAGGTCAACTTCTAGGGGCTAGGGAGACCTTGGGCAGGTCCATGGTGGCGGGGGGGGGGACCCCTTGTGTACAATGGGGCAAAGGAGGACAGGGACCCTGGCAGGGCATGTGGGCAGGGTATGACACTGTCTGGATTCAGGGAAGCATTTATTATATTATTTTCTATTCATATCTCATAAATGCGATAATCCATAGGAACTATGTCATGTTTGGTATCAACAGAAAGGTAGTAATTTGCTGGAAATGATTATATAGTTCACGTATAGGAATTGTCTTTGGATTAGAAGTTAGGAATTTGGTGTTATATCTATACTTTAACTTGTGTGATTCTGTGAAAACGCCCCAGACAGGAGGCTGTCTACAACCATTGTCTCCTTAATGGCTCATCAGGTTTCTCCATGGGCCCATTGTACTTGGGAGCTTCCTTAACATTAAGGACACAATGGTAGTAGAGGCTCCCAAGTACAATGGGCCCAGGGAGAAACCTGATGAGCCGTTAAGGAGACAATGGTTATAGACAGCCTCCTGTCTGGGGTGTTTTCACAGAATCACACAAGTTAAAGTATAGATATAACACCAAATTCCTAACTTCTAATACAAATACAATTCCTATCCATAAACTATCTAATCATTCCCAGCAAATTACTCCCTTTCTATTGATACCACACATGACATAGTTCCTATGGATTATAGAATTTATGATATATTAATAGAAAATAATATCATAAATGCTTTCCTAAATCCAGACAGCGTCACACAGGGCTCTGCTCTGCTCTTTGGGGGGCATGCCAGGCTCCCCCTGTGCCCCCCCCCAGCAGGGAGGGCATTGGTGCGGTCCTGGGGTAGCCCAGGGCTACTCCACGTCCACACTGGCTTAATTCGACTTTAAAAAGTCGAATTAAGCCTTAAATCTAATTAAATCTAGGTTTAATAAAGTCGATTTAATTTTCATTAAGTCGACTTTATTTTCCTTAAGTCGACTTAAGCAAGCTGCTTAAGTCGACTTAAGAAAATTGTAGTGTAGATGCAGGGTAAATTAAGTTGACTTAAGCAAGCTTAAGTCGACTTAATTTACAAGTGTAGACGCAGCCAAAGGGAGGGATGGAAGCAAAAGCAGAGAGAGATGTCATGAGTTGCGCACCGTCTAACATCAGAGGCAGAACCAGGAATAGATTGCCAGTCTCCTGCCTCTCTGCCAAGGGCTCTGTCCACTGGCTGAACTGGTACTGGGATGACCCACTGCTACATAAGCCCTCTGCAACATGGGCTCAGGCATCTGATTGCCAGGTTGGTTCTTGACCCACTTGTCTGAGCTGGAAGACTTAGCAATGTAAATTCAGCAGACTCAGGCACATGGAACCCTTGATCTTGTGGGGAAAATGCCGTGCTAACCTGCAACAAAGAATGACCAAAGCAATACAGTAAAAGTAAATTTCACTAGTACAATAAAGGCGAGAGGAAGCAGACAAAAGACAGTGCAGGGGAGAGATAAAGAGAAAGATGACAAGAGCACTTCAATGAGTCACTAAATGTTCCTTCCCTAATATCTCAGACCTGTCGTGGTTGACTCTTTGTTCACACTTAATATAGGCACTGGGCCCATAGCTAGCTAAGAGATCAATAATGCTGCAAAGAAACTGAAGGCTAAAAAGTCTCATGGGACAGACAAAATCAAGCTGAACTCCAAGTAATATGCACTAAAGGGAATTGCAGAAACTCCATTGAGGGAGATTAAAAGTGCTGTCAGATGCCAGAAGAGTGGGATGTGTGACTCTAAAGTTATTCAGAGAAACCAAACCCTTAGAACTAAGAGCTGTGGGCAGAAAACACCTCTCTCTCCTTTCTGGGGAAATTCCCCACCTCTCCTTCCTGGGAAAATTGCTTCCAAGGCAGAATGAAAGCTGACACAGGGGAGGTGTCTATTCGCTGACAGAATCCGCGCCTAAGCTGGTACCGGTAACTGCAGCAGCATTCATAGCAACTGAGAGACAGCATCTGATCCCTCACATGGAGCGGTTCTTATGATGCCCAGGCAATCCCCTGCTGCAATTCCAGTAGATTAAATGGTTTTGATGCTGGCAAAAGATACTGGGCAGTTTAAATCCTGAGGCAGTGGCAGAGCCAGAAAGAAAAACAGATTCCACCGCCCTGAAGAGGGAGGGGCTACAGAAACCAGAATGTAGGTGATTATGAGAGACCAAGAATGAAAAATAAGGTGAGTGGAGTGGAAATTGAGTGGCACTTGGACCCATGCCTTCATATGGAGATTAGCACATGTGGGAAAGTGGGAAACTTTGAATCTGAGATGATGCAGGGCAGGTCTATTCTGACAGTGGCAAATTCGCTGCCATCATTCCAAACTTCCTGGTTCAATTGAGGGACTGGTAAAGACCCGCTCAGGTGATCAGGAAGTCGATCGAGTAACTCCACTTCCTCAAGTGGAGTACTGCTGAGTCAAAGGGCCTGGATACACTGACGGCAGCACTGTCTGTGTACCTCAATTCTGCTCTGGAAGCCTCCACTTTGAAGGCAGTGAGAAGATTTCAACATCCAGGCTTCCTGGCTATTGGTGCTGAGATGATCAACAAGGAGACTGGCATTCCAGGGAAAGACACTAGCGCTCCAGGGACCCACCCTGGATCCCTTTCCCCATCTGTCACATGGGGGAATGAGATTTCCCTTCCAAAGGCCAGTGAGATATACAGAGACAAACTGCAACAGATGCCATTAAAGTCGAAGGGTGTACAGCACAGGCCATTACATTTCACCCAGTTACCCTGAGACTGAGCCCCATAACTTTCATTAGACTTCAGTTTTCAGGAAACTCAATTCTTGCATGTGTCCCCATGCCTGAGACCTCTGCAATGGCAGGGAACTTGTTCGCAGACATGCCCAGAAGATCCCAACGGGTGACCCGTGTCCCAAAGTGCGGAGAAAGATGAACAGTCTCCACGGGTCTGACTCTGATCTATGTAACCTCCACCTTCCAGCTCAGTCAGAGCAGCTTCCAGCATCTTTCCTCCTATTCTTTAAAGGCTTCTCTGAAATAAACCTAACTGCCTTCTTTATCTTCTTTTTTAAATAAAGATTTGCCCTTCTACCCTCCGGTACATATTGCTCACACAACATCTGGTGCCTGCCCAGACTGCCCAGCTCTCTGTCATCGATACATATGCACAACATTCCGTTCAGTAATTCTTTGCGCGTCAGGCGAATTAATTTATCACTCAATGAAATTGCACCAAGCATTAATGAAGCCATTTAGTATTCAAGCAGAAGTCCTCTCTATTTCCACAAGTGCTCCATTGTAGTTCAGCATTTGTTGGGCAGTAATTAATGGTACTTAATCCTTAAATCCTTAAATTGTTTCTAATTTGGTAAGCAGTAATGTTGTAGTAATCCATTTCTTTGCTGCTTTCCTTCCTTCTGTCCTCAGTACATACTGTTTTTGATATACTTTTTGTAGACCTGCCTCCAAAGGGGCCAAATGGTCTATTGGTAAAAGCACAAACCAGAGAATCAGACTTCCCAGGTTTTTTGGGTGACTCCGCCACTGACTAGCTGGCAAGTCACTTCATCTCTCCACCTGCTTCCCCTCTTGTATAATTAAGAGAATATTTACCCCTCTCACATAGGTCTTGTAAGTATTAATTAATTACTGTAAGTAATTTTGAGCTCCAGAGAAAGACTCATTCATAGATAAATTTTCTACAAAGCTGGCCCTAGTTATCCCCAGTTTACAAATGGGGAAACCGAGGCACAGAATGGCAAAGTGATTCAGTAAGAGAATACAAGTCTCTCAACACTTAGCCCTGTGCCTAGAAAGGACTATGCTCAGGAGAGAAATGAGACCGAACTAGCTCTTCATTCCTAACTTCGGGAATTCAGAGCTGAATTTTGTAGACAGTATATTTTTATCGTCAATTTACTTTAGGACTCTGTTATTAATAATAAACAGCTACCAAACACCACGTACACAGAGTCATAGAAACACAGGGCTGGAAGGGGCCTGGAAAAATTATCAAGTCCAGCACCTGCTCTGGGGCAAGGACAAGTAAATTTAGACCATCTCTGACAGGTGTTTGTTTAACCTGTTCTTAAAAACCTACAATGATGGGGATTCCACAACCTCTTTCTAATTATAAGAGTAGTTAAGCCTATTCCAGAGCTTAGCTAATGTTTGTGGATGCGGGAATAGATGTTGATGTGATATACGTCAACTTTAACAAAGCTTTTGATACAGTTTCCCACAGCATTCTTGTCGGCAAGTTAAGGAAGTATGGGTTGGATGAATAGACCATAAGATGGATAGAAAACTGGCTAGATCATCAGGCTCAGTAGGTAGGAATCAATGGCTCAATGTCTAGTTGACAACCAGTAACGAGTGGAGTGCCCCAAGGGTTAGTCCTGGGGCTGGTTCTGTTCAACACCTTCATTAATGATCTGGATGATGGGATAGATTGCATGCTCAGTAAGTTCGCGGATGACACCAAGCTGGGCGGAATGGTAGACATGCTGGAAGGCAGGGACAGGATTCAGGGAGACTTAGACAAATTGGAGCATTGGGCCAAAAGAAATCTCATGAGGTTCAACAAGGACAAGTGCAAAGTCCTGCACTTAGGACGGAAAAGTCCCATGTACTGATACAGGCTGGGGACCGATCGGCTAAGTAGCAGCACTGTAGAAAGGGATCTGGGGGTTGTGGTGGATGGGAAGCTGGATATGAGTCAACAGCGTACTTGTTGCCGAAAAGACCAATGGCATATTGGGCTGCATCAGTAGGAGTGTTGCTAGCAGATGGAAGGATGTGATTATTCCCCTCTATTCGGCACTGGTCCGCATCTGGAATACTGTGTCCAATTTTGGGCTCCCTACTACAGAAAGGATATGGACAAATTAGAAAGAGTCCAGCGGAGGGCAACAAAAATGATTAGGGGGCTGAGGCACATGACGTACGAGGAGAGACTGAAGGAACTAGGATTATTTAGTTTTCAGAAGAGAAGACTGATCAGGGATTTGATAGCAACCTTCAACTACTTGAAGGAGTGCTCCAAAGAGGAGGGAGCTAGGCTGTTCTCAGTAGTAAGAGAGGACAGAACAAGGAACAATGGTTTCAAGTTGCAGCTAGGGAGGTCAAGGGTGTATATTAGGAAAAACTTTCTCACTGGGAGGGTGGTGAAGCATTGGAATGGGTTACCTGGGGAGGTGGTAGAATCTCCGTCTTTGGGAACATTTAAGGCCTGGTTAGACAAAACCCTGGCTGGGATGATTTAGTGGGAGTGGTCCTGCTTTTAGCAGGGGGTTGGACTAGGTTACCTCCTGAGGTCCCTTCCAACCCTATGATTCTATAGTTAGAAAGTTTGCCTTAATATCAAACCTAATTTTCCCATGTGGCAAACTGATTCCATTATTTCTTGTCCCACCTTCAGTGGACATGGAGAAAAATTGATCACACACCTATTTGTAAGATCCATTAACATATTTAAAGACTATTGGGTCCCTTGATCAGATCTTCTTTTCTCAAGATTAAACATTCCCAGTTTTTAACCTTTTCTCAGAGGCCAGGTTTTCTACACCTTTATCATTTTTGTTGCTTCTCTGGATTGTCTCAAATTTATCCACATCTTTCGTAAAGTGCACTGCCCAGAATTGGACCCAGCACTCCAGCTGAGATCTGACAAGTACCAAACTGAGTGGGACAATTACCTCCTTTGTCTTCCATAACAACGATCTGAATAATATACCCCACAACGATATTAGCATTTTTAACAGCTACTCTCAGACTTTAAAGCCAGAAGGGACCATCTAGTTTGACCTTCTGCACAATGAAGGCCACAAAATCACACCACCTGCTCCTGTAATAGATCCATAATCTCTGGTTGAGTTACTGAAGATCTCAACTCTTGATGTGAAGTCTTAAAGTAACAGAGACTCCACCATTTACCCTAGTTTAAACCAGCAAATGACCTGGTCCCCTTGAGAACAAACCAGCATTCCTGAACTCCTTTAGCCCTTAGATTTGCTTCCGCTGGGACCTTACCTATCAGATCTCTGAGTTTGTTGAAATCTGCTTTTTTTTTTTAAGTCCATTTTCTTTCATCTGCTTCATATTCATACCGAAATGGACATAAGCTTAAGGCAAATATATCCTCTCAGACAGAGGATTCTTCTCTCAGTGGGTGGGTCTACACTGCATACTTTTTTTCACTCACAAACGCAGGCCCCCTAACATGGGTAAAAAAAGCAGTGGAAATGGTGAGGCATGGCATAGGCAAGTAGAGTAAAGGTACACCTGAAGGGTATGAGTATGTACTTGAGTACAGTGTAGCTTTCCACTGTGGTGTACAGTGACAGGTACATTACACGCTGCTGCTTGTGGTGTATAGTCTAGAAGTAGCCAAAGAGCGTGCCTCCCCAAACCTTGTTGCAAACTTATTCCTTTGAGTACTTTTGCTCTCATGTGCAGACAAAAAGGAATTCTATGCATGTAGAAAGAACAGAAGTTGAGAGTTTTTATCCACTGTGTATCTGAAAAGAGAATTTGTCCCTAAATATGGTGGCCATTTGGGGATATATTTTCCTTGTGTGTGCGTTTTCTGTTTTTGCAACTTTTCCCTCTTTCTCCTCTTTTTTATTGCCATCCTCCACTTTCAGTGAAGGTAAAAAGGGCTGGTGTACAGGGGGGAAGAGAGAACAAAGAAAGGAGGCGGGGGAGGGGGAACCAAAATCAAAGCCCTTTCCCCCCATTTATATTTAGTCAAAAAAGAAAAGCCTGACAAAAGTACACTAAAAAATTTTCAAGCAAAATGTATATTTTTCATTTCATGCAATTTTTACCATGGAAAATGTATAGATTTTTTTTTATGACAATCTACATAGTAAGTGGTACAGTTAATAAGGAGAAAAAGAGACACACTGTGCTAGTGGAGATGACACAAATGTGTCTGTACACACACACCTATACTTATGCTCATACTTCTGATATGTACATCAGTTCCATCCTTTTCCTAAACAAATATTACTTATTCAACCAGATTTTGGATGGTAGCTGGTGAACTGGGCTGAGAAAGTGAGACTCATCTTACATGCGGCTTCATTTAGCAAACGAATTCTCCAGCCATTTCTGGAGAGGGACATAAAAAGGTCCCCGATTTGCAAGCACTCAAGGGACTGGATGAAAAGAATCACTTACAACATTTTTTGACACTGTACTTTGATCAATTTGATGGCTTTAATATTATAGGAATATTTCATTTTTCAGTGGAGATGGAAAAGAATCTAATCATCCATCCAGCAGAATTCAAGATTTCTCACGATTCGCTGGAAAGGTGCATGCGTGGGGGGACGAACCAATAACAACCCGTACCATTGATTTAAAATCCAACTTACCCTGAGGTAATTTGGTTCATTAGTTTGAACAGTATGGTTTTTACTCGCCCTGTACTGGTGAAGTCATTGATCTGATTGTCAAGGTATTATTTAAGCAAAGTGGAATCTAATTATGTTTTCTCTGCACATTCATTTTTAAGCAGGGAATGAGGACGACGGAGGGAAGTTGTGCAACTGATTAATGTAGGGAAATGCAGATGGGGCAGAATCAGCGTAACAGTGTAAAATATGGTTTTATAAATATGAATGAAAAAGCAGCAGCAGCCGTCTAGTGAGCTTCACATGAGCTACTCAGCTGCCTTCTCACAAGGCCACATTGAGCCACTCCTAAAGGAGGCACCTTCTCATTAAGGCCAGACAATTAAGAAATTAATGGGATGATACTCGATTCTTTGGGAAGTGAACTAGGTCATGTAGACTTGAACACAGGCGGCACTACTGGACTCAATGTGTTCTCCAGACAGTGGGAGTTATACTGGGGTAGCGTGACCAAGCTTTACATCATTAATAACACAAGTCATCTTATCTTCTGAACGGGAATTGGCAACAACAGGTTTCTTTCAGTATCCAAACCCTGATACAGCAAAACGTCTTCAGGATGGTAGGCTTGTTAATATATTTTGGGTCAGATTCCCTGCTAGTGCAAATGAGTGAAGTGGCACTGAAGTCACTTGAGTTATGGCAATTTACAGATCTAGACCAGTGTCTGCACAGAGTCATTCAGTCCATGAAGGTGAGTCATTAAGCCAAGGCTCTGGCCACTTCTGGTTAATAAAGATCCCTAGATGGTTTTTCTGTCAGGTGGATGCTAGTGTTCTAGCTATATGGCAACATTTCTGCCCCTTTTAAGCTCTTCACTGCAGTTTTAACTGGATGTATTCCCTTCCGTTCCTAAGCTACAACAGTGGTTGGGTCAGCTGTTAAAAAGCTGCCTTGTTCCACCCCAGAGCTAACTGCATTTCATCTGCACACAGAGTGGTCTCTGTGACCTAGGCCATTCATTGCAGCGTGGCCATGATGACCTGGTGACTGTTTGGTGGGAAGAGCTGATGGCTTGTTCCTAGTGGAACAAAGACACTGCAGCACAAAGAAGAACCACAGCCATTATTCTGCTTATTGGCAGCTCACCAAAAGAGGAGAGGACTGGCCACAGCATGAGCTCAGCTCTCAGCCCCAGAGTGAATCACACTTTTCAGGGCAGCCCTGGATGGAGCTGGGAAGCTTACTCCGGTGCCACCAGTGCTGAACCTGTCCCATGTCCAGAGCAGGGACTGTCAATCCAGTGCCTCTTCCAAGCACTGACCTCAGTCCCTACCGCTACTTTTCCCTCCCCATCACCCCACTCAGAGCCTAATCAAATGCTTCATCCAAGCAGAGTATTACTGTATGTAATTTATTCCACCACAGCTAACCACTGCTGTGGAGTGAAAGCTCTCCTTGGAGGGTTTGCTTCCTGCACATCCCACCTTCAGCATTCTCTATTTCCTCTTTCACCCTTTCCTGTCCCTCCATTTTTCTCTCCCTCTCTAATTGTCCTGGCGAGTCACGCATTATCATCACAGGCTTTCATTTAGTCACTCACAATGTTTTCTGTAATTACATTCCTGGACATTATGGTCATGAATCCAGTTATGCAAAAGTCTTGAGCGCCTCTCGAGAAGGGGCTGGAAACCTTCAACTCCTACTGACTTCTGCCCAAGTCTGAGAACACACAGGTCCTTGCAGGAGCCAGTTTTAAATGCACATATATATTGTTTTGCATCTAAGATTTGTTTTTTCCAATTTGTTATTACAACGGCACCTGACAGTCCAAACTGAGAGCCCAGTTCCACTGTGCGAGGCTCTGGAATATAGACATGACCGGAAGCAGCGCCTATCCTGAGAACATACAATCTGGACATATTGTGGATGAAAATCCAAGGGAGAGAAAGAGTAAGTGATTTGCCCAACTTCGCAAGGGACCTCGCGACAGAGCTAAGAAGAAAACCACAGTCTAGTAAATCCTAGACAAGGGCCTTAAACATAAAACCAGCCTTAATTCTTCAACGTGGAGCTTCTTGGCGGGTCTTATACTGGCTATTTCTGGCATCTCCTGGTGAAGACCAGCAGGGTCAGACTGTGAAATTAGGTCATCTGTGGAAACACAAAATCGGTGGTGCCAGTAGAAAAGTCTACTCTGACTGCGCTTTGAAGGCAGAAGAGGAGTTGAAAATAACAGCACAGAGCACTTGGCTAGCATTTTACATTATCACTGTATTGCATGAACCTTAATTAATTAGTGAATGAAAGCACTGCCAGGCAAGAGTCGATAGTCATGCAACATGATCAGTGCCAAGGCCCTGAAACACGAGCAAATCTTGGTTCTTACAGGTTTATAAAACCAGACACCTCCAATTTCACAACACAGCAGAGCAGAACTCAGCCTTCTGGTTACATACTCAGGGCTGTATCGATCAACTCCACTGCCTCGTCTCACTGCGCTGGTAGGCAGTGTGGCTCCCTTCTGCAGAGGGGATTTGAAAAAAAGGAGAAACTTGCATTAAGCAGAACTAGATAGCATGACACTTTGGGGTCAAACTCTCTGTGGAAAACTCCTGGCACAGTGACAGATTGACTGTAAAAGCTTTCAATTGCCCAGTCTTCAGTTCAGCTCAGTGACTAAACCCCACACAGCTTTGATAGCTGGAGACTGGATTTCAGTGGTCCCCCCACAGGGAGAAATAAAAAACTCTTAGGGCTGTATTAATGACCCCAATGGGAGTAAATTAGAGTGGGAATACACTCCATCGCCCAGAGAGAACTGACACTCAGACTGCAGCTAGAAATACACCCTCAGGGCTCGCATCACGTCCGCCTGACTGCTCAGATTCTATCACTATCACCTCAGAGAGGTTTTTTTTGTTTGTTTGTTTTACAAAAAGGAAAAATGTGCTGAAAATCTGAAAAACTCAGTAGAAAAAGCAATGTTTTCCTGCAGTCATTTCTGATTCAACAAAATAGCTATTTTCTGTTGAAAAAAATGTGAGGTAAGCCAGTGCTGTCTCACCCATTGTACAGATGGGGGAGCTGAGGCACCGATGAGACAAGTGATTTGGCCAGGGTCACCCGGGACATTAGTGGCAGAGTGGAGAATGGAAGCCAAGTCACAGGCTTGCACCCCCACCACTGGACCATGCTTCCCCTCTTACTGTGTGCCTGCACAGCATGTAGTATATTCAGGATTTGACCTTAACCATGGCTTCTAGAGCCTGCTGTATAAACATGGCAGGAACAGTGTTTCACAGCAATGTTTTAATGCTATCACTTTATGGCGCTGTCTGAGGCCTGAGTCAGTGAAGAATGTTAAATGGAGGAAACCGCACAGTTCAAGAAGTGACAGGCCACAAGCTGGTTCGCACAGGCCAGAATAAGGTGCTTTCAAGGATGTTGGCTGTTAGAGGCCTGGGTACTTTAAAATTTTGTCATTGTGCACTTACATGCTTCCTTTCTCAATAATTGCCTGACTTTTCTTTACTGGAGCCAGGTTTAGCCTGGGGAAGTTATGGAAAGCAATAAAAACAGAACGGTTTTGGGATCACTGCCACAGCCATCCCCCATGGGTTATTTAACCAATAATTTCTCCCTCAACTCTGCAACAGACAGGACTCAGTCCCGAAAGGTCAGTCCATCAGCAATTCCTAAACTGTCTCAAGGGCAGCAACCTCATCCCCAAAGGGCTTTTGAGGCAATTTCTAAACAGCCTCCACAGCACATAAGGCATTAGTTCCAGTGACATAGCTAAGGAATAATAGCTACTGCTCTCAGGGTCAGGGGAATCAGAACCTTTCTATTCTGTTTAGGTTCTTATACCATCCTCATCACCATAGTATCTGAGTGTCTTCACTACTGGCTTTACTCTGTCTTAAAAATATTCCAGGGTTAATACTCTGTCAGCCTTCAGTGGTCATCAACGTCGGAGGCAAACAGCTTATTTTGAAGCAAGGTATGTAGATTTGTAAAAGCTTATCAGAACAGCGTGGGAGAGAGGGAACTGGTCAGCCCCTGAATGAGAAAAAGGGGTTCAGAGCCACTTTGGCCAGGGCAGAAACATTGCTCACATTTCTCGGACAGCAGGGATGGAGGAATCAGTTTGGAGGAAGAAAAAGGAGCTTGACTCATGACCCAAACATAAACTTCTTATGAGGTTAAGTTTGGCGTTGTTTATTTTACATAAAATTGTTCATTATGCCTCTGCATGTCCTGGCTAGAAACCCAGACTAATACACAGGGCTTTTTTGGTAAAAAAAAGAAAAAAAAAAGGTGCCAGTACTTGCTCAGGGACTTGGGGCCACCAGTGGTGGCAGCAGGAGACGGGGCCGCATTGCTGTGAAAAAAAAGTACCAGCCCTGAATACCATCACAAAAAAAGCCCTGCTAATACATATATTTCGACTGTAAACTCCTTGGGGTGGGGACTGGCTTTTTGTTTTATCTGTACAGTGCCTAGCACAATAGAGGCTGATCCACAAACTGGGCTCTTTACCACAAGAGAAATAATAAAGAAAAACATTAGCTTAGGGCCTGTGATTGTCACCTTCTCTAGTGGCTGCTCCCATACACTATAACAGCCTGCTACTGACTCTTCAAGGTTCCGTTCAAGCTAATGACAAATTCTGCGTAGCTCTAGCCTCAATTTGCTGCAGAAACAACCAAGCAGACCAATAGAAAGTCTGTCGGTTTACTATTTCCAGACAGGATGAAGCCAGGAGACCCTGGAAATGCTGTAAGAAATCCTGACTGTGTGAGGCTTTTTATTTTGCACATTTCTGCTCCATCATTCCTGAAGAAAAGGCCTTGTCTGAGATGTTGGTATGGAAGAAATTCCAGAGGAAGAGGATATGGATATGCATTTGCTTCCTAGAACGAAGAGCTTTGAATATATTTGGAAAAGCATCCTATTATTTAACCAAGAAGATGCTTTCGAGACCCTCATGTTGCTCTAAAAAAATCATTTGGTTGCTTAAAGAACTCACTGCCATTAGTGCCATGGATAACATCACACTTCATGAGTGTAAACCTCCACAGCATGGGATCCATCTGACGACTGCCTCATGTTGATGTTATGGGGAATTGCTCAAGTGGTCCACCGCCTCATGGTCTGTGCTTGGTCTGTTTCACTGTTTGCAATCCCTTCTCAGGACCTCAGCCCTCCGGCTGAGTCTCTTCCAAATCCACCCCTTCTGGGGTTTAGTCCAGTTCCAGCTGGCCCACTTGTATCAATGACCACCATGTTGGTCTGCTCACCTGAGGTTGCCCACTCACTGGTGGTCTGGGGGAGGTATGTGAGCCCTGGCCCAGGGACCCTAAGTGCTTGGTTGCGAACAGCCTCAAACCCCTCTCTCCTCTTCAGACTGCCCTTTCAGGTCCCCTGGGCCATACACACCTTCCCCTACATATTGCAGCCCTTGTATCAAGGCTTTGCAGTGCTGAAGCCCAGCAGTGCCCCTGTGAGCTGTCCAGGGTCCTGTCTCTTACAGCTTTACTCACACACAACCTTCTCTCTTGCAGGTCTGAGGCAAACCGTCTAGAGCAGGGGTCTGCAACCTGTGGCTCTGGAGCTGCATGCGGCTCTTTGGCTGCCCCCTTGCGGCTCTGGGCTCCCCCAACCACCGGGGTACCCTGCAGGAGGCCCATGCCTGGCTCTGGGCTTCCCCCAGCCACCAGGGACCCCACGGGCAGCCCATGCCAAGCTCCAGGCTTCCCCCCCCCCCCCCGCATAAGGGGACCCTGCAGCAGAAATCCTGGCTCACCTCCCTGCACCTCCCACCAGGAGGCTACACCCATTGTGGCTCTCAAAACACTTTGTTATTGAAGGAATTTTCAAAAATGGCTCTTCTTATCTTTTGGGTTGCAGACCCCTGGTCTAGAGCAAAAGCTGCAGACCAGGCTTTATCCTGGCCCCTCAGTTCGGATTGGCCCTGTAGCCCTCTGCTCCCATTGGCTACTTCCCCTCTGCAGGGCTGTTAACCCCTGCTGGTCCAGAGTGGGAAACTACTCTGCTACAATGAGGTTACTCACATCAGCTATATATAAACCTCATGCCTGTAACTCTCAAATGGGCTTAAGGGACTCAACGCTGACATGCCACAGGAAGACTATGGACCAGGCCTACATGACATTGGGGGAACCTCCACAGATCTTGTTTCTACTTTATGAATCAGCGATCCAAAGATCGGAATAGCAAACCCTGTAGGAACTTTCTGAAGCTCCTCAGTTTAGAGAAATTAGCCTCGGAAGATTTCAGCAGCCAGCTGGTCTAGAAACATTGGTTGAGGCTTTCAGAGCAGGGGATTCATGTTAATGGAAGATGTGTGACTAAATCTGACCTACTCTGAATATCTCAACCAACATATCCCAAGATTCCTGTCCCAGGATCATCAGGTAGAGATGAGGGCTGAAGTCACATTACAGGGGTCATGGGACCCTGCTTGGTGTGGGGAATAAGAGCAGCCTGGGAGAAGCCTTACAAGAGGAAGAGCTGTGGGGTGAGGAAAGTTGAACAGGGGGCTCCAGGGATGAAGCCTTAGTAAATCAGTGCTATAGAAGAGTGGAAGGACACCCAAAGGGCTGAAGTAAGAGAGACAGGTCATTTGATGC
>ML685942.1:1783623-1802244 GCA_007922175.1 Pelusios castaneus | reverse complement strand
GGAGGACAGGCTGAAGAGCTCTGAAACAGAAGACAGATGCGCAGCAAGGAGGAGCCATACCCAGCTAAGGCTGGAGTAGAAGACTCTTTGTTTTGCCTGAATTCTGATACCCTCAAAGGGATGGACTTTGGTGACTTAACTGGAGGTCCAAGACACCTTAGCAACCAAACCGGATGGGAAATTTGAGAGAACCATCCTACATGAGATGAAACTGAGGCAGAGGATGGGCATAGAGCAAACTGGGTAGGTCCTGTTAGTGTGCCCTTCTGAACAGGAATCAGGAGTAAAAAAGTATGTCTGTGGGGCAGAGAGGGGGGAAATAGACAGTGATTAGGAGTTCCAAGGTTCAAATTCTTTGAAGCAAAATTTCACATGGGTGGATTTGCCCTTCCCTAGCACCAAGAGAAATGTGTGTGTCTGTGTTCTAAAGCAAGAACTCCAAACTCCAGGGGTACAAAGAGAATGCCAGGTAACCAGGGAGCATTTAATTATGTGGCAGTTACCACATGTCACTGGAGAGTTCCAACATAAGCATCGTTTCCATAGAGAGCAAATATAACACATGCTTGTCTCTGACCTCTGGACCACACATTAGGTTGCATGGCATTTATCTGGGGATTTACTGGGAGTATTTACCAAGACCTACGCAAGAAGCAGTAATAACTATACAGATCCCAGAATGAGCAGGCCCTAACCTGCAAGGCTCACTCAGTCCCTTCAGCCCCACAACGTCCTTCTAGTATGATTGCCACACCCTAAAGCAGTGGTTCTCAACCTTTTGCGGGTCGTGACACGCTTGGCAGCATATTACGACCCTATAGGATACACCAGCCCACTGTCCCCAGACCAAATCCAGCCATCTCCCCAGCTCTTCGCGATGGACTTACCACTGTATGGTGACATAGTAATGTGTCCTGATACAGTGGTTGAGAACCACTGCCCTAAAGTAGTAGCCATTCTACCATGTCCCACTGACATTTCCTCTAATCCCAATCTCTATAGCCAGGATGCTCCCTCATGGGAGCCCTTGTCACTCCCACAACTCCTCTGGCTTTGATATTCCAATCTCCTCATCTCCCTAACTCTTTCCTTTCTTCATGTCAGACCACTAACTCCTTGTCTTCTGAGATCATAAATAATTGGGACCAATCGAAAGAAAACCGATGGAACAGTTTTCTGTCAGAAAATACTGTCCTGATGGTATTGAAATGTTTTGGACAGGAACGTTTTGAAACAATTTGAAGCTGAAATGGAATATTTTGTTTTGACTCCATTTTTTGCATTTTCTCTATCATTTCATTTTTACTTTGATGTGATATCATGTAATATTAGGTATATATAAAATTTTGAATATATTTAATACAGGGCTCGACAAAGCCCTGGTGATGGGTCACCATGGCAACCAGGGTTTGTAGCCTTGCACCTAGCTCCACCGAGGAAATGCTGCAGATGAGCACCCTCTGGTGACCAAAAAAAAAAAAAAAACCCAACGCCTCCCCCCCAAAAAAACCCCACCAAACTGCTGGTGCCTAGCTGTGAGTCAATTTTGTGGAGCCCTGATTTAATATTATAATGCTGCCCCATTATTGAAACTTCCAATGATTATGAATTAAGAATACTTTGTTCTATGAAATATTTTGATTTTTGCCCCAACCAGGGCTAGTTACACATCTGTGCAAAACCTGACACACTGGGGCCTTGACTTCTGATAAGAGCTTCTAGGCGGTGCAGTTACACAGATAATAAATAGTAACAGCTGGCAAGACAATGATGTTTTTTTTGTACTCAGGACTCAGGCTGATGGTCCATCAAATGTATCCCCATCTCTCTGGCTCTGTATTCTTTAGTGAAGGCTCAGCTCCATTCTCTTTAGATATTTATATTTCTCCCATCTACTGTCTGAGAGGGATGTGAGCGAGAATGCATCCCACAAAGCCCTTCACAATTGAAAGAAAACACTAGTCGAATATCAATTCATTTATTTATTTTGCTGCATACAAATATTTCAGTCTTTTATATAGAAAATAATCGATCTCAGTTGACTGGAAAATGAAACTAGTTTTATGTACTCTTCCAAAGCCTCTTGTGATATTACTAATATATCTTTTCCCTCTTGAGGGTAATGACTTTTCTACAGTCCAGAAGATAAGAAAGTGCTTACATATCTTTCCAGATACAAACACTGCCCTGAATTATCCTGTCTTAATGCACTTCAGAGTTTCGTGTAAGTTACCTGATGATTGTGGATAGCAAGAGCTGGTGGAAAAGAACCATTTTAAGAGATGGCAAACTTCAGTGGGAGTTTTTAGGAGTATTTATTTTATGATCATCTAAGTTTGGTCAGTTGACAGCCAGTAGCTCACCAAAGGTGATGCATGCTACAGTAGGAAGCTCCATAAAGGGGAAAGAAGAGAGGAAGAACAGTTTAGTGGTTAGGGATATGGCCTAGAACTTAAAAGATCTGGGTTCAATTACTCTGTCACCAATTCCATGCATGTGACTTAAGGCAAGCTGCTTACTCTGTGCGGTTGAACAGCACGTCCTGAGGTCACAGCAATGTTGGAAACTTATTGAAGATTATGGGGGCCATATAAGTGCCTAGATAGATGAGGCTGGTGGGGTACATGGCCCATCAAAAGACAGGCATGTGGAACAAGTACAGCAGAGTATTCACATTACCCAGTATAGATAGGCATTGCTCTCCTACTGACCAGAGGACTGCAGAACTATTGTAAGGTCAGGGCAGATTACGGTGAGGATTTGACAGCTCCTACTGAAACAATTGGCACTGCCTGCAACTGGATATAGGAGAGATGGACCACTGGCCTGTGTGCTAGTGGGTATCATTTTCTTCCGGACTGGGGCAGCAACTTAAACCAGTTCTTGTCCACAGAGTTTTGTTTCTCTTGAAGAAATGATGTAAATTGGGGAAGGGAAATCCCTCCCTCAGACTAAGAATGGTAAATATGAAAATATTAAAACTGTACACTTGCCCGTGGATCTGCAGTTCTCGTCCATGGATCTTACACTGCTTCGTAAATGTTAATGAAACTTTGATACAGCTCTTTGGGGTACGTGTGTAGTACTTTGTTTCACAGTCAGAAAAGCTGAGACGCTAGCAGTGCAAAGCTGAGAGTCAGCTCCACAAGGCGGCAGTAACGCCAGGAATAGGGACGAATGAGAGTCCTGGCTTCCTGCCTCGTTCTAATATGTGATACCATGAATATTTGAAATATTCAGATGAAATGGATGGGATGAGGAGAAATGGAGGACAGCCTGCAGTCCCCTGGGGATTCTTTACATGCTTCCTACAGGGAGGCAGGCAACAACTTTTTCACAACAAAGAGAATTGTCAAAATCCTGGGGGGTTGCTTTAAAAAAGTGATTTTTTTTCTTGCTCTCTCTTTTCACCCTTAATTTTTCACAGGAACAAATGGGCCATTTTCCCAGGTGGGAATAGGCTATTCTAACCTGCTATGAAAATCTCTGTCCTTCCAGTTGTCTCAAATTCATGAAGATTCAGTATCTGTCTGCAAGCAGGCAGAGGACTGTATTTAAACTTCTTTGGGGAGAAATCCTGGCCCTGCTTAAATTCACTGGCACTGCCTCCAATAAAACCAAGATTTCACCCATCACCACCCCCAGGAATGGTTCCAAGCCTGAATCTCTGTAGGAACATGCTTTTCCAGAGGGGACTGGCAGCACTGTCCCCCACACATATATGAAACAAAGCAGAGTCACTCTAAATCCAGGAGAGCCACTTAAATTCCAGATCTGCCCAGACTGAGAGCTGGGTGGAAAATGTGTCTGGCCTCCTGGAAAATTCTGATTTTCTGTTGGAAAACGAGAAACTCCAAAACTGAAAAATTTTCATATGCCCTAACCTGTCAAAATCTGAACATTCCTCCTCAGAAAAAAACTGCCAAACCTCTAAAATTTTCATTCAGAAACTGAATTTTCTTTTTAGAAAAAAAAAATTAAAAAATTTAAGGAAAGCAGATACTTTCTACAATTTTTTTTAAAAAAATCCACCCTATTTTCCACTGGAAAAAGTTTTGATGGAAAATATTTTGACCAACCCTAGACAGAAGTCTCAGCACAAGGAATTTCACTTGTCCTATTTAGAGCAAAAGCTGAAAAACAAGACACACAAAAAGCCTTACTTTGTCACTATTTATCATTCCTGCTTAACAATATAAGATATATGATAGGAGCAAAACAATTTGGTGGCAGAACATCATAAATGAAGTCTGTTTTCCCTGGAAACTGCATAACCAGTTGAATTAATTTAATTTGAAATATCAAATTAAATTAAACTGTAGAATAATCCCCAAGGGAAAGAATATTTCATTTGCAATGTCTTCTGATAGAGTATTCGCTGCCAAAAGTTTTGCTATGCATCTGGCTTTGGATCTAAATTTATTGCATTAGCTCTGGGAAGACTTTTAATAGAAAGTGAGATTAAAAGAGGGAAAAAACTTGGATTGAGGAAAATACCCATGAAGAGAGAATGTGGTGCTGAAACGGGTGAAGCAGTTACTGTATTTTTACCTGACTCTGCCGGTAACAGATCAAATGTGAACGGGGGCTGTCATTCAAAAAAAGTCATGACGAAACGTAGGTAAATGCGAACGCCCCAAATACAAGAGCATATTGGCTACTGACTAGCTAGGAGATTTTCAGTGGCCCAATATCAATCAGTGAGAGAAAAAAGAATGGAGAATGAGGAGGTGCTTTTCTAAATCAGCTTTGAGGGAAAGAGATACGAGGAAAGTTCTTTCTTGTTCAGAAGGAGCTGGAGACTGTGGCTTCACTGCCTTATTATTAATATCCACCTTGTCTTTTAAATAATTTCCCAAACAAATACAACCCAGTGCAGATCCCAGATGCTCTCGGTTCAACAGGTTGGGAGGAGGGAAGTGGTGACCCCATCAGTTTTCAAAATATAGGTCACACACAGAAACAGCATTTACAAAATGAACAGGCTTGCTTTTTCACGGCAAGAAATTGAAGAAAATTGCAGCCAGCAGCAGCCTGAAGGTTGATGCAGTGGGAATAATCTATTTCTCCCCCACTTCGTGAGCAAATACAGAACAGCAGATGTTGACACGGGAGCAGGGATTTCTCTAAACAAACAGCCTGCTCCCTTTAAGAGAACACTGAAATAAAATCAGGTATCTATTCCTTCCCACCCTCAGCATCCAACAGAAAAACACCTAAGCCCAAAGGAAGGAAGTATCTTAATCAAATCAAAACGCATTAGGACTTTAATCTCCAGCACTTTAGTAACCTCCCAGTTTGTTTTAAATCTTGATTGGAAGAATTATCCTGACAAGAAAATTAGTGGTAAGTCAATAAACCTGTAACCTGCAGATAGCGCCATGAGTAACCAGTGAGAGAATTCATCTGATCACACACGAACAAGCTTGAGATGATGGAGTGACTTGGCTGGCAAAGTTCATTATGATTTTAACCATGAAACCATGAAATGCAGGTAATCATATTTAAAGAGATAAGAAATACAACCAGCACAGGCCTCAGCTTCGACAGAGAAATTCTCATTTACAGCAGTCACGGGTAGAAAATCAATACCAACTTTGGATGCAAAGGGAGTGTGGGGCTTGATGAAGTTGCTGGTTTGGGGAGGTTTTTGTTTTTTGCATTCAACGGAAAAACTCAGGAGAATTTGCATGCTAGCAGCTCCTTGCAACCCGGCAAAACATTTCATCTATCCTTGTCAAAGTGCATCTTTCTCCCGACTTCAAACAAATTGTCTTTATGTCACTTACTGGCATTTCTCCTCTGTGTCCCTCTCTCTCTCTCTCTCTCTCACACACACACACACACACACACACAGTGAGACAGACAGTGTGTTGTGCATCCTTAGACGGGAGCTCATATCTGCCCTGGAAATGGGGAAGTCTGCTCCTGAAATTCATCTTGGGAAGAAAACAACAGATTATTCTCAGGCTTCTTAGGGCCATGTACACACTACAGGAATAATCGCGCAACAAGCCCGTTGCGCTTTAAAAGTCACGTGGTTTTTGTAGCGCAGGATCGTGTACACACTCTGCCGCTTGTGACGGAACAGAGCCCCCCCTGCAATTCGCGATTTCACAAGAAACCCAATTGAATTGTGGGAACCTATCCCACAGTTCCATCCATCCTGATTTGGCGCTAAGAATCCTGGGTAGAAGGAGAGTAGCGCTGAGCACCATGGGTAAAGTCTTGGTTTCCCATGGTGCATTCTGTTCCCCTTGTGTCACGAGAGTTGCCACTAGCAACTCGTGCCCATTTTCAACAGTAGCACATTGCTTCCCGGAAGTCCTTTGGCAGCAACATGGATCCAGGTCTGATCTCGACTGTCGCCTTCAGCATAATGAATACATCTCGGCTAGTGGCACAGGATGCGTTCAGCTCTGAATCAGAGCAGGATTCGGATGACCCTGGGCTGGTGACTGCCATGCAGAACAACAGCACCACATTGCTGCGCTCCTTCACAGAGCATCTGCACACGGTGCACCGCCGGTTCTGGTCACGAGAGACAAGCACCGAGTGGTGGGACTGCATCGTTTTGCAGATGTGGGATGATGACCAGTGGCTACAGAACTTTCGAATGCGGAAAGCCACATTCATGGAACTGTGTGAGGAGCTAGCCCCTGCCCTGTGACGCAAGGACACCAAAATGAGAGCCGCCCTCACCGTGGAGAAGCGTGTCGCAATCGCGCTTTGGAAAATGGCGACTCCAGACTGCTACCGCTCAGTCGCAAATCAGCTTGGAGTTGGCAGGTCGACCGTCGGGTTAGCACTTTCACAAGTGTGCAGAGCCATTAATCGTGTTCTGCTCCAGAGGACCGTGACGTTGGGCAACGTGCGGGAGATCATCGATGGATTCGCGGCCATGGGATTCCCGAACTGTGGAGGGGCAATAGATGGCACACACACCCCTATTCTCGCTCCGGAGCATCCTGCGACTGAGTATGTTAATAGGAAGGGCTACTTCTCCATGGTGCTTCAGTCACTCGTGGATTACAGGGGGCGTTTCACGGACATAAATGCGGGGTGGTCGGGTAAGGTGCATGATGCTCGCATTTTCCGGAACACGGGCCTGTACCGGAAGTTGCAGGCAGGGACCTTCTTCCTCGATGATAAAATTACTGTTGGGGATGTGGAGATGCCCATAGTCATCATAGGAGACCCAGCCTACCCACTGATGCCTTGGCTCATGAAGCCCTATACTGGAAATTTGGATCCCAGCAAGGATCGCTTCAATTACCAGTTAAGCTGGTGCCGAATGACCGTAGAGTGCGCCTTTGGGCGCTTAAAAGGCTGCTGGCGCTGTTTGTATGGGAGGCTAGACTTAAATGAGGACAACATTCCAGCCGTCATTGCAGCGTGCTGTGTCCTGCATAACCTCTGTGAAAATAGGGGAGAGAAAATTCCCCCTTCATGGGACGTGGAGGCTGAGCGGCTAGAGTTTGCCTTCCAGCAGCCAGCCACTAGGAGTATCGGGGGGCACAGCTGAGAGCTGTCCGCATAAGGGAGGCACTTAGGGAGCATTTTAGTGATGGGGACTCATAGGACGCATTGCATCACTGTGCAGCAGTGTTCCCAAGCGCTATTGGGTGCTGATTGGGGGGTGGAGGGACGGTGCCAGTGGGCGTGTACTGTACTATGCTCGAATGAGTGAATACTAAACATGCAACAACTAATCTTATTGTGTATCAATAAAGACACTGTGCAAAGTTCAAGTGATTCAATTTTATTATTATAAAACATTAAATATTTACAGTAAGCAGTGCCTGCAAAAGGGGATATAGATGCGTGTAGGTGCGTGTCTCAATGCCATAGCTTGGTGCAGGAGTGGATGTAACATTGTACCAGGAGGGTCCCTGGGCTTCAAAGAACTGCTTTGAGGGAGAATGGGGTATGGGGGACAGAAAGTGTTGCTGTAGCTGCAGGGGGGGGCGAGCCTGGAGCAGCTGGGTCTGCAGACCAACCATGGTCTTCAGCAGTTGGGTCTGCTCCTGTAGGATGCTTATGAGGGCATCCTTCTGCTTCTGCCTCTTCACATTATTTTCTTTGCGCTCCTGCCAGCACTCCTGCCTCCATTGTCTAGTCTCCCTTGCTGATGCCTCGTTGGACTGCATCAGCTCCTGGAAGATATCCTCCTTGCTCCTGCGAGGCCTCCCCCTTATCTGTCTCAGCCAGTCAGCTGGCACAGACCACCGACCGGCGAAGGTCGTTTCTAAGGAAAAATGAAACATCAAAAGTAGTGCTATTGTTCTCACTTTGGTTAAAGAGCCAGTAATATGCTCTCCTGCCACATTCCGCTGTGCCCACGGGACAGGGCATTGCCGGGAACTGAAAGGGCTTTTGCAAAGGGAGGTTCGGGTTGCCGAGACAAGACACACAGATCCGTGAACTATTTGCAGTGGTTTGGGCCATTAGTTCACATACGGCACTGCCATGGAAGCCGATATCTCGCTGCTTAGAGTGCCTGTGCAAGCCAGAATGCATATCCTGCATGTCACTGGTTTTCAGCCAGGACCATACGCAGCAGGCTTGTGCACAGCCATGGTTCCCGCTGCTGTGCTTTGCAACTGGCGAGGGAGAGTATCCCTCTATGGGGGAGGGGAAACAGTTGCTCTCCCATTGAATTTAACTAGGAGGCTGTGGAAGTACATTGAGGACACCTTCAGTGATCTCAATGGAGAGGGTTTGTTGGCAATTACAACATGCATTGAAGCACTGCTCATGTAATGTGGGGTAGACCCCCCCATCCAAAAAAGAAAAGAAAAGATGAAACTCAGAACACCTATTTCCCGCCCGCTCTTCATTTGCCTGCAAAGCTTATCCAGCTAGCATAGAAGCCACTTCTGATGAAACTTACCAGAGCTCCCCTCTACTGCCTCCGAAGACAGTATGGAGAAGGAATCTGGGCAGCACAGGTCAGGTGGCGTGGAGAACAGCTCCTGGCTCCCTAGGTTGGCTGCACCGCTTTCATCCTCCAGGTCATCTTCCACCTCTACGTCCTCGTCGATGAATTGCTCGTCACCGTCTGCTCCGGTATCCTTTTCATGGGGAGGTGCTGACGTGTCCACAGGAGCTTTTTGGGTGGTTGTGGGATCCCCGCTCAGGATTGCTTCCAGCTCCTTGTAAAATCGGCATGTGGCCGGAGCACCGGTTTGCCTCTCTGGCTCTGTGGTACGTAATCCACAACTCCTTCACCTTCGACCTGCACTGAAGAGTGTCTCTCTCGGACCCCTTCTCTGCCATGGCCCAAGAAATCTGGCCAAAAATATCGAAATTCCGCCGGCTGCCACGTAACTGTGCCTGCACAGCAGACTCTCCCCAGATGCCTATGAGATCAAGCACCTTGGCTGTGGTCCAGACTGGAGCACGTTTGCTGCGCTGAGCCGCCATTGCTCTTGGAGCACACAGCTGCAGCTGCACTCCACGCCGAGCAAACAGGAAGAGTGAAGAATTCAAAAATTCCCGGGAATGATGGGAGAGTGGGTACAGTCACGTCACAGCCACAGAGTGCAGAAGGAAGTGCAGAAGGGATGGAATTGGAATTCTGGGACATTTCCGGAGGTTTTATATTGCGCTGCAACCGTACACACAGGAACTATCACGGAACAGCTGTTCCGTGGTAGCCGCTACCACCCTCGTTTTGGTGGTTTACATGTTGCACGGTAAGACGGCTGTTACCGCGCAACAACATGGATTTGTGTGTGGACGCTGTGCCTGTTATTGCGCAATAACGAACGTTATCACGCAATAACTTTGCAGTGTGTACAAGGCCTAGGATTCATCAGGAAGGTAACAGGGAAATCCTTCCATGTTCTTCTGGAACTCTGCCTTCCACAAAACCCCTTAATTGTCGCTAATGCTGAGTGAATTATTTACAGCAATTTATTCCACAAGCCCCAGTGCTTGTGAATTTCTCAAGTACAGATTTAGAAGTTTGTGACATGGTTCTTTACTTGACATTGTTTAAACAATGTTTGCTGTAAACATATTTCAGTCTTCAGGTTGCTTGCAAATTATTTAGGATACTACTCAGGGTCCACACATCCACTTCACAAGACTTGTCCTTGTCTTTATACATGGGGTCACCGTGTTTAAATAGGAATAATTCATAAAAGGAAACAGCTACAACAACAAACACAAACAAACAGGCATTCACACAGCTTGAGTTCTGACTTTGTCTGCCATGTTTACCAGGGATGGTACTCTGCCTGAAACTCTGTATAGCAGACAGAGACACCTCGTGTCTGACTAATATACTGCAAGGAAATATATTACAGTCTCTCTTTCTGCTCCCCTTCGAAGCCCACAATGAGCCTTCTAGAGGGTCACACAAACACTGCTGATGTGGACACTGGTGCAAGTGCAAACATGAGCACTGATAGGCACCAAGTGAAAGGGGGCTACAATCAACTGAAAGGCGACCCACAGATTCCATTCAGTTACCAAATGCTGTTGTAATATTTGCCTTCACAAATCTTCCTGGCAGGCTCAGGAGGTTAACATAAATGGGCATGAAGGAGCTATTTGATCTCGTTTCTGGACTGTCTCCAGCCAAGATTAGTCTTGACCAAAACTTGTGATGTCTTTTCAGTGGGAAAAGACTGTCCCTAGCAGGAAGGAGGTAACATTGCAATTGCTCCATCACCTGTAGGCAGACCTGGTCTTGCCAGGTTCATAGCAGGGCTGGCCAGAAAACAAGAATTATGTTGCATGAAGATTCTGCGGCTTCAACATTTATTTTTGTTTTTCATCAGAATGAACCTGAGAACTTTGGACTGTGCGGCCAGCAAACTTTTTCACCCCTTGACCTTCAAGCAAATGGGATAATGAGCCAGGAAAGCTCAGGTCATGAACTGGACCTGAACTATAGGTTCCCAAAGGTGAGCAAGTTGCCAGAGCTGAAGACATGAGATATTTCCAGGGAACATCTAACCAAAACACAGGGACCCATCTTTGAACTAGTTCGGCTAGGAATCTCACATTTTTGTGTGCCAAGTTAACACAGGTTATCTCTGAACCTTTGAGAGCCCTATGCATTTCTGAGCACAGTCAATAAAGCAGAAAGTTCTGGGGCAAGCTGTGAAATCTCTGAAATGAAAATCAATTCCATCTCCATTTCACGGTGACTAATGTGGCATTTACAACATAAACAATCGCTTCTGTTAGGGAGGAAAATTAAAAGCTGAACTACATAAAAAGGAACAACATTAAAAGTTCTGATGAAAATGAGCATTTGGATAGCAGATGATTGCAAAAGGCGGCTGGGCGGGGAAAACTTGCTACTCAAAGGGCAGAGACTTCAGAACAGAATGGCTTTGCTGACGTTTGAGTCGTTGCCTGGGACTTCAAAAGAAGTCTTCTCTTGAAAACAAGAGGAGTGAGGGAAATCAGGAGTCACATGAGGCTGAGGGATGGGAATTTCATGGCTAGATAAAGTTGCAAAAAGAGCCCAGGTATCATATATCATTTATGAGACTCTCTAAATCCTTCATTTTGTAATGATAAGACCAAGCCGTTCGCTACTGGACTTAATCTAACTCTAAATTTGGTTGACTAGGGCCATAGGAAGTCAGCACTGAAGCACTTAACAACTGGTTTTTATATTCCGATGCATGCAGATGATCATCCAGCTATGGGATCCAAATGCCCTCATATAAAGCACCCAATTTAACAATCTTTCCCACCACTCTTCCCCACACACTGTACAATCCAAATAACTGTAGCTATAATTCTACCCTTAGAAACCCTAAGCTGTTGTTTGACTCAGTTTTCTATGTACTGCACTTTTAAATGCCTGCTGGGAAGGAGATTCGGGATGGAGGATGATTGATTTTTTATTGATTTTAATGAGAGTCAGGAGCCAAAACATATTTAAGGTTCTGGGCTAGCATGACAATGTGAGGGATGCTCTACTTTCTCTTGCTGGTAGTGACTTTTTATTTGTTCTTTCTGCATTTGTTGCTTTCCTTAATGTGAGGTAAGCAGAGGATGTGCATGTGTTACTATGTACAGAAAACTCAACATGAGCCAGTGCTCTGTAGCTAGGCAGAATGGTCTAGTCCAGACAGAGATTAAAACAAAGGCCCAGGCATCAGGACTCCTAAATCCTAGGCCCAGCTCTGCCATTGATATTAATGTGAAAACCTGGAACAGATCACCTCTCTTGTGTACCTTCATTTGATCAATGCGCAGCATGGGAATAATTATGTTTCTGTCCAAGGAGTGTTGTGGGGCTTCATTAACCTCTCTTATGTGCTTTGAGATGTCCTGATGAAAGTAGCTAAGCATTGTTTTTCTTGGGTTAGTATGGTATGTGTCAGGAAAGAGAGGCATTTCTATGGAAGAAGAAAAAGAAAACACAAGATCTTAATTTCCTGTGAACACAGGATAGCTCCAGGCATGATTGGCTCACAGATGACACCAGATCATTATACCTGATGGCTTGATTTACCTTGATCACAACGGCAATTTACTAGACATTTTTTCCCAAACTGTGCTAATCACTTTCCCCCCCTCTGTGTGCATAAAACGAGATTGAAATGCACCATACAAATTGCTTGCCACAGTCCAAATATGCTAATCAGCTGCGAACATCTAAATCATGGCTCGAGATTTAGCATGATAAGGTAAGAAAACAGTGCTGGTGCATACAGAACTATTATTTACCAATGTCAGAATAACTATCACATTTACATAAGCGGGAGGCTGTGTGACAGCTTTTTCTGGGAAACTGCTTTAGTGGCAGAAAAATCTGTGACTTGAATGAATTTGTGTGTGTGTGTGTGAGAACCAGGATGCAAGCTTTTAACCTTTCAAGGTCTCCATTTGGTTATTAATCCATGCAAAAGTGAAAAATGGGATCTTGAAAAAAACAAACTAAAGTACATTTCAGTGCCCTCTCTACTGCCTATGCTAATTTCTGCTGTATTATTAACTCAAAATACAGACAGTGGCACTTGCTAATTGAGCTATTGTGGTTTTTATGATACATGCAGGGCATGGGATATACCAGCTATGGACAAGTCCAAGGTCATGGTCTTTTCCCCTCTCCTAGCTTAGAGAAAGACCCTTTTGGCTTCATTTTGTGGCAGGGCACTGACCTTTGGAAAAAAGTTCCATAAGAGAGCAAAGATTGATTTTATTTTTTATGTTGATCTCAGTGGGTGAAATTCACCTCTGCAAACAGGGACTGCTGCAAGGTCTCCTCAGCATGGACATTGCTAGAACTATGTAAGACTTACATGGCATACACAGACCCTGGACTAAATCGCTGCACAGAATTCAGTCCTCAAGGCCAGTCCTTTTTACAGTGGATTCAGCTACTGGGGAAAGTGTCCTGGAAGTGGAGGACGTCACAGGACAGGCACTGCAGAGAGAGAGCAGGGCTACTTCTTTTGCCGTTCGATCACCTTCTACAAGTGACCGCCTGCCCCAGTTCGGATAATCCCTCCTGGAGCCTCCCAGCATTCTGAGGGGCACTGTGACCCACTGGTGAGTGTGTGTTACAGGTCTTTGCTCCACACACTATTACTGCTCCAGTGAACACGGGCATGTTCTTTAGTTTGACCTGTAGCAGCTCATGACTTTTAGCTCTGGAGAGGCTCCCTTCAATCGCTGGTGAGCTGGCCAAGATGGCAGCCAATGCACCACCATGAGGCCGAGACACCAGGAAAGCCCTGTTTTAAGGATATCAATCTGTTACAGCGCCGCGGCAACAGAGGGCTTGAAGTCAGAGATTCCAAGGCCAGCAGGGACCACTGTGATCATTCATTCTGCCCTCCTCTATAGCACAGGCCAGAGAAGTGCACCTGGGTAACATTTAGAGCAGAGCTCTTCGAAAAACAACCCATCTCAATTTTAAAGTCATAAGTAATGAAGAATCCACCACAACCTTTGGCAGATCATTCCAATGGTTACTTCTTCTTACTTTTAAACATTTGTGTCCTTGTTCTGGTCTGAATTTGTCTGGTTTCAACTTCCAGCCATTGGATCATCTTAGACCTTTCTTTGCTCGATCGAGGAGTCCATTATTAAGAATTTGTGCCCCACATTTAATACTTATTGGTTGTGATTGAGTTAGCCTTAACCTTCTTTGTTAAGCCAAACAGACCAAGGGCTGAGAGTCTATCACTATACGGCAGGTTTCCCACACCTTTAAGCATTCTCATGGCTCTTCTCCAAACCCTCTTTAATTTAGCAACATCTTTCAGGAACTGCAGACACCGGGACCGAGCAGAGGATTCTAGCAGCAGTCACACCAGTCCCCCAAATAGGTAAAATAACCTCTCTCCTTCTGTTGAAGGTTCCCTTCTTTATGCATCCCAAGATCACATTCGCTCTTTGGCCGCAGCGTCACACTGGGGGCTCACGTCCAGCTGGTTATCCACCATGACTCCCAAATCTTTAACCAAGTCACTGACACCCTGGATAACATCCCCCAGCCTGCGCATGTGGTCCTAGCTTCAGACATTCATATCGTTACTGCCTCTAGAGGTCCCTGGGCATTAGTGAAGATGGCGGCTGTCTCTCACACACTGTACACCCCTTTGGAGGGTGTGGTGGGCATCTCAGTGGGCCAGGCCAGGGATGAAGGTGGCAGCCCTATCTCCATACTCCACTGTGTGGTGACATGCAAGCCCTGCAGGTGCTGGAAAAGAACAGTCCTTTTGCTTCAGTGAGCAGAGGGACTCTTTGTGTCTTTCCTTTGGGTAGGGTGCCACCGGAAACCCCTTCTCCTCATGCCCACAGTAGGACCAGAAACCCCCGGGTTCTTGCTCTGGTTCTATCCAGTCTCTGAACCCACGAAGCCTGACTGATGCTTCAGTACTCCTTTTCTGGTTCTCTTGTCCGTGAACTGGCACAGAGGAGGCAGCCCCTCCTTGTCCCTTTCTCTGCCTCCATGAGTCAGGGGCTGTAAATCTCTCTGATATTCAACAGCATCCTAGTGACAATATGCACCCGATAGCAGGAGACTAATGAGTTCCAGGACACAGCTGCCTCTCAGCTGAAGTGCCACTAATGAGGGGCTGGGGAAAGGCAGGAATTTGGTGATGCCCTTGCTTTGTGGTGCACCCAAGAGAATCTGCAATGCAATGTCCCACCCATGGATGGCTGAGGATGGAATCCATACACTGCCCAATGTAAATCACTGGCTGCAGAGACCTGAAAGTAACAAAAATCTGGTGAGCTCAGCTCCCCCTGATGCCCAGCATTCAGGCCACATCACTCAGCCTCTCTCCCCGTTGGCCCAGCACTTAGCAGCTTTTTGTTTGGAGAGGCTGTAGGAGGGAAAGTGGATTGCAGCATGTCAACACGCTCCATTGGAGGTGAGGAAGGACAGGAGGCATGCGAAGGTGTCAGCATTGCCAGCCTCCTAGGGTTACCTGCTTTCAACAGTGTGAAATGGACAGGAAGGCTGGAGAACACTGCTTTCTCCTCACCCCAGGGCTGTCGGGGGACTGAGTTGCAAAGAAGCATTGGCTGTTCTTGCTGTAGAGCTGTGTCCGAGGGTTTCTCAGAAGCTCTGCAGGTGCGGTGTGGCCTGGATAGGTTCTGGGAAGTTCAGATGCTCATTTTAGCTGAGGCTTTTGAGCCGAGTGTAGATGTGGTGCAGCAGCCTGGGTTCAAAAGGGTTCTTTGGGGTCTTTATAATGTTGCTGTGTACAAGTCCTGCATTATTATTATTTTGTATTACAGAAGTGCCTAGAGATCAGGACCCTGTTGTGCTGATGCTGTACAAATAATAGTGCCTACAGGCTAAATAGACAAGACAAAGGTTGGGAGGGGAAACTGAGGCACAGAACAGGGAAGTAATATGCCCAAGGTCATACAGCAAGTCAGTAGCAGGAAGCTAATGATGAACTTTGAATTTAAACAAGTTCCAGGGGGGTTGCTGCATTAGTCTGTGTACAGCAAAAACAACAAGAGTCCTGTGGCACCTTAAAGACTAACAGATTTCTTCGGGCACAAGCTTTCATGGGCTCCAACCCACTTCGTCAGATGCATCATCTGATGCCGTGGAGGAGCGGGAATTAAAATCAGATATCCTGAGTCCTATTGCCCTAATCACTGGACCATCCTACTTCTCAATTTCTTACCACCCTGGGATTCCTCTAACTCCTGGCAGAGCTTCAGCCCCTTGTGGTTTAGAGGAGCCCAAATTACATCATGCTCTACTGATGTAGCGACGATACTGGCCACTTCTGGCTAGACAAGAATCAGAACCATCCCTCTCTGATACACCAGCCATGTATGCTAGCCTAGAGACTCGTGGCGAAGTCGTAGCTGGGGGCAGAGAGGTAGAATGAGGTTAGGAGATGGAGCCTGCCGATAAACTCTGTCAGGTTCTGACCTTATCACAGCTCCTAGCTGCTTTACCCTCCTTCCTTCTAAGGAGCTTCTTTGCGGTAACACTCGTTGTTACAGGGCATGGTGTGGCCATTATCTCTAGCTTTATGACATATTGAGGGCTGGCAGCCCCAGCTAACACAGAGATTTATATTGTCCTGAGATAGCTGTACTGAGAAAAAGCAACACCATATTGATTTACATTGCCCTGGGGGAATGCCAGTCAAATTCCTGTATAGATTGATAAGGCTAGGAATATATTAACTCAGGCACAAGGGCTGGGCTAACAGGTGAGGATGGGACTGGAAAGGAATTCTTATCTCAGTTACACTCATATATAATCCCCTTGAAGTCAATGGAGGATTTACGCCCACAGGTACAACTCAGATTAAAATCTGGCCCTACACTGAGATCAAGTGAGTTTCTAAGGATCAAACCCAGTGTAAATTACAGGAATTCAGGGCCTAAATCAAGTGAAGCCAGTAGTGTGAACAGCATTTTATTGCGATTCAAAAAGGAAAAGGGCTTTGGAGAAGAAAGTAAAGAACATAATCACCAGCTTCTTTTATCCCCATTGAGTCTCAGGACTCTCAGGGCCTGTTTTCATTCATCACCATACCCAGATAGTTTCCCAGGCAAGTAGCAGGTGATCTGAGCTTCTCTTTTGCTCTCTCCTCAGATGAAACAACCCTGATCAGATTAGAACCTACTGAGCTGCCAAAAGGAAAGTGCTGGGGTGAGCAAATGCCAGGTGATAAAGCTGAAGATAGAAACTGACAGAAAGGTGAGAGAGAGACAGAAGATGACCGTTGTGTCACAAGAACAGGCTCATGTTGACCATGCAAATATTAGTGGAGGACAAACCTCCAGTTGGAGGTCAATAATGAGGAAGTGTCAACCCATGTGCTAGAGATATCGGACAAATGTCTCTCAAGGTTTTGCTCCGGATGTACTGGCAATACTTCTGGCAGCATTCAACCTGCTGGCAGCATTACAGTCATGCCGGCAGCTGTAGTCTCCTCAGATATCAAAGGGAGACTGGGTCCGGGGATTATGTCGCCTGACATAGAGTTAGTGGGATGGAATGGTGCATATGAAAGCTATTGTGTCTGGTCCATTGGTCAGACTCAGGGAGTGGGACTCAGAACTGCTGGGTTCTGTTGCTGTCTCTGGAAGGGAAGTATTGCATAGTGGTTAAAGCAGGGCTATGTGGAATCAAGGGACCCGGTTTTACCTGTCACTCTGCAATTCTAGGGATCCCAGCACAGATTTGTACAATGGCTTTGGGCAAGTCGTAGAATCAGAGATGATCAGGGACCTCAGGAGGTCATCTACTACAACCCCTGTTCAAAGCAGGACCAATCCCAACTAAATCAACTAAGTCACATGAACTGTGCCTCCGTCTCCAACACACAAACAGACCTGGCAGAACTTGTCTCAAATGTCCCTCGAGGGCCTAACAAAAATTGGTTACTTAATGGCGGTGGGTGTTTGAAAGTGATGGAGCGGTGTGGTACTTAGTTTGGGGTCACCGGGAAGCAGTCTCATAAGATAAGAGTTTGCCTCATTAGAGTGACTTTCTATACAGGTTACAGTATTTTCAAGGGTATTGTTAAGACTGATTAACTGTGTGTGCGGTGCTATGAATATGAAAAGCATTGCAAAGGCTTAGCCTTCATCATCATTATCATCACAGTGAGGCCATTAAAGAAGCATGCCTGCTGCCAAGCAACCAAGTGTATTATGGGTAACATTTAAAGAAGTGTCTAAGGAGCCTAAGCCCCATTTTTAGAAGTGATTTGGGGGGGGGGGAAATTAAAAATGCCTAAAGGACTTAGGTACCTAGGCCTAGATCCAAGGTATTTAATTACCTAACTCCCAAGAAAATCAACAGGGCTAGTCTTCACTGATGGCAGCAAATTGGCTGCTGTCGGATTGACCTTCCTGATCAACTGATTTGGTCTGTAAAGGGGGTCAGCATCAATGGCTGAAGACCACGCCAGCAACTGGAATAGCGCTGAGTCAAAGGGAAAGCCCGCCCTTTGACTCAGGGAAGTGGACGTGCCAAGTGTAACAGAATTGAAAGGAGTTACACAAGTTATTTTAAATTCCAAAATGGTAGCCATGTTAATTGAGGTCAACCAACAAACAAGGAGTCCTGTGGCACTTTTAAAGACTAACAATTTTATTTATCGCATGAGTTTTCGTGGGAGAAAATCCCACTTCATCAGATGCTTT
>ML685942.1:1769182-1783223 GCA_007922175.1 Pelusios castaneus | reverse complement strand
CTCATGCGATAAATAAAATTGTTAGTCTTTAAAAGTGCCACAGGACTCCTTGTTTGTTTAAATTATTTTAAGTAACTTCTGTATCTCCCTTTGACTGCCAACAAAAATGGTGGGCAGTGTAGACCTGCCCAGAGATGCCTAAATACCTTTGAGGATTTGGGTCTAAATCCTTTTGAGAATACGGTTTTATGTGTCTAAGCTCCTTCTGAAGCTGGGACTCAGTGCTTTTGAAAATTTTCCCTAGACTGATTTTTTTGGTGTGTGGTATGTGCAAGCCTGCACCGAGGAGGGATGAAAACAAGGAATGTGCTTATAAAGGGCTTTGGGATCTACATAAATTCAATTATCACAAACTTCCCTGTTCCAGGAGCACAAAGCATTTTCAAACTGAGATTAGGAAGAAACCCTTATCCATGATTTTGAGCACTTCCTTTTGGAGAGGCTGGGACTGGACACACTGACAGAGATAATCCACTGGTCACTGGACCTCTGGCCTTATGCACTTTGATGACGCCTATGTCATTATTTTATTGTCATTTTGCTGTTAGGCCCTTAACTATGTACTCCTCCCAAACATTCTCATGTTAACGCAGCTGTGTGGTGTTCACCCTCATACTTTTACAGCAACTTATCTTATTAACAATCACAGCATGATACTATGACTGTTCTACAGAGGCCATCTTAGTGAACCCAGGGCCCTGGGCAAAAGTCAAGGATGGGGCCCCTCACACCGCATGGGGGGGCCCAACCTTGACTTTTGCCTCCTCCCCAAGTCTCACCACTGGCCCCCTGCTGCTTCTTGCTGGCCCCCCGTTTCCTTTTGCTGCCTCCCCACTGCCTCCCCATTAGCCCACTAGCCCCCCACATGCCTCCAGCCCTTGCCACTGGCCCCCTGTCCAGCATGCCTCCGCAAATAACTTACTCCCTCCAGGCCCCACACCTCAGCTGGCTGGCAGCCCAGGGCTGCTCCCTGGCCCAGCTGCTCCTACCCTGGCCACATGAGTGTGCATCTGGGAGATTTACAGGCTGCCCCAGCCTTGCCCCCACAGGCAGGGCCCCCTCCCAGCATGTGGTCCTGGGCAAATGCCCAAGCTGCCCCATAATTAAGACACCTATGCTCTTCTGTAACCTCAGTCTTTGCTGCATCCATTCTGGAGGGCAGTCAGGGCTAAACAGAGGTATTTGGCTGGCTGAGAGAGGTACAGTGTGCAACCCCAAGAAGTATTGGTGAGACACTCACAGGACCCATCACAGCTGCCTAGTTAGACATTTGTCTAAGAAAGATGTTATTCTCTTCCAGACAGTGCACAGCCCCACCTCTACACCTTAGGGCTTGAGATCAGAAATTGCCATTAAGCAACAATGCTCCATTTCCAGTTGACATTCTGAGCGTCGGGAGGAGAAAGGGGCCTGTTTGTCTCTGTTCCCAGTTCCATCATCTCATCTGAAATGCCTCTTGCCTTTACCCTTTTCTGGGGGCAAAGAGAGGTGGAGCTCTGCATATGCTCACTGATATTTCAGACACTCTAATTAATGGTAAGATTATTCATGCATTTAATCATTAAAAAGGTATTCAAGATAGTAAATACAATTTCTACTTAGTTATTTTCCAATAACTCCATTTTCTCCATGGCAAAATAAAAAACAGATGCAATCTACAAAGTTCTTATCCTTAGTCAATCTTCACTGTGCCTCACTCATGTCACCAGAAGCCAACAGCCCCACTGGGAATTCATCCAGCCTGAGTGTCACCTTGTATTTAACCATTTAACTGGTTGCTTTGCAAAGCTGGCTGAAGAGTAAACTTATTTTCGTTTCAGTTTCAGCCTGTTTTATGCTTTGTTATGTTACAACAATCAACCCAGAAAGGGGGTCTTGAGAGTAGGGCAGGTCAGAAAACAAGAATTCTGTGTCATGACAAATTTGGAGAGTTCAAATTTTGTTTCCATTCTGCATCAGAATAAAATTGAAGCCTTTAAAAAAAAAAAAAAGCAAACAGAAGACAGAAGGACCACCCAGGAACATGCTCCTGCGATATGGGAGGCCTAAATTCAACTCCTTGCTCTAATTAGGCAGTTCAGCGACTTGAACCGGTTTCCCCCTCATTGCAGGGGAGAGAGCTAAGCACTGTAATATTGTCTATTCTGGTGTCTCTTTCACATTCTACCAGAAAATGGTTTCACTGAAAAATTCCGAATCAGCTGTGGTCTTGAGTGCAGATGGGTCTCCACCCTTGATAAGTGAAGGGAATGCTCAGCAATTAGGCAGAACTTTACAGACAAGAACTCATCCGTCTATCAGCTCCCCGTGCCTAAGTCACCACCCTCTTACTCCAATTTTGTAGCTGCCATTTGAATGCAATCAGTTTAGTTACCCAGATATCAAACTGGACTACTGCACTAGAGAATCAAGCTTCTGGTGAGGTATCATCCCTGTGTTACCTCTAGTGAGACAGACACTAGAAGGACAAGACCAACCTGTTCTTGTTCTCTGTTTTTTGACTGCCCAACCTGAGACATCATGGGCCTGATTTTCAGAATTGCTGAGCACCCAAAGCGCCACATCACTGGGAGACACTGCTACTCAACCTCCCTGAAAATCAGGCCTATTATTGTGTCTCATTTGGGGTGCTATAAAATTGGGGCACCCAAAATCAGAGGCTTTTGAAAATCCAGCCATTGAAAATGTTGGCCCAAAAGCCCTGCATCTGAAAACTGGAGCATATCCCTCTATGTCAGTGTTTGTATATGCTTTGAGATAAGTAGATAAAAGAAGCCACAAAACACTTATCTGTATGTGGCTAAACAGCTGATTTGTGTGAGGCCCTGCAGCAGCGAGTTTCACAGGGTAGACACACCTTTCAGTCTGTTTAACCTAAATACAAAACGCCATGGAGAAGAAAGAGCAAGATGAGCTCTAGAAAGGAAGAAGAGACAATACTGTGTGTGTCAGCGTAAAGAAAAAAAGTCTTACATTGGCTAGTTGCTTTTAATCTTCCTTGTAATGGGTTTCCGTATTGCACTAGCTTAACAGGTTTGTGGCTTCAGCATTTAGCCCTGATATAAACAATGCTCTGATAATTGCTGGGTCACTGTTATTTACTACTTCTGCTTTTAAAAAACAGCTTTCTATACAGCTGCCTTGAGTGGGTTATACTGTAATTTTCATTACTATCTCACGCTAATGAAGGCAAAAGGGCAGGAATGCTGAGTTTGGCAGCAGAAAGAAGCGAAACAACACGGTGGATTTTGGACGCCGTGTTAAAAATAACTCCCACCCAACAGGGTTTAATTGCCTGGCGCTTCTGCAGATCGGCGAAAGGGTAAAGAGAGACACTAGGAAAGCCTTGGCTATCGGTCAGATGTGTCATCTTTCCCGGCTTACGCTGTTCTTCTCAATTTGCCCAGTGGGAGGGATTGCCCCACCTGCCCAGCTCCTGTGCAATTTCTAGGGAACTTGATTAAAAGGACGGTAATAGCAGCAGTGCAAAGGGGTGAGAAGTTTCAAGTAAACTATTGTTGGACTAATGGTGACTTCTTTTTCTATGTCCACCTTCCCAGAATCCATTGCTCCATCAGGTCCCTTAGGTTGGTAGAGCAAAAGCAAAGACTGCTGGGCATTCAGAAATTTTGTGTTATGCTTTGTTTGCGACAATAATTGCCATAGACATAAACGCCATATAAAATTATAAATATTTTTATGGAGAGATAACAGATGCATGTGGTACTGAGAAATGCAAATGCCTACCTGGGCTGGGGCCCACAAATGCATGAAGGGGGACCAGACAATACGGGAAGGGGGCCCGGAGATTAGGAGGGTTCCGGGGCCCATCAAATTATACTTTAACCATTGTCCAGTACCCTCCCACTCTCCTTCCACCCCACAAAATGAGGGCAGCCACACTGACCCACACCGTGAATGGGAATTGCTAGCGTTGGTGTAGCTTGTTATATCCACCAGCTGGCAGAGAGGTAGGTGTGATCCTCTGGTCACTGGGACGGGAGAGGAAGGTCCTATAGCAAGGGTCGGCAGGGCTGTCCTTGGGGGCGTGGGTGAACGGGGCAATTGCCCCGGGCTGCGCGGTTACTTGGGCCCTGAGCTGTCCCGCTCCCAGCGAGGCAGTGCTGGTCCCGCGCCGTGGCTACCCACCATGGCCGCACTTCGTCCTGCTCCCTGCTGCAAGCTGAAGGCAGGGGGGCACTGGGAGTGCTTTGCCTGGCCTCAGGGCTGACCCTCTCTGCCCCCAGGGTGGAGCAGACAGGCCCAGGGGTGGGGCAGGGGCGGGGCCAGACCTCTCTGGGCCAGCCTGCCCCCACGGACTAGGCTGCAGCTGGGGCCGGCCCCTGACAGCAGCAGTATGGCCATGACCATGGCCGGCTCCTGGTGGCAGCCTTGGGTTCCCGGCTGGGGCACCAGCAGCGGCAGCCTGAGGTCACAGCCGCAGCCAGTGTGGTGGCCTCTGCCCGGGTCGGTTCGCAGCCTTAGCTGGGGCTGGCTGCTGCCGGCAGCAGCTTGGGGGGGGCGGGGGTTGGGGCCGCAGCTGGGGCCCTAGGGGACAGAGCGGGCCAGCTCGGCCTGCCCTTCCCCCCTCCAGGTGTAGCTCTAAAGACAAACGTAGACCATAGTATTGCTTCAATCGAAAATGTTCATTGATAAAAGTACCATGCTCATTCATTCACTTGTAACTCCATATTGTAACCAAAAGTCCGTTTTGAATTGTTCTCTTCATTTTGTAATTCTCAGCATACATTTTGCTGGGAAACTTGGTTATTAATTTATTTTGGATGTGTGAATGAAGGGTGTGTGTGATGGGATCAGTCTCCAACTCCAGCCTGTCCTGATGACAAACTGCCAGCACCACCTTAATGGCTGAAGAACAATGCATTCAAACCCTGCAAAAGCAAGAAGAATCCACCCTAGAAAGAAAGGGACAAAAAGCCCCATCAAAAACAAGATCAGAGTCACATCTGCCATTAACTGATGATTCATGGTCATACACTACACTGAGGCAGTGCGAGACAGCAAAAATCCATGGATAAAAAAATGGGTGAGACTGCATAGCTTTGGGTAATGTTCTGCACACCATCCAAGAGCATTGGTGCACAGCTGTGTGCCCGACAGAGACCCCGCTCTTCCTCATGCCCAGCTTCCCTGGCCAGTAGCTGCCATGAGCTGAGAACACCAGCTACAAATGCAAGCTATGATCACAATCAACAATCAGGACTGGTAACTATACATGAACAAACAGCAGAACATCTAGGGTGCATGTGTGAGAGTGTGTGTGTGTATTAAATATTAGTTATTAACACAATTGTGTTTTCCTAATAATAAACGCAGTGTATTGCCTTTTCCCCCTTAAAAAGATCCTGGGTGCTCTTTTTGCACAACACAGGGTGGGGCCCTGGGACCTGCTCCCCACTAGGGACAGCCCTGTTGGCAACCCACAAGATAAGAGCCATTAAAAAAAATTCCTTCAATAACCAAGTGCTTTGAGAGATGCAATAGGTGTAGCCTCCAGGTCGGGGGTGGAGGGATATGGGAGTTGGGCCAGGGTGCCCTGCTGCAGGGTCTTCTGGCATTGGGGAGGAGAGAGCCCAGAGCCAGCAGCAGGCCACCCGCAGGGTCCCCTGGTGGTACCGGGGCCCGGAGCCAGGAATGGGTTGCCGGCAGGGTCCTCTGGTGGCAGGAGGGCTCAGAGCCGCAAGGGCGCAGCCAAAGAGCCGCATGCAGCTCTGGAGCCTCAGGTTGCAGACCCCTGTCCTATAGGGAATGCTAGGAAAAGCCAGGCTTGGGAAGGAAGCTGAGTTATGTCCTATTATTATTTGAGATACTACTGAAGTCAACCCCCGACCTCATACAGAGAGAGGAGCCTTTATATGGAACAGGGTGGGGACGCAAGGTGCGGAGAAATGCTCACACATCACCATCCCCTGTATCAAACCCACCTTCTCCCATCCACTCCCTCTCTCCCTCCCTTGTATATTTCACTCGCCCTCTCGTTTCCTCCATCTTGCATTCTCACTGGATCGCTGCAAACAGTAGGAGTGCACAACGGACAGCTCTGCTGCTATAATTTGAACCTGCCAAAGCTGCTCCGGTGATGACAGCTTTGTGGAATTACTTGCTCGCTCCTATGCAAAGGGAAGGTGGGGGGGAGGGGGAGTGAAGAAGAAAAACCCGCTTGAGTTCCCCCCCCCCCCCCCAAAGATGAAGCTATGCATGTTCATCTCAATTTCCTTTTGCAAGCCCCCTACTCCCCCGCACCAAATAAATAACTTCCTCCTGGCTCCCGGTGAGAGTATGCGACATCACTCAACTACTCAGAGTCTTCCAACTGGCCATTAAAATCAGATTATGGGATTTTGTGGTGCAGCAAATCACTCTCGCTCCCTTCCAACATTATGGAAGTGGGACATTTTCAAACATACCCCTTCTAACTGGGCTCATTACTCCCAACAGGCTGCTGCAAGGACTGAGTGATAGGAGGGACTTGAGTGACAGCTGTGGCTGGCAGAGGTGGCGGGCTTGCAATTTTTAAGTGAGATGAGTGAAATGTTTGCTGATAAAACAGAGTGTACCTTAGCTGAAAGGCTCAGTACCCCACAATGCAGTCCAGCATGAGTGATCCAGTAGCCCTGATGTGGGCCAGGTTGAAGCAACACCCTCAATTTAAAGACTGTCCGAGAGCTGTGCAAATCCCTGTCTCATCAGTTAGTTGGCAAGTCAAAAAAAAAAAAAAAAAAAAAAAGAAACAAAAACCAAAAAAAAACAACCCCTAACAGAAACCTTTTTGTGTCAACCCACAACTGGCATTTTTAAAAATGTTTGGTGAATCAAAAAGTAAAAAAAGAAAACCTGCAGTTCTGAATCTGTCTGTGATGAGAAAAGTTCAAGCCCCTCGAAAGCAAGATCCTGTATCGTAGACTGAACTTCTTGGGGAAGCCCAGATGCCTGGAGCCATGAATTCCTCCTCATGGTTTCGGGAGTCACCATGGTTCGAGTAGCTGCATCCGCAGCATTCAAGGCCAACTGAAGGAGGGTTCTGGAGACCACCTTAACTTCCTTGATCATGGCCGAGAACTGCGATCTGGAACTCTGGGGCAAGGTCTCTGCGAACTTATCCAAGGCCATCCAAGAGTTATAGGCATATCTGCTCAGGATCGCCTGTTGGTTGGCGATCCAAAGCTGGAGGCCTGCGGTGGAGTATACTTTCCTCCCAAAGAGCTCCAGCTCCTTAGCCTCCTTGGATTTAGGGATAGGCCAATGTTGGCCCTGTCTTTCCTTCTCGTTGTCGGTCACCACAGTGAGGGAGCCCAGAGTAGGGTGAGAGTAAAAATGCTCGTGTCCCTTAGAGGGAACGAAATATTTTCTCTCTATCCTCTTGGCCGTTGGTGGAATGGAGGCTGGTGTGTGCCAGTGAATCTTTGTTGTGTCCTTAATAGTCTTAATAAGGGGTAGGGCGAGCCTGGCAGGGCCCTCCAGGATTAGGATATCCGCCATAGGATCCGCCTGCTCAACCACCTCTTCTACCTGAAGACCCATATTATGGGCCACCCTGCAGAGTAACTTCTGGTGGGTCCTGCTATCATCTGGCATAGTTGACAGAGCAGCCCCAGCTACTGCCTCATCCGGAGGTGAGGAGGAAGATTCCTCTATGATCTCTGGAGAATCGACTGCCTCTGCGAGGTGGGTCCTCTTTCTGTACCCTGCACCATTGGCACCTGCGTGTGGTCTCCATCCATAGACTCCACATCAGAGACCTCCTTTTCTGGAGGGGCACTTGTGGAGTGAGAAGGCTGTGGTCAAGAACTTGCCACAGAATAAGTTCTGTCTGATCTAGATCCCTGAGCCCGGTGGTAATCCCATGGGCTATGTCTACACTTGCTAAAATTAGTTAGTTCAAACTAACTAATTCGAACTAATTTTAGTTAGTTCAAATTAGCTTAATTCAAACTAGAAAAAGTTAGTTCGAACTAAGCAAGTGCCATTCATGGCACTTGCTTAGTTTGAATTAGCGATCCCCATTCATTTCAATGGCCGGTTAGTTCGAACTAAGAAATTAGTTCAAACTAACATGGCCACATTGGCTAATTCGAACTAGTTAGTTCGAATTAAAGCCTTACTTCTAAAGCCCTATTCGAACTTATTAGTTTGAATTAAGGATGCCCTTAATTCGAGCTAACTAAAGCCTAGTGTAGTCATGGCTTTAGTTAGTTCGAATTAAGCCTTCTTAATTCGAACTAACTTGCCAGTGTAGACATAGCCATGGTGTCCAGAAGGGCCACTGCGCTGGCAATTGCCACTGAGGAGGCCACTGTGGTGGAGGGGATTGGTTTTCCCTCTTGTAGCTGCTATGCCTTCTCCTGGAGGGCAACGAGCCTTCGTCAGAATCCGAAGAGAACCTGCTCCTGTGGGACCATGGGGGGAGTGGTGCCAGCTGGGACCGGAGATCGGTACTCGTCATCCCTTGTTCCGGTGCTGTGCCAAGGTAGGTCACAGCTGTCCACTGATACTGGGATCGGTACCGCAGGGCCCCTGACACCACTATCACTGCTGATGGTACCAGGGAGCAGTGCCAAGTGGCCTCTTGGGCCTAGATGTTCTCCTCCTGTCTTGGCTGCGGGTGCAGAGGAGATCGCGACCTGACCAGTGCCGTGGTTGGTGCTGGAGATTGGTGCCAAGGGGACCATAGCCAGATAAGAGGTGGCTTGCCTTTCAACAGCACCGTTGGCTTCTTTGGTGCCAGAGATGCTGTTGGCTTTGGGGCCTCCAGGACAGCCTGCTCTATCAGTTTCTGTGCCGGTCTGAAGGTCTCTGGGGTGGAGGGGAGGTGTACATCCTCCTCCAGGATGTCACTCGTTGGACAAGAGGTCAACACAGGACTTGGCGGCCCGTTCTGCAGGGCCAGAGTCAACAGTGCTGGGCCCTGCGGTTCCGAGCTGGAGTGGCCCGACATGGGTTGCGCCCCTCTCTCTGACTGCATTGATTTGGAAGTGAGGGACTGCCCTCTCTCCACCTTCTTCCTCTTCTGTGGCAGTGGTGAGAGAGAATGGTGCCGCTGGTCTCATGCCGGCCCTTTCAGGACCGGGGCATGACTGTGCTGGGACACCTGGTCTGAGTCCTTTGACCAGCACACTTCACTTGTTGAAGCTCGTGCACTTTGGATCGACAGTGCCTTGCCTGATCCTTTCTCTGCTGGCTCTGTGGGATCAAATGGCTCTTCCTCATAAGGAGCTTCAAACCTGTGCTCCCTGTCCTTCCAAGTCCTGGGACGAAAGCTCCTGCAGATCTTGCATTTCTCCTATAGATGGGACTCCCTGAGGCATTTCAAGCACGTGGAGTGAGGATGGTCCAAAGGCATAGGCTTGACGCCTGGCATGCCCAATCCCCAGTCCCAGGGCAGGCAAGAGATGTCCCTCTGAACTCTGTAGAAACTGCCCATACAACTAACAATGAACCAAAGTAATCAACTAAACTACAATAGGAACTACAAACAGGTACTTAGCTAACTGCTAGAGATATGTTCCAAAGGGGTAGCTGTGTCAGTTTAGGTCAGCCAAACAAACAAGGAGTCCTGTGGCACTTTTAAAGACTTACAGATTTATTATTTATTTATCCCACTTTATCAGATGCTTTGAAGACACTTAACGCCTGACGAAGTGGGATTTTCTCCCACGAAAGCTCATGCAATAAATAAATTTGTTAGTCTTTAAAAGTGCCCCAGGACTCCGTGTTTGTTTGGCTGACCTAAACTAACATGGCTACCCCTTCTGGAACTTGTTAAAGATATGGGGAATGCTGACCGAAGCAAGCAAGCAAGCAAGCGTTCCAGCGACTGTCAAGGTAGTAAGAAGGAACTGGAGAGGCTAGGTTGGCTGAGCCTTATATAGAGCGCCATGTGGGTGCCACTCCAGGGGGTTCCACAGCTGATCCTATGGGTAATCTAGGGGAAAAGTTTCTGGCGATCTGTGCATACGGCACAACTACATCTAATGTGGAATGGACAGGAGCAATCACTCAAAGAACTCAACCATTTCTGTCAAACACACACGCACTGCAGAGAACAGAGATCTGGACTTGTTACCAACACCTATCCTTTCGATAATGGAAATGTTTTGAAGAGAGTAGAACACATAGGTGCTTGGAGAATAAGAGGTGTTTAACAGACTGTTAATAGCAGAGATGCTGTGCTGTCATGTGAAAGGGACACTGGGAAAATACATTCTAAAGTGCTGTTGCTTGTTTAGTTACACACACAGGATCACATTGATCCATTCTTCTCCAACAGCTTCAGTCGTTTCACATTCATTTAAAAATGCAGCTCACAATTACCCTCCCTGAGATCCAAAGATTCGCCTTACAGACCCAATCTCTTTTTACTCATATTCTCACTCTCTGGGCTTGGCCTCCTTTTTTGTCTCTTGACAAAAGTGATCTTGGTTGCTTTGAGATCCTTCACTGAAAGGTACCTATGGAAGACCATAACTTTATTCTTCTACATCTCCAAGGCTGTTACTATTTCCTTCCACTTGTGATGTGATGACTCAGTGTCACGGAGTGGAACTAGCCCAGAAAGCCATATGCACAACTCATCATTATGGAGGAAACTGACTAGGTGTATTTTTCTGAAAGCTGCAATTAAAGACGCCTTCAAGAAACATGCTCAGTGATAATTGAAAAACATCGTGCATCATGTTCCTTGCAGGTAACTGCTTAGCTGGTTCATTACAGACAGCTTTGCATAACCTGACATCTTAAATTTCTGCTAACAGCAGTGAACACAAAGTTACCTGCAATTTGCCACCTGTAACCAATTTGTTACCTGCAAAAAGGTGCCATTTTTTAAAAAGCAGATTTTAAAATATGCACACGTTTAGAATGTGCTTCTGGATGTTAACATGCAGCATGGGACTTTGCGTTGCAATCATCTCAGCGCTTACATGTTACGCTGATCAGTATTAGAATGGCAGACCTCCACAGAATGACTAAGGGCTTGTGCACACTACAGCCTTATCACATGGTAAGGAGCTTTACCGCCCCATAAGGCTGTGAGCGTACATACTACAGTCTTGCTTGTGCGGCAACAGCTCTCTTGCCGTGCAACAGGTAAACCACCTAAACAAGCGTGGTTAGGCTTATGCTCTTTTTGCACGTTTGACAGCCTCCAGAAATGTCCCAGAGTGCCACTCTGGGACACCGGAGCTGTCATACTTGTCAATTTCACTGCTCTGGCAGAGCAGTGAAATTGACAAGTAGCGGAGCTCCTGCCACATGAGTTCTGCTGCTGTTGGAGCAACCAGGAACCTGGTGGCTCCTGGGAATGGCCACCCGGGCTGGCGGCTCCCCAGCGGGAGCCCCCAAGCACCGGCAGCTTCAGCCCCGCTGGTGCCACTCGTGCTTGAGGCTCCTGAGCGGGAGCCCCCAAGCATGAGTGGCTTGAGCCCAACTATCTGCCGCCCAGGCAGTCAGCGGGGCTGAAGCCCGGGCAGGCAGCTCCCACTTGGGAGCCGCCTGCTAGGGGCGGGGCTCTCGGCAGCTGGAGCCCCATTGCAGCAAGGTTCCCCAGGACAGCAAGGCTCCAGCCACCAAAAGCACAGGCCCCGCAGAAGCCCTGGGGGAGCGGGGCTCAAGCCAGGGAACCCCCCAGGCAGCCCAACAGCCTTATGGGGGACGGGGGTAGAAGCTGCCCAAAGGCTGGCAGCGACAGTGCGTACTCGGATAGGTGCCCATCATGCACTGCTCCTTGTAACGAAAATTCAAAGGAGCATGTGTGTGGAACGCTCCTTTTCATTACACGGAGTGCTGTGTGGACGGGGGAAAGCGGTATAGTTATAACACTTGCTTGTCTCGCAACAACTTTATTGCGGGACAAGTCTGTAGTATGTACATAGCCTTAGTGTTACAGGAAACAGTGCTTCCCAGGGCATCAGTAGTGTCTCTGTATTGCCAGATGTGCCATCTTGGTCTTTATTATCAAGTCCAATTCTCTGTTCTAAAGAGCTGAGTTATTAAATCTGAGGGCTGTATCTAATCCAAACTGGTTAATTACATTCTTCCTCCCAACATGCTTTTTTCATTGCCAGTTGGCCACTAAATTCCTTTTCACTTCCTGCCTCTGCTGTTATGTATTGCTACTCTACCCCAGAGGTGGCTGCATTTGGCAGAGGGCAACACCTTCACTGTACCTACAGTTGGTTCCATCACTTAGTAAAGTTTGCAAAGTGCTTTAGGAGTCATTCACCCAAAAGCAGCTACAGAAACATCAAATTGTCTTGAAACCATGGCAACATGGGGAACCATCCATCAGAAATAGAAACTGAGGCTGACATGTGAAAACCTGACTCGGGGACTTAGCCACACAATTCCCATTAGTTTCAATCAGAATCACAGGGACACAAACTCACAATTTTATTGCAAGTCATGTGATATTTGGTGTCTTTCTTAAAGCCCCAGCCATGGCAGTCAGTTGATTATGTAAGAATCTCAGCTTTTACCAGGGAAAAAAGGAGTAAATCTAGTCCTCATTGTTGCAAAGAAAAACTTGGAGGTATGACCTGAGCACATCCTGAACCAGCAGATAAAACAGAACTTCAGGCCAGGCCAGGTTGTGGACGGCCTGTGGACTTCAAGTGCACTGCTTAGTATCAGGGCTGAAAGTCAGAGATCAATCCGGGCCCAAGCTAGGGCAAAAGTGCAAAATCAGAGTCTGTCACCAAATTGAGAGAATGAGATGAGATTCAGTATTGATCAGGCTAGGCTCTATTATTGGGTAAGCAGCACTTTTAAGCTAGAGACAGTACGAAGGTCAGGGTCGGGAGCTGAGCCAGGAGCCAAGAACCAGGCGTTGGGGATCTCAGCACAGGAAGCAGGCATCTCTGTAATGGTCAACAAACTCCAAAAACTGACTTCCTGGTTTATATGGGGAGAGTCAGCCAATCAGAGAATCGCAGGGGGTTGTCACTCATGCCCATAAGGACAGGACTTCCTGTAAGGCCTAGTCTTTCAGTTCTTCCTGGTGGCAATTCTGCTGGGGTCTCTGCTGGTGACAAGGGAACAGCACCTCCTGCAGACGGACCCCAGCTCTACACTCATGCATTCTTACAGCTTCAAATGTATTCCTTTGAAAAGCTCAAGGGGTTTAATTATTCATGATTTTAACTCTGATGGTTTTGGGGGCCTGACTTACATGTTTGAACACTTGCAGTTGGCAATGCTGGAGCTGAATGGCTAAATCCTACCAGGCAGCTTGGAAAATCCCAACCATGGATTACTCAGTGAATCTTCTCTCTGGGTGCGTCTACCCTTATAAATTAAGTTGACTTAAGCAGGTTTAAGTCGCCTTAATTTACTCCACATCTACACTGGGCTTTCCTTAATTCGACTTAAGTGGCTCCTATACATTTTTACATCCAAAGTTTTCTTCCTAGCAGATTTTGTCATGATACAGAAAAAATTAAAGTGGGTGATATATATTTAAAAAATTCTGCAATAAAGACATAACCTGATTCTAGGGTGTGCTGTCATCCAGGAGAGATTTGAGAGGAGGAAAAACGGTTTTCAAGAACTTGCTTTTCAAATAACATTGACAATTAAACTGAGCATCTAGTGGAAGTTTTTCAATAGCAGTGACTATGTATATATCTATTGGGTATTTCTAAGGGACTTTTCATCTTGGTATCTAAATGCCAAGATAACTGGTTGCCTTTATACAGCTCCCTTTCATCCAGAAGGGTCCCAAAGTGCATTGTAAATAATCTAGAGGAATCATTTTACCCCCCCAAGTGTAATAGATTGGCCTCTAGAGTAGAGCACAGCAGCTCTTTAACAGCACATAGCAACACTGCACAAGAATTTAGGGCAGAAATTGAAGAATAGCTCGACCACCTGAAACTGCAAGAGGAACTGAGGGAAAGATGATGCAGTTATGACCAGAACGGTAGAGTTACCGTCTCTAATCTTGAGCAATGTGACCTTTAAATAACAATGGGTTAGTTACTGCAGAATATGGGGTTTGGGAATGGGAAGCTATGTTTTTAGAATT
>ML685942.1:1739028-1754182 GCA_007922175.1 Pelusios castaneus | reverse complement strand
AAAAGTGCCACAAGACTCTGTTGTCTTTCTACAATAGACTAACACGGCTACCCCTTTGGAATTTGACTCCAAGCAGGAGAGTCACTGCCCTAGGTTTTAGTGTACATGTAGCCTGTGGATGTGGCAACCCATGGAGACACATTTCAGAAGTTCACCTTGTGAATTGACTTAGTGGATGTTTATTGGTTGGGTTTTTCCAATCCACCCTGCGTCCCGCCCAGTGCACCACCTCATCTCACCAAGGGGGGAGGTCGTGGTGCATTGTGGGAAGTGTAGTCTGACCAAGTCTGTGTTCTCTGTCTCTGCTAAATAACCGGCCCTGTCCAGTCACTTCATTCTTTATCTGCAACAGCCCTGCTACCTTCCCCAACCCACCGCTCTGTGCATGCTACTCAGTCCTGATCTGCAGCATCTCTTCACATTAAGATGTGGTTCTGGCCTTAACCCAGAATTTCCTAGTGAATGTAGGCCATAGCTAGGCCTACACCATAACTAGGAGGTGCTGAGCGGGTTTAAATCCATTTCTCCCCATTCTTCTGGCTATGTCCGGGACTACATCTATACTGCAAGCTAGGGACATGAGTTCCCTGCTCATGCACACATTCTGTGCTAGCTCTCAGAGAGCTTGTGTGAGTATAATTAACAGTGGCATGTGTAGCATCAGCAGAGGCCGGGCTGAGCCAAGCCAGGCAGAAACCCACCTGAACCCAGTGGGTACATACTCTGCAGAGTTCAGCCATGCCTCAGCTATCCATGCTACCATAGTTATGCCTTTGTTTATACTGAATGAGAGATGGTGTCGGTATATATGAGCAGAGGAATCCTATTACTAGCTCAGAACCTGGGAGTGCGTGCAGCCCTTCTTGGAATCTCACCCTGTCAATCAAGGGAGTGGAGGTTTGGTTTGTTGCAATTTTACATCCATGCTGCAACTGGCCTGGGGTACCACCTCACCTCACCCAGGAGAGAGACCACGACTCCTCATCAGAGATATAATCTGCCCACTTCTAGAGGGGAATACAGGCTTAAGGAACTCAAACTACAACTTCCATGAATCAAAGAAGTGTAGGACTGGAGGAGACCTCTGGAGTCATCTAGGCCAGTCCCCAGCTCTCCAAGCAGGACTAAGGAACAGTCCTGACAGATGTTTTTCTAACCTCTTAAAAACCTTCAAGAATGGAGATTCCACATCCTCCCTAGGCAAGCACCACAGCAATAATCTAGAAATTAATTATTTGGTGTTTGGCCTGAAATGGTTCAGACTTAGATTTTTCACCAAAACCTCAGAATTTTCCATGGAAAATATAGAGGAAAATGATTTAAAAAAAAACAAAATTCCAAGGAAAAAGTCCCAGCTCTGCTCAGAACGCCCCATCTCCCCTTCCTAGACTCCATTAACAGCCATTCCTGTTAGCTGTTAGTGCTGGCAGCAGCGAAGCCCTCCATCAACCTTTGTTCTCATTTTCTTCACCACTTATTCTCTTTATTTTTCCCTCTTCTTCCACATTAGCTCATGTTTCTTACTTCAGCCCCAGGGGAGTGGGGGGAGGAGTGTTGTTTTCATAGCGAAAACACACGGTCACCACAGGGCTCCTCAGGTGAAAAGGAATCCGTAATTGAAACAAAACAAAACAAAATCTCATTAGGATATTTGTGCGAGAAGTACAGTGCAGCTATGAAAGGTCTGCCAGGGAAGTCGTTCAGAATTGATTAAGATTCAACTGCAGTGGAATACCAGCAATGTTATTCCTTTTGTAGCTCCTGAAACATTCAGCCTCCCGTCTGCTGTGCCAGGAATCTGAAATTATCCAGGGTTTTTAAAATTTTATTTTATTTTATTCCCTCTTCTTTAAGACTGAAAACATCATTTTATGGCATTCTGATCCTCAAATTTTACCTCCAAAATAATGAGCCCTGGGCACCTTTTTCAGCCAGATCCATTAGCAAATCACTGGCTGTCTCTGTCTTGGGTGCTTTTCTGGGCGCAGCCACGGAGTGCTTGAGTTTATTCAGCCTTCAGCCACAGGATGAACAAGTCAAACTATGTCAGGATTTAACAAAGCGGCGGAGGAGATTCCTTCAGTATGCTAAGGATGACGCAGCTGCTGGCAGCTACTATTTGAGGTTAGTGTAATTAACAATAGATTTGCCAGCTTTTGTGTTAAACTGGGGTGGCCACCAAGATAATAAACAGAGACCCAATCATGGGCCCCATTGTGCTAGGGGTTGTATACAGGTATATGGCAAAGATAGCCTCTGCTCCAAAGAGTTCACAATGTAAGTATTGCGGGACAGCAGGTGAATACAGCAAACAGCTGAGATGAGAGCAAGAGGCAACAGCAAGATGATGATGGAAATATAATATGTAGCCATCACAGGACATGTCCACACAGAGAGTTAGTGCCTGACCAGCTGGAGTGTATATCTACAGCGTTCTAGCCTATTGCAGGTCAACTGGCTATGTGGATTCAGCTGTCATGCCCCAAAATGGCCGTCATGGGCTTTTGATTGACTGCTGTTTGAAACAGCACCAGCTGCTTCACCATTGCCATATGCTGTGCTTGGCAGGCTCCATGGCAGTGGTGAGTGTTTAGGATGCTGGCCCTCTACACAAAGGCAAATGTCACCCTTTAACATTTGGGGCTGTTTAGATGTAGGGGTCTGGTTCAGGCTGAGCTCTCCTTTGCACCTTAGACAACATTTTTCACGCCAAGATCTCAAAGCATTTTAAAACAGCTGTCACCCTCTGAGTGGCTACTATCCCTATCTAATAGATGGGGAAACTGAGGCACAGAGTGATGAGACTTGCCTAAAGTCTCACAACAAATTGGAGGCAGGAACAGAATCCAATACTGACTCCTGGAACATGATCCCAGCTACAGAGCCACATTGCCTAAGTATGCCAGCGGGTTAACACTTGATCACCACACACAGACAGAAATATTTTTCTATCAAATCCGTGGCATGTACAACTTATAATTTCAGATTCCATCCAACCTTTAAATCTCAGACTCTACTGTTTGGTGTTGTTTATTGCTGCCATTTTCTCCTCTGCTGCAGCATGTTGCAGAGAGACACACTCTGCGCTCTCTCTCTCCAATGGAGAACGCAGGCCTCCGACCCAGACCATCCTGTTTCACCTTTATCAATTATTTTATTAATTATTATTTTTGTAAGATATTAGCACCATGCAGCATGCACCAACTGATGTGCAGGGATGTTCCAGTTACTGGTACGGATAAGTGGACGACATTCACCTAGGAGAAACCACTAATCAAATTACCCAGCCCAGGCTGATAATTTGCTACCAGGTGCAGTTCTGTAGCTTGGATGCAGGAAGGCAGTTCACTGCCTCTTTTCTAACTGGCTTGTTTTATGTTCACTGTGTTTTTACTATCAACTGAATATACTCAAGGGTAAGGACCCCTCTGGGACCCGTGATAGTTACTTCTGCAAACACAACATCTATATTTGTTGCCACGGCAATGGCTAATAACATTAAAATGGCACAAGGGGTCTTTTGCCATAGCATGTGGGCAGGGAGATGCACCTGCAAAGGTATACCAGCTAGAGAGCGAAATATAAGCTCACCTTCCCTGGCTGATGCAGTGGTTAAGGGGGTTTCATGTGTGTGTACCCAGAGATTGCTATTTTCCAGCCCAACTGCTGGCAGCAGAATGGCAGATAGAGTCAGTAAGACTGAAGCGTGGGATTTCTGAGGTCTTAATAGATGAAGAAAATTACAGTTCAGGACCATATGATTTCTCTCTCAGCTGTCAAGATCACCCAAGTTCTGTGGAGTGCAAAAGTCTTCAAGATGACCTTTCCCAAACAGAAGCGAGAGTTACGAAGCCTATTACTGAACATAAGCCAATTTGCTTTGTAAGTGTAAGTGGCAATTTTCCTCCTAAATACATTATAGTGGAAGGTAAACGGCTATAAACAGAAAGTAGCTCTCTCTCTCTCCCCCCACCCCCTTAGAAGAGCTCTCTGAGCACTGGTTGTGAGATATGATCTTAAAAAAACACCCTTGCGGGACCATCAGTAGCACAAGGTATTGATTTGGCATCATGTGGTGATTTTCATGCACTTTTTATAGAAAAAAGATTGAGGTGGATATGGGAGAGAGACACTTAAAAACACCTCAAAACAACGGCTTTAATAGGTACTGAAAAAATAGGGATCAGGAAGGTTTTGTTATTAGGCACATTGGTAGAACACAGGTAACTTATAAAACGTCTGGTAAAGGATCAAATGGCCAGACCCCGTGACTAGCCTGGGACAGTGACCTCAGATCAGATGTTTCAGGTGACAATAGAACATAATTTGTATCCATGCTGAACAGCAGGGTGGGGTGAAGACAGCACCCTTGTTCCATGCCAATCAGCAGAGCTGTACCAATGCCAGGGAATGGAAAGGGAGACACTCAGATCTGCATCTCTTAAGACAGTCAGAGAAACACAGCAATGCTGGGCTGGAAGGGACCTTGAGAAGTCACCCGTCCAGCCCTCTGCGCTGAGGCAGGAAGAAGTATATCAAGACCATCCCTGACAGGCGTTTGTCTGAGGAATGATGCCAGCTGGAGCAATGACTGGGAGTCTCTGGGCCCACCCTGTATCCTTACCAGTGGCTGCAGGCAAAGGCTCAAAATCAGATTTGCCTTAGGAGAGGCCATTCTACAGTCCCTGGCTGGAAATGGTGGCAACAATTATTGATTCTTTAATTACAACCCAGCCTGAAATGTCCACGTTGTCTAATGAGCAAGCACCTGGGGACACTGTGGAACCTTTCCTTTCTGATTAAAATCCCTTAATTCTACTCATCTTTTTAATAAGCATAGGATTTTCTGCTCTGATCTTCCCAATGGTCCATTGAGTCCTACATACTATTTCCAGCAATGGCACATTATCTTCAGATAACCTAACAAAAGGCACGGTAACATAGTACACTTCCATCTAATCCTTTTCATCTATTATTTTGGCGCAGCATATCTGCTCATTAGGAACATGCTGTGTTCAAGGGACCGTCCGTCTCCATTTGAAACCCACCATTTCTATTATATGTAGTTATTTCTCTCTGTGGCTTGCATGCTGGATGTGGTTACTAAAAAGTAAGTGGCGTCGATAGGAAGATATATCAGGTCTTGTGGTTATTATTATTATCTGCATTACAGTACAAGATGTTCAGCTCAGAACTCTATTTTGTTAGGCCCTGTCCAAACACAGAGGCAGGAATAGAAGCTAGGTCTTCAGGATTTGGGAGTGAAAAAGATTGTCTAGGTCATTGAATCCAGTCCTCCAGTATTAAAGTATCACAAAACAATTTGTTGAAACAGCTGTTTTGACTAAACCAAAATATTCACAAAGTCATATTCAATTTAGACAAAATGTAATTGAAAAATATACAGAAAAAGTCAACGTCTTCTGCCATTTTCAGAAGGAAAAGTTTCAATTTTTCATTTTGAAAGGACTTTTCCTCTCAGAATTAACTTTAATATAAAAAAAATTAAAAAGCATTGGAAGGTTGCTGTCAGCTGACCCTCAGTGGTGGGTGTTTTGTTTTTCTTCTTCAGAATTTTGTTTAACAAAAACGTATCAAAATTTTGGCTTTTTGTCACAATTTGGGAGGAAATTTTTCTCAAACTTGTGAAATTTTTGACAGGATGGAAAATCTGTTTTCAGTCCTTCCTAAATCTTCTGGGTCTCACTGCCTTGCCACAGGGAGAGGAATATCTATAGACCCAGATTCTCAGCGGAGTAACTCCACCGAAGTCAATATAGGTGACCCACTGTGAACAACTGAGGTATATCTAGGTATGAGTTGGTCACGTCCTGAGAAAACAACACTTCATTATTAGTTCTTGGATGCTGTGCTTCAGTTCAGTTCACCTTTGTCAGAGTCCTTTCAAATCCTGGAATTCCCAGAGCTTCAAAACTGGTCTGTTTTGATTTAGTTGAATAAGTTTATTCAACAGCAAGTATGTGTAATCAGCATCAGACAGATGTAACAGTGACTCGGGGGCGAGTTGGCACTGGATATTCCACAGGCTGACATTTTCTAATAACTGAATAAAGTTACAAACCACGAAGCTAGCTCATGAATGTTTTCCAAAACCAGGACTCTCTAAATGTTGTACATGGGGAATGTTACTTGCTAGACACAGATATTTCTATGGAAGTGATTCTCAGCCTTTTCCAGGCTGCCACCCAATTTTCTATCTCAAGGCCTGTTGTAATAATTGGGACTACAAATCTACCCTAATTGTAAGCTCAACTGTAAAAAGTATGCAACATTTCATAAAATGCCACAATAATCTATAATAACAAATGTTGATGGGAAAAGATATGAAAGGGAGACAGAAAAATGGAATTAGTCGGAACATAAAGGCCTCCTGATATAAGTCAAGGACTGTGCTAAAATCATGCTTGGAAAAAAGAGAAGATGTGGAACCAGAAATTAATGAACAAAAATTGGTGTTTCAAATCTTAGGCAGTATTGGCGGACAAAATAATAAGGGAATGGGCTACTCCATCCATTGTTCCTTTGTGAGTCCTTAAAGAAAGAGACACTGCGGGGAGGAGGGGAAGTATGAAAGAACAGATAGAGAGAAAAAAAACACAAGGGAAGAACAGACAGAGGCTACTGGAGTGAACTTCACCATTAAGACTGTCACCCCCACTGTTGGCTGAGACCCCAAATCTTCTTCATTCTAATCCTGAGGGATGTCCTGACCAAACCAGATCATATCTGTACCTCATCAGCTCCAGATGAATCCCACCCACCTGGTATGAAACAGGATTGTATTTTAACAACAGCTCCAGCCCATCTCAATTCACTTCTTCTCCTTTATAATAAGGACAGCTGTTACCATCTTTGTAACTATCTAAGACAGTGGTTTTCAAACTTTTTTCCCCCAGGACCCTGTTGAAAAAAGTTCCAAAGGGGTAACCGTGTTAGTCTAGTTCAGCAAAACAAACAAGGAGTCCTGGGCACTTTTAAAGACTAACAAATTTATTTATCACATGAGCTTTCGTGAGAGAAAATCCCACTTTGTGTTGAAAAAAAATCACTTATGTCCTCAACCCAACAATTAAATCCTTGAGCAATGCATTCCAGTCTTTTGGTGGTGACAGCAGGGGGCACCACGACTCATTACCTGAGGGTCATGACCCAGTATTGGGTCCAGACTCCGTTTGAAAATCACTGATCTAAGAGACTGTCAAACCAGTGGGGGTTTCCTTCTAAAACCTCTCTCCAGCTACAGGGAAAGGGACTGAGATGTGCTGTAAAAATAAAAGCCTTACTTAATACTTTATTTTTCAAGATCTTTAACAGTTTTTCTTTCTTTTCCGTATTTTTAATAAAAGATTAGAAGGATTTTTAATGGTGTGTTTGTCAGCTGAGGTCTCTGTATACCGACCCCAGGCCTTAACACTCTTTCATGCTGGACAGTAACTGGCGTATGTCAACATCTTTGGCCCATTTATTTAGTCTACATTAATATAACAGACTCCTCTGAATCATTTCCCCAATTCAGCTTGGAAGTAGCATCTCAGAGCCACAAGCACAGACAAAGACCCCACTGTGCAAGGTGCTACATAAGCTTCCCCTCAACCTCTGTATAGGGCGCATGGTGGTAGAAGGAATGGAGGGTGGGCTAATTTTCCAGGTCATTTAGAGACCTTATGGTGGTTGGTTAATTTAGAGCAGTTCTGTGGCTGCTCTAACTTACAGTAGGGCAGAGCAGTTCAGACCCAGGGTGCCTGACAGCCCCTTGCTCACATTGTGCTGAGCCAAGTTGTGGGCTGAAGGACAACCAGCACAAGGTCCAAGAGATCAGACTTGGTGATCATCCTGCAAATTAACAGTCTGTCTACACTGAAATCAGAGTTGTGACTACTGCACGTGGAGGCACATCCGAGCTAGCTTGGATCTAATCAGATCAAAATAATAATAGCGGAGAAGCTGCAGCAGTCTGGGTTGTACAGCCCTGCCGGTGACCTGGGTAAGCATGCAAGAAGCTAGCCCATGTGGCCGTAGCTTTTCTGCTATTGTCATTCAAGCTAGATAGATAAAAGCTAACTCAGGTATGTCTACATTGTAGGCAGACCCTAGCAAAGACACATTCAGAAACTGCAGCATCAAATTGCTTCAGTGGAACAGAAATAAGTTTTGTGAATTGTCCTCAAAAAGATTTTGTTCTGTGTATTTTCTCCTTTATCTTTGATGTGACATCACCGGAAAAAACAGTGTTTTTTTAATCTAAAGCAACAGCTGTATTTCAACACGGGATAAAAGTCAATCACTATTGTCCAGAAAGCATATTCACACTTCCTCTAGGTTGTCCTCAGTGACACATGTTTGCTAGAGACTGAAGCTGCATATGTTTTCCAGCCTTGGCTCATGCTTGTGGAGTGAAATTGATTTTCACTGCTAAATGTTTTCCTTCAACCTTTTAATCTTTCTGGCCTTATTTACTCCTTTATTTAGACTGACTGCAAACTACTGTTAATATTTCCTTGTGCTAAAGAAAAACTGCAGAGATTCATCAAAAAAATCTTCATTATTTAATAGACTAATATTTTAAAAATAAAGGTAGAATATTCAAAAGCATTTTGTATTGGCCTAATTCTGCTACCATTGAAGTCAATGGGCGCCTTTGAAAATAAGTGCAACTGTCATCTGAAATGCTGGTCATAGACTCACCAGCTCCATAACAGTGATTTTGTATATCAGAGGAAGCTTCCATTTCTTATCAGTACTTCCCAGTGAGAAAACTAGTCAGTGATATAGAACAGGGCACAGGAAATTCAGCTCCCATCGAAATGCAGAAGAAAGACAATCCAGTGTCACAGTTGTTTGAAGGGAGGGGGAAAATGTTAAACCACTAGTTAATCACACTGCTAAACTAAGCAAAGTGTTGACAAATATACACTTTACCTTGCATCAAACTTGACCTCCATGTTTTCCCATGCATTCAAGGCCCAGTCCAATGAAGCACTTAATAAACACATACTTGATTTTAAGCATGTGCTTAAGTGCTTTGCTGGATGGGGTCACAATCAGCAGCTGACTTCTCCAAGTCCTGTTCTGAACCATGAAACAATCAAGAGTGTATCTTCCTATTTAATTGCAATTCTTTTTCCTTTTATATTGTACACAATACTTACACTAAGATTTACTCCCTTTGTACTTGGCTGTAGGTTTTAGCATCTCTTTTATGTTACTTTACAGTCGATCATTACAAAAGAGAAAAACAGACACAGGGTTCGATCTCTATTATGGAAAGTACCTCGCTTTCCTGAATGTTCAGGCACTCATGATGGGACTTGAGTATTCCGCTAACAATTGGCAGCATTAAACTCTGGAATGTCCTTGGTCAACTGTGAAATGTTATGGTATGGGAACAAATTTTCCTCCAGCCTTCTACACACATTTCTTGTGCAGCCTGAAGCGTGACCTGTTTGCCTTAGCACACTATTTTATCCTGAAAGACAACAGAGTCCTGTGGCACTAATAAATCTGTTAGTCTTTAAAAGTGCCACAGGACTCTGTTGTCTTTCTACAATAGACTAACACGGCTACCCCTTTGGAATTATCTTATCCTGCACCATCAAAGATAACCCCTAGCAATTATACAGCAATTTGCATCTGCAACACTTAATCCTCATAACTTCCCTGCCAAATAGGTCACTTAGCATGATCCCTACCTGAGAGAAGGGGGACACTGAGGCACAAAAGTTAAGGGTCACCAAGTATCCTCAGTTCCCATTGATAATATCATTGTGAACATTAGAACTGTCAATATCTTTGCTGCGACAGAACCAGCACTCTGCACCTTGCAGAGGGCACCACACATTGCAAAATCAGGGAATTATTGACATTAGCCGTGTCACCCACTGAGCGACTGGGAGAGCTCAGGGCTTTCTTCTGCAGAAAAGTTGTGCTGTTTCAACTAGACCGGGACGGTTACAGCTGTACAACCCCTCCTGTCCCGCCCCCGCACCCCCCTCCCCCTTGCATGGATACAGTTATAAGAGAAGAGGTGCTTTATAATGGTAGAGAATTGCAGCCATACGGGGGTGGGTTGTACCAGCATCAGTATAATTCTGTTGGTCAGAAAAGTCACACCCTTAACCAGAAGGGTTATAAGTGTATGAAAGCTGTATGGAGACCAGGTTTAAATCACCACACTAGATCCTCAATTGGCATCACTGAGCACAGCTCCAATGAAGCCAGAGGAACTACCGCAAATCACCCCACCAGAGGGTCTGGTGCTATCATGGTGAGGTCCCTGACTCCTGGTCTTATGGTTAGGCTACGAGGCCAGCTGCTGCTCTGAGATAGTAGGGTTCTTCAAGCCTCTGTCCTGAAGTTCTTATTCACGAAGCCTCCCCCAGACTCTTCTGCAGATTTAGCGGCACTTCCTGACCTCAGGCACCACATTCTGCAGGCTGGCAAACAGGTGTTTTAAGTTTCTTTGCTTTTACCCATAAATCAATTTTAACCATTACAACAGCATCAGCAACAAAACTGAGCCAAACTGCATGGCCCATTCTTCTCACCCACTAACTATCGCAAATTAAACAGTGAATTGGATTGCAGTAGGGGTATTATCATGCAAACGAAGAAAAACAACTTGCTTTCCAATTTCCTCATGCAAATACAAACTGAATTGTTGAGACAGAGAATATATTTTGCCATCTCAGTGGTTCAGAAGAAGATAAGAGGCATTGCAAAAGTTCTGCATTTTGTAAGATGGCAGGTGATTGAATAAATAAATAATAATAATAAAAAAAAATACAGCAAAACCCAATGTTTAAATAACATTCAAAGGAAACCGCCAAGATCAGCAGGTCCAGAATTTAATCCTTATGGCTTTTTGCATATGACATATACTTTGTGGTTTACTCCTCTTCAAAACAAATATTTCAATGCCAGTATTTTTCTAAGGAAGGGAAAGAAAACTATAAGCAACTCAGCTTTCACGAGCAACCCTACCATAATAGGCCTTTGTGCCAGTCTAAAACAAATAGGATCCGAGAATCTTTTTCTCATGCCACTAAACTAAGCTGTTGTCTAGGCACAAATGTTGTACTGTTTTAATCACAGCAGCATACCTAAAGAGGAACCACTCCTAATTACCCTGGAATAAAGGGGATTTACACTGGAATAGGTGCTATTCCCATACCCGTAGGAGAAGCACTTTGTAATGAGGTCCACACTAGGGTTGGACCAGCATAGTTATTTCTGTTAAAATATAGAAATAAAAAAACCACACCTCTAACCAACATTGTTTTATGGGTAAAAGGACTGTGTGCAGACCGGTCCTAACCGTGTCGCACTCCACAGCAAACCTTTCGCAGGGAGTCACACAGTGCAGAACAACTGTCATCCAGTAATACTTTGCCGATCCAATATATTCACTTCAGGACTAAATCAGAACCCAGGGCCCAATCACAAGAAAGCTTGGGCCAGTGGCATAGCGAGGGGGGCAAGCCCACATTTGTGCTCTCCCGGGCACCCCATTCCACCCCATGTCTTGCAGACCCCCCAGCCCAGCACTGCTCTGCAGCCCAGTATCCAGGGGGGTTGGCCTCCCACCGTTCCTCCCCCCCCCCACCATCGCTATGCCACTGGCTTGGGCTCTCCTCCCAGTCTTCTGAACTGCATCATCTCCACAGCTTTACTTCTCAATCTTCCCTTTTACTCCAGCTCCAGGTATGACTCTGATCTTAGCTGAGCCACTTCTGTGACCACATGGCTCGCTCTACCTTTCCTGCCACAGAACATCTTCACTTTGCACAGTTCAGCTCTGCGCTGTCGAAGACTGCAGGCTCGCTCCAATGGGGACAGTTGAAAAGCCCAAAGAATCCATAGCTTGTGTCTATGTTTTGGTCTCGCACAGGCTCAGCTTCTACGAGGTGCTCTTCACCCAGAAACTGACCTCCTGCAGTCATTGTGACTTCTTGTAGTGGCATCTGTGCAGCAGGAGATACGCAACTGGATGTCATTGGCCTGTCATTGACAAGCTAGTCATGTCATCTCCCCACTCTTCCAAGCAACCGCATGTAGAGATGGAAGAGGAGAGGGGATGGGATAGAGTTCAGCAGGAATCCGCAGGTGACGGAGATTAAAGAAAAATGAACAGCTCCTTTCTGGGTCCTGCTGAAGAGGAATGACCGGAGTTTACTCTAGCTATGACATGCCAGTGGATCGGCGGAACCCTACGGCTGACTGTGTTAAGGAGTTGAGTAGGATGAGCACTGAGATTTGATCCATCTCCACTGCCACATCTCTTGGTGCTACCAGGTCTGTCTCTGAACTGTGCCCTGGGCTGAAGCCTGACCTTCGGCAGGTGTCACATGTTGTCTGAGTGTGGACTCTTTTCGATGATTGAGCGTAGGAGTTCAGTGGCAGGAGGTGAGCTGGTAGGTGGAGTGGGTGTCTGACTAGTAATGGAATGAAATGGAGCGAAGGGACAAAGTAAGACTAAATACTAAGGAAAAGTTCCTAAAACTGAGGACAGTAAGCCCCATCACTTGAGAGTAAACTGGCCAAAGCCGTGCACAATATAGGGTGTGATGAATCTGTACCAGTAGCTCCATTTCTGAAATTCCTGCAGTGGTCCCCAAAAGGTGGATGGGATCAGAGTTCCCAGGGCTGTGTACCCCAGCTCCAGCCCTGCACCTGAAGTTTCTCAAAGCTTGAGAGTATCCAGATCCAGGGCTTTAAGGCTCTGATCCCTAAATAGGTTATTCCCATCTCTGACTTGTTGGCATCTCTCAATAATTAAGGGAACTGGAGAAATGGATGCAGAGCTCCTAGAAAGGGGATCGTTTCCTACCAGGTTGTCATCTAATTTGCTCCTTTCTTTCCACTGCCATTCTCATTCCTGCAGCTCACGAATGAATTCAATCAACTCCAATTTACCCAGCTTGGCTGGCAGAAGTCATAATTCTCACCTCCTGTCTCTCGTTAGAAGCTAGGTGCTAAAGTGTCTCCCTCCCTTCACTGTATGGTCTGGCGCTATGGTGTGCTCTGTCTTTAGAAATAGATTCCTGTCACTCTTAATAACAGCCCTATTAGGTTTGGTAGGGGCAAGCTAACACTGACCGTCCTGGGCTGGCAGAGAAATGGAGTGGAAGGAAGATTTCTGCAGAGCAACTGTCAGTCCCATTCGTTTGCCAGGGACTAGAAGCATGTAATTCACAACTTGGGTAAGCTGGGGAAGTTATCATTTGAAAGTTGTTGCTCTGCAGCGGCTTGACAGTCTAACAATACAAAATAAATCTCCTATTCACACCACTCTGGCAAGACAGAATCCTTAGAATGCGCAGTAGCAGCCGGAAGCAGCGATAAGTTCTTGTTACAATGCTGTAACATACAGCAACTCAGCTCTGCTCTCATTACCATACATTATCTTACTGCACACACATGAAACCATTCCAGTGGACTTCGCTCTTGCCAAGTCTTTATTCCCCTTCAATGTTAAAGCCGAACATACTTTGTGCAAGCCCACAGCCTGCACGCCCCCTCTGATATCTCTGGTTTTGAAATGTCTGGGAGCAGCAACATTTTTGCCAGTTCTCTAGCCAATGGATTGACATCTGAAGCATTTGTAAAAGCTTTGGTAATGGCATTTGGGGTTGAGAATGGACGTCTTGCTGTCTCGTAACAGGCAGGACAGAGCATTTCAGCCTCTGACCTGCCAACATGGAACTGTGCTTCATAGCAGAAAGGCAGCTCCTGGGAAAGGAGGAGTCAGAGTAGCTGAACAAATGAACAGCTGCGTCAGGGGAAGAACAGCAATAATCAGACAAATTCACGGGCTCTGGATGATAGACACCAAATTAATCAAAGGGGAGAAGAGTATTCCATGTATCCCTGGGATCTTGGAGGTGCCACAGCTGATGAGAGAGAACAAGAAGACATCTTCACTTTGCCGTGAGAGAGATGAAATGTGCACGTGCATGTGGATTTACACACAAATAATCATCCTATTAGACATGCCTCAACTGCTGCCTTTTACTGGCTGTCACAGACCCTTCAGCAGTTGGGACAGGCATGAAAGACCGAACTTTCAAGGCACTCTGGCCAAGTGGATGAAGACAGTGGACTGAGACCCTGCCCCTCCCCCTCGTTAAGCCTTTGCCGACTGAAGTAGGGCAAGTCACTTAGCCACTCTGTGCCTTAATTTCCCCATCAATAAAATGGGGATAATGATGCTGCCCTTCCTCTATAAAGTGTTTTGAGCTCTTGGGATAAAAAACACTTAGCTAAGAGTCAAGTATGACCATTACTGATTCCTTTATGGAAGCGTTTTTAGACTATTCGTCACATTGGGAAGACAGTATATATTTTGGAAGGATGTGGAAATCCTCAGCACTGCTCCATGGATGTCAGTAGCACTATCCTGCCCTTACGATCTGACCTGAGATCTAATGCAGACATTTCCCACAGTTTGTATTCACATACATAAATTTAGCCACAGGGACTGTACAGCAAAAAAGATGTTGCCTATTAAAAATTGGCTCTGGCTTCCTGGGCTGGGAAAGCTACTCTTGCTAAGGATGTTATCCTGAAACCCCCAAGTGAAAACATCCACTTTTGCCAAAGAAATGAGCTTGATTTGATTATGGGAGCTGTGTGCATCTTCTCTCAGCAGAGACAGCAACCAGCGCGAAGGGTACACAAGCAATTTCCATCCAAACCAGAGGATTTCATTGTAAAAGACTGAAAGCATTAGATTCAGCAGCCTGATAAAACAACTCTGCATCTTCCACTGTGCAACATATTTTAGCATTTTTTCCCCTAGGTGAAATTCATTGCAGGTAAAAAGTCTGACATGACATTCATAGACACCCCTGGAGAGCAAAGTCTATCATCACGTAGGTACAACTTGGGCCCTGCGCTGCAAGTTTCCCCCTAATGCCCTGTGAGGTGTTGCAATTCCAATGCACAGGAATCGATCATAAAATTAAATGGGAAAGACCCACACAGGCGCCAAACCACTGCCCAGCCCAGCCCAGCCACAGCCCTGGCAGGATTTCTCCCTATGGTACTTTCCTTGGGTTAACTTTGAATGTCCAACTTTGAATGTGGAGCTGGTGTATGTCGAAGTGGGTGTATGTCAAAGATCAATGAAGCACTT
>ML685942.1:1505547-1739018 GCA_007922175.1 Pelusios castaneus | reverse complement strand
GGTGTATGTCAAAGATCAATGAAGCACTTCCTGGTGTATGTCGACATGGGTGTATGTCAAAGATCAATGAAGCAGTTCCCAGGCTCATGAAGCACTATGGGTGCTGTGAAGGGTGGAAGCGCAAGTTAGTCCTCCAGGAACTGTAAAGAGACTTTTAGTTTATTCCCACAAGCCGACAACCGACCATCTGACAGTGGCTGCTTTCAGTTAAACCAATGGGACCTGTTGTATTAATTAGATGAAATGAATGAGCCAAAGGTGTTAACATAACCCAATCACTGTCCAATATTAAACAGTGGTACGCAAGGTTGGGAGTTTGGTGTACAGAGACATCAGCCTGCTTTGTACCATGTCACACACACCCTTAAAAATGTTTTAAACCTTTTATTCAAGATACCAAAAAGAAGAAAAAACAGTTAAAGCCTTTGAAATGTAAAGTATTAAGTAAGGCTTTCATGATAACAACATGTTTTGTTCCCATTCCCTTCAGCTGGTGAGAGTTTTAAAAGGAAAAAAAATCCTTTTGTTTGTCAGTCGCTTAGAGGGTATCAAAGACGGTGAAAAGTGGCCTTTTTGGACAGAGAAAGAAGTTAGTGTTATGCATTGGAGCAGTTATTATTTCTGCTGTTGTTAAAGTCCAATCCCATTTCATCTCAGGTGATGGTTGGGATTCAGCTGGAGCTGATGGGGTGTTGATGTCATCTCAGTTCCTCTCTCTGTCCCAGTCTTGTCAGGACATCCCTGAGGATTAGGGTAAAAAAGATCCATGGTCCCAGGAGATATGGTCTGGAGCAGCCATTATGGTGAAGTTCTCTCCAATAATCTCTGTCTGTTCTACTCCCTACTTCTTTCTCTCCATCTGTTCTTTCATATTCCCCCTTCCTAAAGTCTCTTCCGTAAAGGACCCAAAAAAGGAAACTGTGGGTGGAATAGCCCAAACCCTCATTATTTTGTCTACAAATTAGGCCTAGTTTCCATCAGAACAATTTTGGCTCTTTAATTTCCAGTTCCACACCTCTCTTTTTGCCAAGCATGATTTCAATATAGCTCTTGAGTTGCATCAAGAGGCTTTTTGGTTTGATCTAAGGGCTTGTCTACGTTGCAGCTTCAGTGAAGATGCTATCTACGCCAATGGCAAGGTGGGGAAATTTTCCATTGACATAGCGCAGGTCAACACTGGGGTTGAGTAGGTATAGCTGTGTCTCTGAAAGGTGTGGATTTTTCACACCCTTCAGTGACGTAGCTATACCGAAGTAAATTCCTTGTGTAGACCAGACCTAATGCAAGTTTGTCTCCCTTTCATATCTTTTCCCATCAGCCTTTGTTAGTAGTGGATATTGTGAGATTTTATAACTTTCACAGGCTTTTTAAAGACGAGCACACGATTAGGGTAACTTCGTAGTGCACCAGACCGAAGCGCATGGTTAAATTTCAATGTGTTTAAGAGCCTTTTCCTGATCCATAGTGGCACAGTCTTGGACTTGGGCAGGACTGGAAACAACATTAGATAATCTCATCAAATTCTTGTAGGATTCCACCCTTCTCATTTGCAACCCTGGCCAAAACCCACGGACTGGCTGAGTGGGAAAGCTGTAGAAGGGAATGTGCACAAAACAAAAGAACGAAGTTTCCAGTTACAATTTGGTAGAAATTTTGGAGAAAAAGAATCAGGTCGGCTGTCATTTTAATTGAATTGAGTTTTCCATCTTTTGTTAGGGGTGCAGCACATAGATGCTGAGTCTGAATGTATTCCTACAGTTGGATTCATTTAAGCAGGCGTCATCCTTAAGCGTTTCTTGACAGGCGCTTGGAAACATCATACAATGTGGGTTCTATTTCCTTTCTCTTATAGAAAGGCAAAGCTCTGTTTTCAAAAGAATATGCTAGTGTTTTAAGTTGTTTTGTTAACATGAATGATAATGTAGTCAACACAAGGGCATCATCTCCCCTTGAAATATGTGTGTGTTTAATTCCCATTCACCTTGACATATACACACCATGTTGGTGAATAGACTTTATGCATGCCTTGCTTGAATATTTCTTGCTGGAGATTTTGGTTCCAGAGAGAAGCCAGGGAAGGACTGAATGATATTCCCCTCTGCTGACTAATCACAAGGTAGATAGACCTACTACACAGACTAGAGGTAGCTAAAGGAATCACTGTTTAGCTCAAATGCTATATGCTTATGCTTTGGGAGCTGAAATAGTTCGATCCTGAGATGGGGCCTGTTGAAGAGACCTGGACTTAGTTCTTTGTGGTAAGTCACCAAGATGCTCTGTGCCTCAGTTTCCCATCTGTAAAATGGGAAGATAAATGGATTATGAATGTGTGAGATGCTCAGGGGCCATAGAGGAAGATAGATTCTTCTCTGTGTGAGATTGTGACGGAATGCACCCCTACATTCATACCTCACACTCTATTGTAATCAGATCTGTACATGATTTAGCTTTTGAGATATCATTGGAACACAAATAATCACTAGGTCAATAATTTCATGGGGAAATGTATGTAACAACATGAAGTATAAAGTTCTGAACATACACTGAAATCATGGCCTAAGTGTGTTTACCAGAGAGGTCTAAGGAGTATATAAACCTGTATCTCAAAGACAAAGGATGCTGATGCTCAGCCAGGTATCATTAAAGCTTGTGGGCCATCATCTATCAAGTGGTTATTCTTTGGCAAGAAAAGGAGCAGGAACAAACACATCTGCATTATAGCAAACTGGAAAGAACTTTATCAAGGGACCACTCTCAGGAAGAAGCATTTCAAAGGGAGATTGAACTGTAAAAGTGAGGGACAAAAACACTCCAGGCTATCTTTCCCTAGTCATCTCTCCTGAATCTAAGAAGACAAAAGAATCCAGCTTGTAGACTTCGGGAGGGATCCTGACCTGAAGATTGGTCAGTAATGCCGTGAGAAGCATGTGGTAAAATTTTACCTTAAGCCCACCATAGTTTGTAAAGGTATAGTGCTAGGAAAAGTTTTAACTTCATATTTCTTGTAACCATTTCTTATTTTAATACCTTAAAATGACTTAAATGACTTTTAATCTTGCTCTTTGTAATTAAATAAACTCTTTTTGTTCTTTAATTAAATGTAATCTTGTGTTGTAAACTGTGTGGGTAACAATTTAAGGTGGCAAGTTGTTGTATATTGTTGTCTTAGACCTAGGGGGACAACAGGCCTTGTTATCTGTACTGGCCAGGAAGGGGCTGGACAGTGCAGTACAGAATAGACATTTTCTTGGGGAAAATCCAGTACTGGGCATGTGTTGGGGTCACTCTGCATGTGGTAACAATGACTGATGGAAGACAAGGTGTCACTGGAGTGTGCTGGCAAGCTGAATTTGCACACAAACACACAGGGTATGGCTTGCATGCTGGTGACCCAGAGAACTACCACAGCAAAGTGTTGTAAGGAACCCAAGTTTGCAGGGCTTGGTTGACACAACCCCTTGCTGGTCTGGATTGCACCCAAAATGTCATAGAAATGCATGGGTCACATACGATATACAACTCACTGATGGATGGAGCAACAAATATGTCTCTTGTTTAGGAGATTATAAAGGATCAATTCCATTGCTTTAGTTTTTCCATTTCATTAGCTCTGGATCAGAATGTGTCAAGCCCCATTTGCCAAAAGCCAGATGTGTAACTAAGGGGACATTATTGAAGCAGAACTGCAAGTGGGCAGTTATGGCTGTGGGATGGGGATGTGACTAATGTCTTGCAGAATAATTCAGCTATTCACGTTTAGCTGGCGCTGGACAGAGGCTTTTGAAAAGTCCAGTGGAGGAGAGCCAGATCTTCCAAATTCCTAGGACTCTACAGTCCTGTCTAACAGGCAATGGGTCAGACATTACCATGGGCCTGTCTAAATGCAGATTCACCAGAAGAGATGCTCGCTTTACAATTTTTAAAAATTTTCAATGGAAAATGACAATTTTTAGTGAAATGCTTTGGCCATTTTTCCACCAGCTCTATCGATTTGTCTGTAAAACTCTCCATTTAACCCTGCCCTACCAGTAAGTCAGTGGCAGAGTTGGGAAAAGAATCCAGGAGTCCTGGTTCCAACAGCTGAGCTCTGACTCTATACACACCTTCTAAGAAAATCAGTGGTGAGATGAAGGGTCTTCCATGCCTAAGTCACCAGTTTACACCCAACCAGATCAGAAAGGACTTAAAATCATTGCCAGCTGATGGCTCTTTGGTTGCTTATGTTGGCTATTCGAACTGCCCAAAGTGGCCTCAGTGAAGAGAAGTCCATATCATAAAGCATACAACTCACTGTGGCTCAGAGATTATGACCCCCGATGTGAGTCACAGACAGGTTTCAATGGGTGACCATCACCATCATGCTCCCTTTCCTTATGGCTAGGAGAAGAGACCCTGAAATTTTGTCTTGTAATAGGAAGTTATGATATGGCAAAGATAGATCTTGGCTGATCTAGACATATATGCATCTTGGCAATCTCTCAACAGAAGGTAAGCAAAGGACTGAATGAGCTGGAGGAGGAAACAAATAAAACTGAAAGATGATCCAAACACTAGACCAGCACCTAAAACCCCACCAGATGATTCACTGGGAAGAACAAACCACAGCCACCTACAAGCTGGACTGCTATACACTCTGCACAAAACAACTGCCCCAGCACGTGCCGCACCACTCTGGTATGTGCGAAACCAAGGCAAGAAGACCCTCTCCAAATACAGCACCCATTACCCCAAACTAGAGGTGGACATGGACACTAAGAAGTCTGAAGCCAGAGAAGAGTGACTGAACCCTTAGTGTGACAGAGGACAGACTGAGACAAGGAGATCTCTCCGCTCCAATGTCCCAAGTACAAGGGAGTGTGAGAAAGAGATTTCCTCCTATTATCAGGAATCATAAAGACATCTCATCACAAAGTGACAACGGAAAACTGAACCCAACTCTGGCATCAAAGAGAGAGATGACCCCACTCTTGCCAAGGAGTTAGGAACAGACACTTATGGCAAATGGATGAAGGGAATCCAATCCCAAATTTGTCATGTAAATGTATTCTAGGTGGGTCATGCCTGAGCCTGGGAGTCACTGGAGGGGTCATCGGGCAACACCTGTACAGCTTTCTATGCCAATAAAATCTCAGTGGCTGAACTGGAATTCAAGTCTCTTTGATCCACGGAGACTCACCTACCCCCTCACACTTTGAAATGGCCTCTTGAGTGTCATTGGCTGGGTGGCTTAGGAGAAGCCAAAATTTGCCCATACTGTTTGAATAACAAAGACTTCAGTCCCTCGTGACTGTCAATCCAGCTTCCTTCATTTGCATGAATGTTCATTTGGAAAACGGGGGGGGGGGAGAGGTATTTTAACTGGCAACCGCAACATTCTTTGTAAAACAAAGAGACAGATTCATGCAAAAGAGAATGGGAACAGCTGTTTTGATATCTGAATACTAATGACTCTATGGCATCCCCATTTGTTATGTATCTGCTTTCGAAATGTCATGGTTGGCTCTAGTGGTAATTATTGAATCTCAACATTTATAGAAAACAGCAGATACAGTACAGAGATAATTGCCCACTTGGATATTTATGAAGGATCCTGTTTTTTCCCCATCAATAAATACCCTGCAAAAATAAAAAAAAAATCAGCAATTATCATTGAAGCTACCTGTTAAAGAATTAGAACGCAGGTAAACAACAAACACAAATGCAGATGTTTCATTACAATTCAAAAACCACATCACCACAGTCATCTTAAAATGACAAACCACTGTCTCTTGCGGAACAGCACAGTCACAAAGCAGTGGCAACATTGAGCATTATCACTCACCATCGTACAATAGGTTTCCTCCAAGTGAGTGCTGTGCAATAAACACTACTGCCCGCCATTTACAGTCAATCAATATATGATCCAGGTTTTGTCACTTCTGATGATTGAATCACAAAAGATTCATGAAGTTTGGTGTGGTTCAGATATTAGCTCCAAAGTGTGGCTAGCTATTCTTACTAGCTGAATCTACCGAGTCTGTAGATTTTGAGGAACAAGCTGTCTTGGAAGGCTTTGTTTTATTTCCTACTTGTTTCTCTGTCAGGAATATTATAGGAACACCCTCTCTCACAGCTTTCCTGGACACTTCCAGGGCAAATGGTCTAGATGAACGGACCAGGGCTGAAAAATGGAGGACTCAGGAGCTCCATCTCTGACAGTGAGTGGACTCAATAATACTTTACATTTATATAGCAATTTATAAACATTGTCAATTCATTCCTCTTTAAGAAGATGGAGAAACTGAGGCACAGAGCGGTGATGGGACTTGCCCAGTCACCCAGCAGGACAGTGTCAGGGTAAGGATTGCATTAACAGTATTTTTTTGCCTGGCATCTACATCTGGAGTCAGCGGCTGACATCTAAAGCAGGTATGTAGACCCAGAACACAAAATAGCCAGCTTTCAAACAGCCTAAGGCTCAGAGGTTTTCAGATCTCAGATTTTGGTTCACCTCCAACTCTAATCAAAAGCATATATAAACAAAACATATTTGCTTAATGGGAGAGCTGGTTGTATTAGAAGATGAGGCAAAGATAAACACAGTTTTGTTTAATTAAAGGAGCAAAGAAAGAAGGCGAGCAAGAAGAATCACCCAGCATTTAAACTAACAGGAAAGGAAAAGTTCATTATATACATGCAATGGATAAGTGGATACACCGAGTTAGACTACATAAAAATGACAGAGGGAAATTGGAGATAGAGGAGGATAAGGAGCTGACTCTGACACTAACATTTACTTTTGTATCTGTCTTTGCAAATGAGGAGGATGAGGATTTGCCCTAAGTCAGGGATCAGAGAGAAGAAATGGGGAATTAGGGAGTGAGCAGATAACATGAGAAATGGTCAATAAAAGTGTAGAGGAACTTAAAACTGACACAAAGCAGGTAGGGTACAGGCAACTACTTGTACACCTGGGATTTAAAGTACCAGGGGCAGTAGTGACAAGGCAAGAGACTTTGTTCAGTCTCAGAGATGCCCCTTAAAATGGCCTAAGGAAAGAACACGGAAGGGCAAGGATGGATGGGTGGCAGAAATAAGCAAAGGGCACTAGACATCTCACAAGGAAGCTGGCTGCTATGGACTGTCCATCCTGGTTTTACAAGCTAAAGAGTTTTCATAAATGTCCACTAATTTGAGGCACCTTGTTTTTTGGGTGCTCATGCTGAAATTCCTTGCACCTCATTTTCAAAGCAGCTGAGTGCTACAGCTTCCATTGACTTCATCTCTGAAAAATCAGGCTCTAGGTGTCTCCAACTGGAGCTAGGGTTGCCAGTTTTGGTCAGATGTATTTCTGGAGGCTTGATCACCTGACATAATCTTTAATTAAAGTTTCATCTTTAATTCCTGGAGATTTCTGGACAATCCTGGAGGGTCCGCAACCCTAGCTGCGGTCCCAAAAACAGAAGCAGTCAAAATTAGAGGATGCTTTGGGAAATGGAGTCCCAAACCATTTTTGAAAAACTTAAGCCCCATTCAGTGTCCATCTCTATTCAAAATTGAACTTGGGCACTTGTTAAGTCTTGAGTCTTATTGGATTTATAGGGATGCCCTCCTGAATTGAGGTCTTGAGGCATATCTGAGATGTGCAGACACAGCAGGTGAGTCAGCTGCTTGTCAGCTGTGAGAAGAGTATTTATTTGGCAGCAAATTTTTAAGGGGAAGAAGAGGCTTGACAATGCTCAGGTTGATTAAGGACGGTCCACATGATCTCAGGAAGGGAGATCAATCTTTATTAGCTTGTTAGAATTCTTTGGAGAGATTACTAGCTGGATAGACAAATGAAACACAATTGACATGCGTCTCTCAGACGGGCGGGGAGCTTTTGATGAAGTTCAGCATGTGAGGATAATATTAATGGTGAGGACTTAATGTCACTGACAGGGAAGAAAATGCACCAGTTAGCTACAACAGCGGTTCCCAACCAGGGGTGTGCATACCTTCAGGATACGCAGAGGTCTTCCAGAGGGTATATCTGCTCATCTAGATATTTACTTAGTTCTACAACAGGCTACATGAACAGCTCTAATGAAGTCAGTACACTCTAAAATTTCATCCAATGACTTGTTTATACTGCTCTCTATACTCAAATATAAGTATAACATCTATATTCCAATTGATTTATTTTATAATTATATGGTAAAAAATGAAAAAGTAAGCCATTTTCCAGTAATAGTGTGCTGTGACACTTGTGTTTTTATGTCTGATTTTGTGAGCAAGTAGTTTTTAAGTGAGGTGAAACTTGGAGGCACATAAGACAAAGCAGACTCCTGAAAGAGGTACAGTAATCTGGAAAGGTTGAGAGCCACTGAGCTACGGGATGGGGGAAAGAAAAGGATAATGGTAATATGTTGCATGGAAGAGGGATCAATCCCATAACGGCGTATAAGGATCCATAGCAGGCAACTGGCCAGGCTAGTGGATTGGGTAAGAGAGGAGAAATGACTATATATTTTTTTCCAGTTCTGCCATTGACTTGCTATATGAACTTGGATAAATCCTCTGTTCCTCAGATTTAATTTCTCTGTGCCCTGTTTTCTCCCATCTATTCAGCTGGGATCATAGTGGGCCTAGATTTTCAAAAGGGACTAGTGACTTATGGGGCTTTACTTTTGAGGTTCCTAACTTGGGACATTTCAAGGTGTCCAGATGTTCAAAGAGTGCTGCACTACTGCATGCTGTGAAAATCAGGCACCTTGGATTTATCTCCAACTGGGCAGCCAAAAATCACAGGTCACTTTTCAAAAAAATCCACCATGGTACTAACATTCCTTTTAAAAAGTGTTTTGAAATCTATGGCAGGAGACAGAGCACAGCAGAAATGCAACGGAGAAGATTATTGATATAAACAGCTTAAAGTGAGCAGTGTAATATAATTCACTGAATTTTCTTTCCTTTAGGAGTGATGATAAAGTAATGTTACTATTGTGTTAGGGGTGAGCATTGTAGGATATAGTAGCAATTTTTGACAAGCATACACTAACAAACAATAACTAAGGTAACCTCTGGTAAAGCTACGATGAGGTACGTTTATAAACCTTTGAGATTTTTAAGAAAAAGCCGGAGAATCAATAACAGAAGCACATGGTCAAACCTCAGTGTTCTTATTTGAATGTGACCCTTGTTTCACTGGACCTAAGGAAGGACAGATGGATTTGGTCCAAGGTAACAGTTGTGGTGAAGACCAATTCTCCACCCCCATTAAGGACTGCTTTTAGGTGGCTGGGCTCAGACAATATAGCAAATGGTCATCCCCGATCAGCCCCATTACCTGCAACCAAAACTATTTCTGGCCATTTGGCTGCACAACATGGCAACCCTGTGTTTGTACTGAAGAGCCAGCCCTGATCCAGCTAATGCAGTCTTGTTCCCCACTCTAGATTTTCCAGGTGTTTGATTCAGATCTCAGGTGAAGTCACAAGGGAGACTGACCAGTCTTCATCTGCTTCTTCCCCTTATCACATCATCTGGGATTGGGTTGCTTGTCATGCAAGCCCCTCCCATCTTCATTCTGTCCAAGGTGGCACTAAGGTCCACTTTGTTTAGCGCGTATTGCTTCCTTAGTTTTCCTCAGGGTCTCCATCCACCAACCTCTCCTGCCAGGCTATGTTTACCAGGTCCTCTTCATTCATCCTTGTGAGACTGGTCAGACAGTGCACCAAATCTTGATCTCACTGAAGTGAATGGCAAAATGTGCAGTAGAGTCAATGGCTATGTCTACACTGGCAAGTTAGTTCGAATTAAGGAAGCTTAATTCGAACTAACTAAAGCCATGGCTACACTAGGCTTTCATTAGTTCGAATTAAGGACTTCCTTAATTTGAACTAATATATTCGAACATGCTATTCGAACTAAGGGTTAATTCGAACTAGTTAGTTCAAATTAACCAATGTGGCCATGTTAGTTCGAACTAATTGCTTAGTTTGAACTAACCAGCCCATTGAACTCAAGGCAATTCGCTAATTCGAACTAAGCAAGTGCCATTCATGGCACTTGCTTAGTTCGAAGTAAATTTTTCTAGTTTGAATTAAGTTAATTCAAACTAACTAAAATTGGTTTGAATTAGTTAGTTCGAATAATCCGAACTAACTTTAGTAAGTGAAGACGTAGGGATCAGGGTCTGGGCCTAACACAATTTATCTCCTTGTTGGGAAGACAGTAGCAAGGATATTGTATGGGGAGAAGAAGACTCTTGTTGCTGATGCCTCTCTCACCAGCCTGAATCTCAGTGAACTCATGGTGGGGATACCACACACTGCACTGGAAATCCATTCTGTTGCTACTACAAGAGGAGGAGGCAAAGAGAATATTTGGAAAGATGATAATCAAAGAACATTGCAGAAACTTAATATCACTTAACTATCATTAAGAACAAACAGTATCCATATTCAGCAGTGTACCAGGATAATGAGGTGTGCAGAGAAAGAGTCTGGGAGCCTGCCAGCCTGTGGGAGGATGCCATTTCCTCTAATTTTTCATTGGATGAATTGATAGATGGTGTTTCCAGGCTTTCTGCCAATTAAACAGGGTTGTATCAATCCCAATTAAAAGAAAGTTCACCAATCTCCTCAAGTAACCCAAGCGGCACATGCTCTTCCTAACTCAAAGACCTACTCTCAAAGAGCTAATATACACCACTATCAAACCTGGGGGCATAGCCTAGATGTAATGAGATCCATGCGTATAACTCTCCATGCAATGAGAAAAGAGCCTGATTCCCCCTCACATTCACATTCACAGACCACTGCAGAACATCAGCAGGAGTGCAGGTCTTTCCTCCTTCAGAGGAGCTCTGTGTTACCACTGACCTTTCCTCAGTCAAAGACTTAAGGCCTTAAATCAATCTCTATTATGGATCAAGAACAGACCTTCATGGTAGGTCCCATCTCCGCTACTGAAGAGCTTTCTTGTACCTTTCTTTAAGCATATGGTGCTGGCCACTATTGATACTGGATTACATGGATCTTGACTCTGAGCCAGGCTGGCAATTCCTGCGTAGCTTCATGGCTAACACTAATTGCTGTTGGTGATGGTAACCTCAGCAGAGAGGGTTAACTGTTGAATGGGCCATGGAGACGGAGTGTCATGCTGTTCCTGTGGTACGGCTCCTATTCTGGACAGAAGCGTGTAGGGGCAGCATCCCATGATGCGTTTACACTGGAGACAATGTCCGTGTCAGCATGAAATGATTTGTTTAAAAAAAGGAAGAAATTTGCTTTGTCATTTAAAAAAAAAGTAACCCTCTTGCCAGACGTCATTGCATGGAGGTAAAATGTTTGTCCCATACTATATGACTCCAGGTCATCCACCCTTCATACCAGTCGCTTCGGAAAAGCTTTGGTCAAGATAGGCAGTGGTGAATAACTGCTGGGGGCCCCGTCTGGAGCTACCTGTAGGTAATTTTTTTTTGTTTAATATCTGCACTTCTCTAAAAATGAAATCAACTTGACACTGATTAAAACTGAAAAACCCCAGCAGCCCAGCTCTCTGTATGCCTGACTCCAGGGCCCTTTGATCAAATTGTTTTCCTTTTCCACACTGATCCTCATGAACTCCTCTGCTCAGCTTGCTTCATCCCTGGGCGACAGGGCTGGAAATGGAAGCACAGGTTTCCCCGTGGCATTGAACTGTCAGAACTTACTCCATGAACACTGCGTCTGCCTCTGCTCTTCATGTGTTGAGATAGAGCTCTGGAGAGGAAAACACAAAAGACATATTTCCCCTTCACAAGCCAAAGGTCTTGTGCCTCATTTAAATGGGGGGGAAGGAGAAAACACTGAAAATAATAAGAACAGGGGAATTGTCAGACTGGGTCAACCCAGTGATCCATCTAGACCAGTATCCAGCCTCTGGAACCAGCCAGTTCCAGATGTTTTAAGGAAAGATGAAAGGAACCCTGAACTGGACAATTATGAACCAACCTGCCCATCAGGGATACTGCTACCTGACCTCCATCAGTTAGCAGGTGGTTTATGTCCTGAAGCATGAAGATTTATAGCCCACCTGAAATGCACTGGTTGGCCTACCTAATATAACTGCTGACATTCTCTTTATCCGTAAAGGCTTCGTTTAACGCTGGGACTCATGCCCACTAACCAACTTTCCAGCCATTGTTAGCCCTGCCAGGAGCAGGTGAGAGTGCTAGAAAATGCCCTAGGTATAAACATGCCCAGCTCAGACTCACATAACACTTAATTACCATGACAATAGCACAGGGAGCCCTTCACAATGCCTTGAGTGATACTAGGCATTATGCAAACAAGAAAGCCACCCTCTTGGCTGACACAGCAGAAGCTGAACCAGGGACCTGTAGAGCTAGAAGATCTGAACTCCTACAGTGTGAACTAAAGAGTCCAGGTCTGTCGCTTGGGGCTATAACAACCCATAAACTCTGTGGATTGGCACACAGGGGATCTGTAACACACGCACCACTGGGCTAGAGAGCCACATAGAGACAGTCTCTTCCCCAGATAGCTTAACAGGCATAGATAATAGTCAGGATGGTCTAGTGATCCGGACACCTGTATAGTACTCAGGAGACCTCAGTTAAACCCTTACTCTGACTGCCACAGTATATGTAGTAATAATGGAAGATTTTGTGATGGTCTAGCTAAGTAGATGTGGAAGTCGCCACGTAGCCCTGACCTTTAAACAACCCTGCATGTGTATGACAATTCCCAGATACGGCCTAATTGACATAAAGCTGGTACTGTCAGCCTTGAAATGTGTCTTCCCCCTTATCAATGGGGATTGGAATGTCTTTCCTCCCTCACTGGTGGGGAACAAGGCTGTTATTCTTTCTTGCAGAAAGGTAATAATTCTAATGACCTCGGGGGCACTAATGTAGTAAGTATGTTACTGTGTATGCTAGTGTGTAAAAAAGTGTATATAAGCTGATGCTTAAACCCCTCCTCTTTGGAACTTCACTGATGGGACAGCTGCTGTGCTGATCGCCTCGGATTATCGCTCTCTAAGCTTTTCGCCTGCAGTCACCTTGCTTGGGGTTCCCATCTGCAGACGAGGCATAAGCATTGATTTCTTTCCTATCTCCCTGCCAACCCCCACCCCGCTTGTTTGTACCCTAATAAAAATACTTTGCTTTTACTCTTTGCCTCCTTGGTGCTGTGTCCACTGAATCCAAAGAACCTGAGGGCCTGAGCTATTGGTTGTAGCCAGAGTCCCAGTCCAACTACAATTTATTCCCTGTGTGTCATGGGACAAGTCACTTTGCTCCCCTCTGTATCTGTTCCCTGTCTGCCGCACGGAGCTAAGAGCACAGCACAACCTCACAGAAGTATTAAGAGGAGAAATAAATACATTAAAATATTGTTAGGTGCCCAGAAACCAAAGCAGCAGGTCTCAGATTAGAATCATTGCAAGGAAGCCAGTATTGCTCATAGCGAAATTGATACACAAGAGAGATTAAGTGATTTGGCCAAGATCTCCCAAGGAGTCGTTGTCCCAAACCCAGTGCCTTCCTCACTTCTTCTCAGCCACAGTTCAGTAGTAAAGCTTTTTATTTTTTTTTACTATTATTATTATTATTATTATTATTATTAATGCTGCATAAAGTCTATTACTCTCCAAAATTCCCAGATTCCTCCACACTCCCAGTAAGAGTCCAGGAGGGACGCATCAGTTTTCATTCTGCCCTTCATAATTTGGAAAAGCTCCACCAAGTACTTCATTAAGTTCTTTTTCTTTCTAGGCTGAACAGCCTTTGGTCGTAAAAGAGGTGAGTAGCTGCAACAGTTGCTGTTTTATTAGCACGGGCTTCCAGTTTTCCTTTGGGAGGCAAGGAGAAGAAATAATGCACTTTGCAGCCCCTGGAAATCAAATTACTCTCCGATTTGTGTGCAAAGCCCGTTCAGGAATTAACAACCTCTTGCTAATCACTCCTAGATGATATTTATCACAGGTATTTTTTACAAGATGTAGCCTGTCACAGACCTGGCAGATAGTCACCAAGTCCCACCAGCAGCTGCAAATTTTCATTAATAATCTTTTGTTGCCATTATTTTGCTTTAGTTCTGGACTGCCACTTCCCATCCTCCCACTCGGGAAGTCTGAAACAGCATCATTACCAAGTGGCTCATGCAAAAGGCGGCTGGGAAATTTTAAAAGATACCAGATGTTGAGAAATGCCATTATCCAATACATGCTACAATAAAGAGCATTAACATTTCTAAGGGACAGGCCCTGGAAAATTGGACGAGGGGAGCAATGCATTTACAATTCAGCTGAAGGACTTCTCCTGCGACCTGGGATTCTCTAGGCGGCTGGATGATCAGTTAGTTCCAAGGTGTCTGTGGGGGCAGGTAACCAGGGACATTGCTTCCACCTGCATTCATTTCCTAGCTGCCTAGATGCCAAGCTGTAGAAGATGACATTTGAGAGCCCTTGAAATTATTATTGCCTAAGCTGCCAGCAGTGCTTTCTGTCAACTCACAGCAGCCGTGGAGCTCCCTGCAGGCAGACTAATTCCTCCAAACTAGAACCTCAGATCCGACCCCTGAAGTGAAATATTGGGATTTAATATCCAGATCCAACCCAAACCCTCTGGTTTATGTGCCAGGATGGATCTATAGAGAATAAAGCCCACAGGGAAGATCTATTAAAGGGTAACCACTTATATCAAACATCTCCCCTGAAATATTACATGAATACCCAAGAGAGAAGTGGGGGGGGGGGGGTGGAGGAGCGACTGCAGAGTGCACATTCCTTCTACCTCCATATTACACTCTTCAGACCTTCATTAGGAGGTACACCACACATACATACACTAACCGGATGGCCCACGTGAGCACATGGCAGCAGAGAAGCATGGTGTGCCGACAGCAGGCATGACACCTGTCTTCGACCCCAGGGTCTGAAACGGTGACCTCCAGAGCTAAATGGATGAGTTAGTAGACCTCAAGGAGGCAGCTCTGAAGTGAAAGGCTATAACACCAGCGTGGCTTCAGTGAATGAGCACAACTGATACATACCGACCAGTGAAACAACAGAGTCCGGTGGCACTTTTAAAGACTAACTGATTTATTTATTGCATGAGCTTTCCTGGGAGAGTCTGATGAAATGGGATTTTCTCCCACGAAAGCCCATGTTAGTCTTTAAAAGTGCCACAGGACTCTGTTGTTTTTCTGCAATAGACTAACCTGGCTACCCCTTTGATACTGACCAGTGGTCACTCAGTGGGCATGCAATCCAAGGCTGTGCACAGCAAGCTGAGCTTTCTGATTGAGGTGGGTGAATATCAAACATCCATGGTTGGGGCTGACCTCTAGAAAGGAGCTGAGCTTTCAGATGCTTCTCAAAGCTACCTGTCTAGGCACTTTTCTAGCCATAAGCACTATTGCATGTGAGTGCTGTACACTCACCAATAGATTTTCTCCTCTGTAAGCCTGGAAAGTAGGACTCCCCCATAAGAGGAACAGGGTAGGTTAGTGACTTGCCCTAGAAAATTCTGTGACTGATCTCAGAATTGAGCCTGCTCTCCTCAATTACAAGCCACTAACTTCCCCTTCTCCCAGCTCCTTTTGGCTTGAGAGTAGGCTCTCCCATTGGATTTCTGATTGATCCATTAATTCTGCGGGCGTAAACCAGCATTGGTACATTGTGGAGTGATACAGACTTTCACCCTCTGAATAACTGGTGCTATCAGAGTGGTTCTCAGTATGTTTCACATCTCTGGGCTCTGCTCCTGGCCGGAATGTGCATGAAAACAATAACATACAAAAATACTGTGTTGAAAGGCAAGTTTAAGCAGCTCCGTTCATTGACAATGGTTTGATGGATTTTGTTGCATGCTGGATCTGCACCCAAAGACTTTTTTCTAGTAAAGGGATGAATCAAACAGACTTTGGGGAAAGTGTGGATCTGAGCTTTTTAGCTCAGACTCCTCCTGACCGGATCAGCAGGTCTCTACTGCAGGAGGCTTTGCAGTTTGCTACAAGAGATCCTTCATGCAATGGACTAATTCTTTTATCAGGTCAGCTCTCTATTCTCCCCTCAGTGCTCTGGAAGTTCATGCTTTCAATGGGCCAGGTTCCTTTACCGTGTGTTTTATTATCAAGGCCTTCAGTGTATTTCTTTGTGTGTGTTTTGTAGCTGGTGGATGGAGCACCATCACTTTTAACAGGGATTTGTTCGAGTGGTCTCACCTGCAATACCCTGAACAAGACTCTGTTAAGAGTCTAAATTAAACCAAGCAAAGCCAGGAAATTCAGAGTTTAAAGCCACCACACCGCCTTTAAATCAAATTAATGTTTCTGTGTGCAGCCAGGTACAGTCTCTTCCCAGTGCTGTTATTCTCATAATAGGATCATTCAAAAGGGCTCTTATCAAGTCTCCTGGATGCTCTGTTCTGATGATTTCAAACAGGAACAATTTGTCACACTGCACCCTTCCCTTCTAAACAGCAGCAAGAAAGCACAGGAGAAGCTCAGTATCTTCCTTTTCCCCTCCAGAAGTACTTGCTCCAGGGACCCATGTTTGTGCAGTCGGCATAATGAGTGCACATCAGAGGGGGCAGATGCATTCTACAGAAACACATCTTTGAAAGTGCTGCCTGGGCCAACAAGTGGTGTATTTCCCAAGATACATACCGCTATTGATTCAGCATAGAGTTTCCCACCATGCCACACTGGAGTAAACAACCCTAGACTGAGGTAGAAACATGAAAGGATCTTCCCCACAATGGAAGGGTAAGGGCACAGCCCAACTTGGGGCTTTTAGCTAATGAACCCAGGATTTTTGGGGTCAACTTTCATGCCCTCACCCTTCTGTCTTTCCATGCCACCCATCTCTGCCATGACACCTTCCAACATTCCACACCTTTCCAGAGCATCTCAGTTCATCAGTTTTACAGTGGCACCTCAAAGGCTCTATCTGAAATGAGGGTCCCATTGTGCTAGGGGCTGGACAAACGCACAGTGAGAGGTAGTCCCCCAAGGAAGAGCTAGCAAACAAAATACACAAGAGAGACTAGAGCTCAAATACTATGTGCTGGATGCAGAAATTCTTGGGGGAGAATCTTGGCCCTGTGCTGTGTTGTGCCATAGCTCAGATTAGATGATCAGAAGGGCCCCTTCTGGCCTTAAAATCCATCAATCTATGAAGAGAAATAAAGGACAAGAGGGGAAAAAGAGTCAGAGAGAGAGGAAGGACACACAGCAAAGCATCAAATAGATGCCAGGAGTTCTAAGTCTTCCTCTGGTGCCCTACCCACTAGACAAAGGTACCATTCCCCATTTTTCTTTTTTTTATCAGCCAACTACAAAAATGTTTTTCCCCCCACGCATCTTTTAAAGATGACTGGCCCTGGGTCACACCAGGTGATGGAACCAGAAGAGGTCTCTTAATTCCCGTGCTTGTGCCCTCACTATTATATTCTAAGCCAGCTGAGTCACTTGTGCTCGGTTTTAGAAGAGTTGGTGACAAGGGTTTTTTTGGTTGACATTGCAATCAAATTTCAAACTCTGAAATTCAAAAACTAATCAGGAACATTCGTGTTTGAGAAATCACACACACACACACACACACACACACACACACACACACACACACAAGACGGAGTGTGAATTTGGAACATCTACAAGCACAGGGAGAAGAACTGGTGGGAAGTGGAAACACAAAATATTTCCCCTTTGTCCGCCTTTAGCCTGGGCAAGTGATTCAAGCGGCTCAGATTGCTGGGACTGCAGATATATATGATATGAAAGAGGGTCTTTAAGGAACTCTCCATAGTGCTTAACCAAACTTATGTTTCCTACTATAATAGTAGCCCCACTCTGCTCATACAGCACTCAGTCTGTGAGGCATGGATCTCCCCAAAGACTAGCTGAAGTCCTTGCTGAATCAATGCCATAGTTCTCATCCTGCTAAATCAGCTTCACGCCCCTGTTATATAACGTAACTGTTCACATCCCCATTTTACAGATGGGGAACTGGGCTGGAAGGTTACAACTTTCCCCATGGCTTCAGACAGACTTAAGTGTCAACTTAGGACATCCCAACCCCCAGTCTTGGGCATGCATTCCAGGAAGGAAAGAGCACTTGAAAGATGATGAGTTTCCTGCTCTTCAAAGTCTGGAAGGAGAGATGTAGCACACAACACAGATTATTTAGAATTTAGACTGGAAGTTCTTTTTGCTGTGTTTATACAGCACATAACACAGGCGTTCCTGGTCCATGACTGGAGATCACAGGTGCTACAGCAATACAAGTAACCAATAATAATAATAATAATAATAATATTTTATAGGGGGAGAGGAAAGCTCAGGGCAAGTCTATATTAGAAGCGCTAGATGGGCACACTGACGAAGACACTGGGAGCCGATGTGAGAGCGCTCCCTTCAGCATAATCACTCCATCTCCACGAGAGGCAGAAGCTATGTCTGTGGGAGGCCATCTTCCACTGGCACAGCTCCGATGTAGACAGCGCTTAGGTCGCTGTAACTTGCGTCACTCCAGGGGTAGCTTTTTCACAATGCTGAGTGATCTAAGTTAGATTGACTTAAATGCTAGTGTAGCCCTGCCCTCAATCTTAGCTGCTTTGTTTTGTCTTTGGTCTGTCTGCTGATTCTTTTAACAAGGGGACCTGTCGATTACAATTGCGATGGTGAGTTTTGCGAGATCCACACGTGTCACCTGGAGATAAGTTTGAGATTTGCCAAACTCATGTCACCTATCATCAGACAGTTGCTAGTGGAGAAATACAGCTCTGTGCAGAGAACCAGCATCAGCCCTTTACACCACTCAAAGCTCATGGGTGAATTTTACCCTAGTTGCTACTAATCAGGCCTCTAGGGCAAGCATTTTGCATACATGCAGACGCTCACGCACACATATACATTTTCCATAGCCACTGATTGATATAAACACCCAACACTTAAGTTGATGGTTCAATATTGTTTTGTGTCATGAAGAATTCCAATTATTTATGTCTATAACCCCACACCACTCCCCATACCATCTCCTTCCCCAAATTACCTCCTACTATTTTTCTATACAGAGAGTAATAATAAAAATAACCATGTGGACAATCAAGAAGCTGAAAGCAATAAGAGATAATGACTCCAGTGACTGGAATGAAGGAGAAAGATGGTTAATGAAATAGAGGTTCCCACTAACATGTTTTAAATCAATCCACAGAAGCAATTTAAAGAGCCGATTGTGTCATCATGTTTAAAGTACATCTATTTCTTCTTTGGTTTTTTGTTTTGTTTTGTTTTTATTTTCTAGGTTTAAAAAACAACCACACACACACACACAAGAAAAACTCACCTTCCTGGTTTCACAGCAGAACTGAAGTAACTCCAATGACAGAGTGCCCCATTTAGAACATTTCTAATAAATCATCAAAAACAACTTCTGCCCCAGTGCCACATCTGACAAATAGAAAATAAATTGTGCCAACTCCATGGGAGCCAGAATGGCCCAGTTCAATATTTTCTCCTTAATACATTCATACATGGTGGGGGAGGATCTTAAAAACAAATACTCACATCTTATTAAAACTCTGTTGCTTCCAAATATATGTATAAATAGAGCACACACCAAGTTCAGGGATACTACATACGCACACACATTTTTATATTTCAAATACTTGTGTGTGTATCATCCCTGCTGGCATGTGTGTGGCTCTTATTTAAAAAATACATTAGAAATTCTATTTTTTAAAGTAAAATACTTGGAGACATCTATTTAGAAATTCTCCAATTTTATAGATTACAATTGGAGGAAGACAAAGGCTATGTCTACACTTGTAAATTTAGGTTGACTTTAGCTGAGTCGACTTAACTAAGTCGATTTTAAGTCGACTTAGTTAAGTCGACTTAGCATGTCTACACCTAAATTTTAAGTCGACTTAGGGGGGACCTTACAAAGTCGACCTAGAGCATCCACACTGGACGCCTAGGTCGACTTCTAGGGGTTAGGGGGACCTGAGGCAAGTCCACGGTGGGGGGGGCACCGCTTGCCCCATGCCAGGGGGCTCAGCCTTTGCCCCATTGTACCTGGGTACAATGGGGCAAAGGGGGACAGGGACCCTGGCAGGGCATAGGGGCAGGGTGGGCAGTCGACTTAGTCAACTTAGGGCTACTCCAGGACTCCCCCACTGACCTCTCTGCCAGGGGGGTGGCACAGGGAGAGCCTGGCATGCCCCCCCAAAGGGCAGGGCAGAGCCCTGCCCACCCTGCCCCTATGCCCTTAAGCAGCTTGCTTAAGTCAACTTAAGGAAAGTGTAGTGTAGACGCAGAATAAATTAAGTTGACGTAAGCAACCTTAAGTCGACTTAAATTACAAGTGTAGACGCACCTCGACAGAGAGAGGTTCTGTTTACAATTGCAGATGAAGTTAACTTCCTATTATAAGCACATCAATTATTGAGTACGCATATACAGAACTGTGTAAGGTCATTGGTGTTATATAGTCACCTACTATTACTATTTATCATCTGTATGGCTATAGCACTTAGAGGCCCCTATTGAGATCGCAGCCCAATGGTGCTAAGCACAGCGTACACACATAACAGGAATAAAGTACTCCAGTCAATGCTTCTACCCAAACTCCTGGCCCCTCTGGTTTCTAGTGCCAGCCTCTCACCCGAGGCTTCTTCCCCAACCTCAGTGGTTCCAGCCCTGTCTCTTTGCCCAGCCAGTCCAGTCTTCCACCTTCAGCTCCTCGTCCAACCGCAGACTCTCCCACATCTATTGGCGTTCAGTCCCGCCTCCTATTTCCCTCCTGAGTCCTTATCTGCTAGTCTAGTCACTGGCACGTCCTATTCCAGCTATGAAACCCAGTCTCCTCACCCAACCAGTCCCAGTCTCACATTCCGACTCCCAGTCTCTTTGCCTAATCAGCCTCAACCTTCCCCCCCGTCCCCAATACCCAGCCTCCCACTCCACAACAGCCTCCACTCCTAGTTCTGCCCTCTTCAGGTTCCTTCTCCCAATATACTTCCCCTCTGCAGGTCTGGTCTTGTCCACTCTACATTTTAATCATGCAACTTTCTCCTCCACACTGAGGGGTCACTGAGAGCACCAGAGAGACAAGGCCTTTGCTCTTGATTCTTCTGGCAAACCCAGACCCATGGCCCCGCAGCAGCCCAGAGCTGCAATATACCCCAGATTGCAGCATGCCCAGTGCAAACAAAATCATTGCAGAAGGAAGCTGTTAAAACCTAAGACACCTCAGTGGAGCAGGCAGGAATTGTCATTTTTTAAAAAAGATTGTAACTTGCCCAGATTTGAGCAGATTTCAAAAGGATGGCGAAAGGTCCATCCATCCCTGATATAAAGGTTAACCCCTGCCCAATTTCAAATTTCAAGCTCCTGCTCTAGACCAGCAGGCACTAGAACTTTCCAAATAAACGGTCTCCAGAATTTTGAGACGGACAAGGCGGGTGAGGTAATTAATATCTTTAATTTTAGTTAGTATCTTTTGTGTCTGCTGCTTTTTAATGTGGACAAAACAACATGAAATTCCCTCTCCTTGTTCTCGGAAAGAGATGAGCCATTTGTGCTGAAATGTTCCAATGGCGTCGAAAATTTGAGGCCTATTAGTTAAAATCTGCCACAGGTATAAGCAACTGAAAGCAGATTTTATAGCGGGAAATATCAGAAAACCTTAATAATGGCAAGTGCCCCCAACCTTGCCTATAACGCAGACATATATACAAAGAGATACACACTATATTATGCATGCAGGGACTGTCTAGCAGTATATATTTACTACAGACCATGCTATGGCCCTCACGGAGGGCTAGAGGAGTGGTTTATCCCAGGAGATAGAACCTAGGCTGCCAGCTCCCTCTTTGTGCCCAGAGCCCCTGGAGAATCCAGCCCATTCAATCTATTTTAATTCTGAGCTTTATTATCTGGGAGCGAGTGGTAAATGGGATTTTTGCAGGCAGTGAATTTTCTGCCTTATCAGCTGTCAAGGTGGGGGGAAGTATACACAGCTGCAATAAGGGGAGGGAGAGGGCTACACAATCCATAAATAAAGAGAAGCAGAGCCTATTTGACATTATAAAGTTTGAAAGCACTCAGGTAGCCCAGATTCAACAAATTCCCCTCCTCCGATCCATTCCCAGTTTGATCCCTGACTCTTTCTAATCCTTCTCTCTCTCTTGTTCTCCTCTGCCACTGTGCATCCAGCCAGCACTGGTCCTGAGTGCGAAGCAGAGACCTTCCGTCCCTTCCCTGTTTTATTTCTTTGTCTTCCTGGCATGGCAGAGAGCCAGGCTGACGGCGAGATGACAGCAACGTGAGACTGTTTTATTTTTTGGCTGTCATTACTCTGAACAGTAGTAATCTGCCCCGGGTGCAGGAGGAGAGATCCTGTGAAGCTGTGAGACGGCTGCGAGGCCAACACTTGACAGGGAGAAGGAAAACTTGGGAAGCTTGAGTCTCCTCTCCTGTATGGCAGGGAAGCTCCACTGATTGCCGTGCCGTGCCGTGACTTCCAATACACAGCCGTGTAAGTGAGGAGGGGGTTAGATCCCAGAGAGTCCTCAGCTGCTTTTGAAATGAGCCCTTCTGGAAGGCCTAAAAAGTCAGAAGATGGTCTGTCTCTGAAATCCCCTGTACAGGCGGAAGGGCTCAGTTCTGCAAGGCACTGAGCATTCTGGCCCCGATTCAGCAACAGCACTTATGTTTAACTTTCAGCGTACATATCTGCTCACTTCCATGGTGTAGATCAGGGCTAGGGTGCTCGACCAGCATGGAACCCGTTATACCAAGTAACTCCAACAGATCACTGGAATGGCTCTGGTGTAAGGAAGATGAGAATATGGCCCATAGAGATTTTGGCATTCAGGATCAGACCCCTGCTCCATCCAGTCCTTTGCCCAGCAGTGGCCAACCCCAGAGGATTCAAAGAAAGATTAAAAAGCCCATAATGAAGCAGACTAGGTGTGCAAGGCTGCACATATGAGGGCCTGGACTAGGGAAGTCTCTTCTCATGAACTAAACATGAGGTTTGGTTAACCCTAGCAACAAATATTGCTTCTGGGGTGTGACATCATGGAGCCCTCTCTATACCAGTTACAATACATAACATTAGGTCTCTCTGAGGTCCTCATCAATGGCTTATGAAGCGACAGAACCCAGGAGCTCCAACTCTGTCTCTGCTCCATTCCCCCTGCCGCTTCTCTAAATACCAAGATCACGCCACTGTGAAAGATACTGTGATGCACCTGAATGGATGTTGCCATACATGCAGGTGTGAACAAGCATTGTCTCATTGATAACACAGAGGACAGAGGAGTGTTCCAGGAGCACCAGTAAGGAACCAGTCCCGGTCCAAGTGAAACCAGTGGTAAAACTTCCACTGACATCAGTAAAGCAAGATCAAGTCCTTAGGAGATGATTGTGACTTGGCAATGCAAATTTTGCCAGTGAAGGACTTCCAAATGACTATGCCTTACATGCTATGATATTGGGTTCCTGGGCCGCCCTGTTAAAAAAAGAAAAGTGTCACTTCCATTATGGGAACCGCAATTCTGAATCAGCGCATCCCAAGTCACAATTCTTTGCAATTGTATTTGTCTCCCTACTCAGGGTAAGAAATTAGTTATCTCCCTAAAACAAGCAGGCAGTTTCAAATGCTGTATTTGTGTAATTTGCATGCCTCAATAATGTTTTATGTATTATTCTGCTTATAAGCTAAAATGTACATGCACGCTCCTGCAAATTTAGGTAAATTATGAATAAATTAAATCTTATCTAAATAAACAAGTGTCTTTTTGAACAGAAATGCAAGCTGTCATGAATATTTGAGTGGACAAGGATAAATCCTCTTCATACAGTGTTACTTCAAAGAGGATTTTCTAACTTCCTGACTTTTAGTTATAGGATAGATGGGGGAGCAGGAGTAGGGATCCTTAAGTCCAACAGTTTTGTGAGGGAAACTATCGTTGAGAAATCTGGCATGCTGGAACTGGCAGGCAAGGACATTTTTCTGGGGAATCTGTCAAACTAATTTTCTGCAGCCTTGGAGAAATCGATGACAAGCCCCTTGGTGGCTTTTGTGGGAAGGGAGTTAGGCTGAAAGATCGGGAGAGTAGGAACACACACCTGAAGCCAGGAGAGTCAGAGATGAAGCTTTCAGGGTATGGCTGCAGCTAATGCAATATTTATTTGTGTATTTTTGCAATGAGTGTGTTCAGTGGCTGGACGAAGGCTCTGATGAGCAATGTTCCTGGCTTTCCACCAGCTTGACTTGTAACACAGGACAAGTTGCTTAACTTCTCAGCATCACTTTTCACATCCGGGCAGTGGGGGTAACCATGCCAGTTAGAGTTTGGAGAAGACCTGTTAGCTCATCTAGTCCATCCCATTGCCAGAGCACCACTGTTCCTTATTGTACATGCACCAGTGGTTAGTCTAGCACTTACGTACAATACATTGTGAGGTTTAATTGCTGAATGTAAAAGGTTATGAGGTAAAAGAAGCTATGGAAAGAGCTAAGTGTTTCTATCAGCAGGAAATAAACCCGAAATAACCCAGAACTGGATGTTTCTTCAGAATATCCCTTCAGTGCTGCAGTATGTCTCATTAAACCCTGCCTGGTGTGTCAACCAAGCAACATCAGTTGCCGGAGAAAAGAAAGCAAGAGGCCCACTGGCAGCTTTGATTTAATAATCAGAGCATCAGCGCCCAGCTAGCATTGGATCAGCCCCCCTGGGCTTTTAAGCAGCACCTGACTACAGGAGCAGCTGTTTGCCCCACTGGTCTTTTTAGTAAAAGTTGGGGACAGGTCTCAGGCTTCCATGAATTCTTTTTATTGCCCGCAACTTGACCCCAACTTTTCTAAAAATACCTGTGTCAGAATCTTAATTTTCGCCACAGTGGTGAATGTTTCGGAAACAGTAAGGAATTTATCCTTCTGGCAGCACCAGCAAGAAAGGAATTTTTCCAGGTATGAAATGGAGAAACAGAGGGCCAGATTCCCAAAGGGATTTATGCACTTAACAATGCAAAAAATCCTAGTAGGATTTTCAAAAACACCTAAGAAGGCTGGGCACCAAACTTCCATTAATATCAATGTGAGTCAAATGCCTAACTAGTTGAAAATTCCCCTAGCATCTCAATGCTTTTGAAAATCTGGCCTAGAGAGACAATGTGCTAATTGCTGATCCCTTATTCGTGTCAATGAGTGGCTCATCCCATAAAGAGTCCTATAAAAGCCAAGAGTCTGTTCACGTCACTGGAAATACGACCATCAGTGCTTTGCCCAAGATCACACAGAAAACTGGTGGCAAAACTGGTAACTGAAGCCAGATCTCCTCGACTACCTGTGCAGTGCTTAAGCCCCTAACCAACTCCGGCTGTTCCAGCCTACCTCAGCTACTCTTCCTACTAAACACTGTAGTGAGGCAGCATATCCATTTCCTTGTCAACAAGCTTTGTTATTACACACCCAGGCAGCTGACATCACTGCAGGATGGAGTAGACGAAGGTGATGGTGTTGAGAAAACAAAAAAATCCTGTTCAAACCACAATGTTCTGCAACAGCAGACAAAGGGCCGCAAAAAGCACCAGGCCAAGTGAATTGCTGCTTTATTCCCTCACCCCTCCCCAATTTTATTATTTTTTAAAATAAATGTTCTCTTCTTTCAAGTTTGTTCCAATGAGAAAGTAAAAGAGGAGGGAGGGGGAAAAATAAATCTTTTTTAAAAGGTCTATTGGCTTGTCAGATTTTAGCCTTTAAATCAAAGTGATTTTGGAGTTGTGCTAGAGCAAAGAGGCTTATGAAATGGGTACAACTGGATTTTTCCCCCCGTTTTAGTGAATTCATAAAACTTACAAAATGTGGAATCAGTTTTTTTCTCAGGTTGAGACACGGGATACCAAGACCAGCATTCAGTGAAGTTAATAGACCTTTGCCTCGAGTAGGAACTCAGTAGAAACTATTCACACATGGGACGTTATAGCCCCCATCGCCACAGCATCTGGGAGCCTACCATCCACTAATGAACGACTCTTCACAGAGCCCTGGGAAAGTGCCATTCTTCCCATTTTACAGATGAAGAAACTGAGCTGATCCATAAAGAGACACTCAGGGCACATCTATACTTAAAATGCTGCACCGATGCCACCAATGTAGTGGTTTAATGAAGATGTTCTGAAGATAGATGAGAGAGCTCTATCAGGGTAGTTAATCCATCTCCCCAGTGAACAGTAACTACTTGGACAGAAGAAGCTCTCCGACCACTGTCTACACAAATGTGTATAACTATGTCTCCAAGGGGTGTGGATTTTTCATGCCCGAGTAACAGTTATTTTTAGGTCTGTAGTGAGATCAGACTTGAGGAATGTTCAGCCAAATTAGTTAAAGATGTGAATTTGAAGTGGATTGACTAAACCACATTAAACTGCTGTGTGACCCCCCTCCCCACAAGGGTATGACTACACTAGAAGTGCTGCAGCCCTGCAGTGTAGACACTTACTACCGTGCCACAAGGGTTTTCCCTTCCCTTTAGTAAATCCACCTCCGCAAAAGCAATAGCCAGGATGACAGGTGACTTCTCCTGTGGACCTAGCTGCATCTACAGAGGGTGTTAATCCACCTAACTACCTTGCATCAGAGATGACATTTTTTACAGCCCTGTAGGTAGGTCAATCTAATTACTTTTAGGAGTAGACTACACCTCAGAATTAAAAAAGCCTCAATTTAGTTTACTTTACTGTACTTCAAAAGCGAATTGAACTAGACCAAATTAAGGCCATTTTAATTCTGAATTACAGTGTCCACACAGGGATTTAATGTAGTTAATTAATCTACTTCAAATTCAGACTTTTAGTTAATTTGGATTACTTTCCTGGATGTCTCCATGTAGACAAGCCCTGAGGCACAGAGAAAAAGAGACAGGTTTTCAAATAGCTCAGGAGCACATAAAGAAGTATCTAAGCCCCTTTAAAAGTCTAGGCCAAAGAGACTAGCAGTGAGCCACACAGATATTAAGGGTGTAAGGCAGGAATTGAACTCAGATTCACAGACCCTCAGAAGAAGACCATCCTGCCACAGAAGCTGAGCTGAGAATAGGTGTCTAAACTGGGAATGCAACCTGTGCCTACAGAAGGGCACTAAAAAGGGAAGGCACCAGACTGCACTTGCAGAGAGTGTGACGGCATGTAAAAGAGTCTGTGAGGGCACAATGGCTCATTGCACAAGCACAGTCACAAATGGTGCATGTGTATGATTCATGCAACCCTCTGAATGCATATTCTGCAGGCACATAATGTAAGGTGCCAGTGTTAGAAGACTTAGCCCCATCTCCCCACTTCCAGCCCAGGGGAGATTTTTTTTTTTTTATCAGCTTGGCAATTTCCAGCCATAAACCCCAAGCAAATGAAGTCTGATAATAAAAGTGCTGACACAACCTTAGCAATAGAGTGGTACCATGAGGAGCAGTGGAATGGGTCTCCCAGGAAAACAGTTTAGATGGTTCCTTCTTATCCGTTTTTGTCTCCCATGACATTTAATCAATCAAGCGAAGTTGGGAGCAGGCTCTGAAAAAAATCCTTAAAGATGCCTTCCATTTACTCACAACTGCCATGAAAAACATATGTAAACAGTGGGAAGGAAGGGCAAGGAAAAACGAATGAAATAGTCTAAGAGCGGGAAATGGACTCAAAAAGTGTTAAAAATCTCTAGTTGAGAAGTCTAATCACAGAGCACTCAGCTGTGAGGTCTATCCATTATCGAGAAACTGACAACACATACTAGTAGCCAGGCTGGGAACTTTACTTAATAAATCAAAGCTGACAAACACTCTCAAACTGATATAAAAAGGCTCTTTAACGTCTGTGACCTGCATAAGTTTTATTCATTTTACTTTCTGAAAGAATAGATGAATAGCAATCGAAAACAATCTACTCTCCTCAAGTGGGAGCCATATGTCTTTATTTTTCAAAAAGGTAGGGTGGTTGGGGCTGAAAGAGCAACTTCCTGAGCACAAGGCAGGCAGGGGAACATGTAGATGAGAGATGTGTATACCTGCATGCCTATGGTGGTAAATGAGGACACCCGCCTGGTTGGTGAGTTCACACAGATTTATTTATGCACGAGTGGAGTTGTATCAAGTGCATCTGTGAGAAAGAATGGCTTGGTGATAAAGGAACAGAGCCTGTGGTAAAGGAAAAGTGCTCAGGAGATTCAGGCTCAATTCCTGGCTCTTCCACAGACTCCAGCAGGTAAGTTAGTTAATGTCGCTACTTCCCCATGGAAAATATGGAAGTTTGGCACACCCTACCTCAGAGGAACACTGAGATGTGTTTCTATAGAGGGATGAGAGCCATAAAGCTGTTCTCGTCCACCAACAGAAGTTGGTTTAATTCAAGATGTTCTGATTAACCTCTCTCTCATGTAGTTACCTCAGTAAACTGATATAAAGTCATCAGCTTTGAGTAGTTCATTGCCTTGAGAACCCCCCCCCCCCTCCAATCACCCATTGGATAAATTTCTGTCTGGTAGCCATCACATTTAAATCTCTGTCTACATAACCTAAACCACACTAAAGATGTCATTCTTCCCCTACACAGAGGAATCTTTGGTTTTTTTCACACTCAGATCAGGGTATATGTCAAAAATAAGGCTAGGAATGTTAATTTTAGCTTCCTAAACATCATCAGACATGCCTCCATAATCTCTAGAGACGGGACTTTCACAACTGAGTCTCCAGAGTCCCTACAACATGTGAAGTCCAAACTTGCTCCTTCCGAGGGAGTGGCTTTATTAACAAACAAAAATAGGATCACAAAGTTTCATTCAAGCCTTCTTCTCTGACATGGCTGTTCATAGGGTTCCTTCCTCAGCCTTGCTTAGCCCACATCCTAGATCCTCTTTCCAGACACCCATTTACCCTTTCTTATATACAGGTGGGATAATGAAATACCAGTCTTAGAGAATCACTTAACCCTAGCTTAGCATGATCAGCAGCTACAAAAAGGGGGGGTTGATCTCTGCAGTATAACCAAGGCTGGTGAGAGCCAGAGTGTAACCCAAGCTTGGCTGGCTGGCTGGCTGGCTGTACGGGGTGCATACTGAAAGGCTGTCTGTGAGCAATCCAGGTGGGAGCTACTTCAGCGAAGCATTGTAAGGCACCCAAGGTTGCAGGGAAAGGTGACGCAGTTGTTTGTAAGTCTGCATGGTACCTTGGTATGTCCCAGTTAACCATTCTCATTGTGTGAAAAGAAAGCTCTCTCCCACACATGAATTTGGCAATGTCTCCACATGGCCTTCAAAAATTGTCAGACACTGCTGAGGAATCACTGCCAATAGGCATTTCTCACTGTCTTTGGAAAGGGGCTTTTATATTCAGCCTTTCACTGGGGATTCTACAAAGTTTCCACAACTGAATAGAAATTTGGCTAAACTGATGAGTGTTTTCAGGGAACAGACGACTATTCCACACTCATCCCAAATGGCTCGCCTTGTGAATGAAGACACTCCATCTAATTAGGGATGTTATTCTAAGGAGAGACTTAGCAACCACTGCTTTGGAGTTAGTAAAAACCCCTTGGCAGCACAGACTAATAGCCTTTCTGGCCCTGTTTTTTTGTTTTTTTTTTTTAAGTTTTTCAGCTGCTGTCAATTCTGATCAAACTATGTCTATTGCACAATGGTGAAAAGAGGCTTCAAATGCTCAGTGTATGTCTCTCCCCCACCCCAGTGCTTGGCTTTCAGGAGAAATAAGGTTTGATCTTTTCAAACGTAAATTAAGCAATTTGCAAAATATGTATTTTGGCATATAGGCAAGCTGGCTTTCAAAACAAACTGGGGGTTTATTGGATTCCATGAACCACCATCTAACAGTTATCCAAGGCCCATAATTTTCAGCTTAAATGTGAAGGGACTCTTTTCATTTATGATAATCACTGCTACTCTCCTACAGTTTGACCCAGGCACTCTTTTCCCATCTTTTCCCAGAAGGCTGGGATCAGCTGGAGCAGAAAGGCAGAAACTTGTTTCCGAAGGTCTGACCCACCTAATCCTACTGAAACAAATGGAAGACAACAGAGTCTTGTGGCACTTTTAAAGACTAACAGATTTATTAATCGCATGAGCTTTCGTGGGAGAAAATCCCACTTCGTCAGACGCTTTGAAGATAGGAAAGTTACAGAGATGGAGGCTTTTCAATAGGTCTTGGAGCAGTTCCTGGATGAAGGAGGCTGGGATGACTGGTTTGCATTAAATAGGAATCTTCACTGAAAACTGAAATCAAGAGGTTTAAAAAAAGAAAAAGCTGTGGATAATTTTATAGTCCATGTTATTTTTCTGTGGCCTTTGCAAGCTTTGGCTCAGACAGCAACAGTCCTGATGGTGGCCCTTTCCATCTTCACAGCACTTCTAAATGTTAGTTGATCCCCCTTCACTGCACCTCGGAGGCAGGAGAATGCTGCCATACCTGTTTAACAGTCAGGAAAGCAGAGGCAGGATGGTCAAGTAACTTGTCTTGGGCCAGGGTAAGTCTACACTGCACTAAAACACTGGCAGTGTCAGCTGTCTCAGGCCAGCAGGCTTGGGGGCTATAAAATTGCAAGTGTAGATAGCCGGACTGAGGCTAGAGCCCAGGCTCTGGGACCCTCCCCCTTTGGGGGGTCTCAAATCCCTAATGTCTCCCCTACAATTTTATAGCACTTTAGTCCAAGCCTACACAGGCCAGCGGTGGGTGCCAGCCTGCAGTGTAGACATACTACTACTGACCATCTTAAAACCTACTGAACTATCTTACACAGAACCTCTGCTAGAGGGTGTTGTTCCCTTCATGTTGCAGATGGGGGACATTTGGCACACAGAAGCCCCATGACTTTGCTCAAGGCAGTGTCAGGGCCAGGAAAGTCCTGACTCCTGATTTCCAGTCCCCGGCTGTAATCAATGGCTGCAACAGTGATATTCAAAGCTATGCCCAAATGACTTCTCATTGCCCTTGGAAGTAAGTTTTGATGCCCCTTAGTCCCATCCTCCACCTCATCCTGTTTTGTAAGAGTGGAATCCCTGCCTCACCACTGCCATGCAGCAGCTCTACCATCTCTGGAAACAAGATCAATGTTACCCGGGGAAGAAATCCAGAGGCATTTAGGAGCATTAAGAATGGTAGGCCTGCTAGATGGATATGGCACATTGCCTGTGCATCAGGATAGACTGCCTCCTCACTGAATAGCAGCCAAGAAAACGGGGCTACCTGATGACAGCAGAGATGCAGAGCTTTATTAAACATGATACCAGGAGGCAGTGTATCTCCTAAACTATCTCCATTATTGAGTTATTTATAGGAGCGGATTGCAGCCTTCCTCCTGCCACGCGCTGCTCAAATGCAAGGCACCTGCTTCCCCTCTGGGAACAGCTTAAGGGACTTCCAGCCGTCCAACACACAGTGATACTGTTGCCTGGAAAATTAGCTTCACCTGGCGGGGGGTGCTGGCCCACAATGAGGAGACTTGAACTGGCAAGATGGCAGTCTCTGAATAGTTTATGTGTCTCATTTAGTCTTAGGGTGGATGATCAACCAAGAAATCTCCATCCCACTTTGCATCCACCAGGGACTATCAACCGTCCCAGCACCAGACTCTCCATATGGAAACAGGGAGGAGGAGCCATGCCATTGTTTCTTCAGTGCCAGCCAACAGAGGATATCACACCTTCTTTAGGGGCAGAGTGGCAAGCCACATTCCCCTGGAATTCCTAACATCTGCAGGAGGCACCAGGATTCCCGGCAGCTGCCGGCAAGATGGCGCAGCTCTGCCTGGTCTTCTCTCGGTGGTGCAGCTGTAGGCCCAGTCCAGTCTTTTCCCAGAAGTTGGTTTTACAAGGAAACAGAACCTACACAGGGTCTGCTAACCCTTTTGAGACACTGGGTTGGTCTGCTGTACTGGATACTTTTTATTTATCCTTCACACAGTCTGCTCACACTTGGGGCAAGTGCCTTCTCTTCTGCATCCCACGCTGCCTGGCACAGCCTCTGTAATCATTCCATGTCAGCCCCTTTTAAAATCAGATCTGAAAACCCATCCTTTCCTTTCCACCCGTCACTGCCTGCACAGGAGCTAAAGGGCAAGAGACATCAGAACATGTACCACAAAGCTCAGCTGAAACCGGGCACTTCTATTGCACCTTCTGTCCAAAGACCCTTAACTCCGCAGAGAAAGGCACCACTGTCTCCATTAAATAGGTGGAGAACCAAAGACACAGAGAAGTGGAGTGGCGAGTCCCATGTCAGGGTGGAACTTGGATACAGTTAAAATGAAGAAGATTCTGCCAAGCAGCGCACATTGTGCTTTCATAACTCATTGCTAACCCATGGCTGCGTACAACACCCCACAGAGAGAATCAGGCAGATGAGGTGGGGGAGGAAAGGGAAATTGGCGGGTGAGATTTTGAGAGAGGGCGCTTCAGTGGTGCAGCAGCGGGGAGGATTTCTAGCAGTTGAGTGCTGTAGTGTAGAGGTTTCCTATGGTGATGGAAGATTTTTTGGTCGATGTAGGTAACCCACCTCCCTGAGCAACAGTAGCGAGGTTGATGGAAGAATTCTTCCATTGATCTAGCTGTGCCTAGACTGGGAGTTAGGTTGACTTAACTGTGGTGCTCACGAGGGTGGTTTTTGTCACATCACTGAATGTTGTAGCTAGGGTGACCTCTGTATACGAGTAGACCAGGCTTTCTGCCCGGAGGAGCCTGAAGAAGGTGCAAGAAGCTGCAGGTTGTGAAAAAGCGTGGAGACTAATTTACTGGTAACATTCTTGTACCCTCCTGTCAGATGCTTTCTTTCCTGCCTTCTCCCAGCTGGCCCCTCTGTGGCTCAGTTACACCACCTGTGCTCCACTAGGGTCACTGGGTGACACTCAGAAGGGGTGGGTAAGGGGTATGTGTAAAAAGATATATGTTCGCAACAGGGTCCAATTGGTGAGACTTACCAGAAGGGGAAAAGAACAAGTGACACTGACTCAGACAAGTGGCTTTTGGCTCTGTGTCTATGGCACAACTGAGGAACTCCATGGAAACGGCACAACCCAGGAAGGCAGGTTTAGATCAGAGCTGGGTAGGGAGCCAGTCAGAGTGATGGAGCACAGAGAGAGGGGATGGTGCCGTTCCTGGAGCGACTCATCCAGCAGCAGTTTTCTTTCAGTAGTGGTCACCATTTTCAGGCTGGCTGAAGTAAGTAGGTGTTTTAATTCCACACCAGGAAGATCCCTAAGGGCAGACGTGAAGAACAGTCGGTCCTGCAGAGCACAGCTGGCACTGGAAACCTACACACACAAGAAGCCATGTTAGGCCAGACCTCACTCGCATGGGCATGGATGCTCCCAGATCTCTTCAGTAGTAAAATGAACATCAATAAAGCGTTAATGAGTGATTTTTCCAGCTCCACCGAGTCTTACTGGAAATAAAACCTGAGATCTCTGATGTCACTGATCACCTCTCACTTGCCAGCTCACGTGCACTGACAGATAACCAATAGCTTCTAGCTTCCACTCACCTCCTGATATAGAAGGATTTCTCCAGGGTTAAGTCCTGTCTGGGTTTTGGTTCACATATTAGACAGTCTCTGAAGGCTTTGAACCCGGCAAAGGAATATTCTAGTCTCTCTGTTTTCACTATCTAGAGAGATGGCTAATGCTTGCCAACTGAAATCCTGGAACATAAGAGCAGAGATCGGATCAAGGTGATGCTGTCATGGGTGGAAAAGGGCCTAAGACAAACAAAGATCGTGGCTTATTGAACTCCACCACCACGGAGGTCAGACTTTGTGTACTGCCTATTACAGTCAGTGCTTCTATGGCTTCCGCACAGGTTTATCACAGCTCACAGGGCTGGATGGCAAAAGCCATCTGCACAGCCTGAGACAGTAACCTGTCAAGAGCTCCCAAACCTGTGTAAAATCCTGTCTCTCAATCCCCACAACCCATAGCATACTCCAGTTTCATTGTGCCCTCCAAATTCTCCCCTTCTAACCTCACTCTCCTCCCTGTGCTCTGCAATACACAGCACAGAGAAGCTCCAGTGGTCACCTTGTGTACAATAAAGGACAGGAGAAACAATGGGTGAAAGTCAAAGTCAGTGGGAATTCTGCTGTTCAGCAGGGCCCGGATTCACCCAATGCACCAAAGCTGAGCCAACGCAGAGAGTGGCTGTTACCCCAAATATCTTTTCCAAGTACACATGCAGAATGGAAGAGCTAGGGCACGCTCTCTGGTACCAGGCTGAATTTGGGTCAGGTAAAGCAGCAGACAGAAAGTGACAGGATGTCTAGCACAGACCATGGGTCCTGAGCACTCTGATAGACCATCTCATCGGCCAAGAACAAAGACTCATTTGCCAAAATGCCTTCGGAGACTAAGCAGGCATCAGGTGATCCAAGCCCATGATAATCAGGGCTGCATCGAGAACTGTGGAGCCTGCAGACTCACTGTTGCTATCTTGGGGCTAGACCAGACGCATTGAGAGATTTATGAATCTGCTGTTGACTTGGAGCTCAGAAATTGTGGTTTAAAATCCCAAAGTTCAATCCCCATGTGACGGGATGGTTGCCCCACACTGGCCCGGAAGGAGTTAAAAGGGCCTGAGAGCGGCAGCCAATGGGCTGCTGGGAGCTGGGAGCCAATCAGGGACAGGCAGCCCAGTATAAGAAGGGAGCTGCAGGGACAAGCAGGAGTCTGGGTTAAAGGCTTGAGGGAGCAGGAACTCTTCCTAGCTGGCAGGCTGAGGGAGCCAGCACCCGGGAGAGCTCACAGTGCATCATTGGGAGGTGACCAGGACCCCAGGGTACTGACGGTCCCAATGGCAGCAGTGGCTGGAGCAATGGTCCAGAGGTGAGGGTACCAGGAGTGGATGGCAGCTGAGGCTCCAGAGAAGCTGGCCGGGACCAGATGGTGGAGGTGTGACCTGGAGGTGAGGGTTGACATGCAACTGGGGACTGCAGGGAAGGCAGCTCAGGGAAATAGAATGCAGCAGAGACTGGCAGGAGGTGGTAGATGGTGTCAGGGTTGTAGCAAATAGGGTCCCTGGGCCAGGGCCTGAAGAAGTGGGTGGGCCCGGGTCCCTCCCTGCTCCCCTGGAGCACCAGGAGTGGTCATGGCCATTGAGTGTTTTACCTAGTGGCCGGGACTAGCAAACGGGACTATACACTGGAAGGGGTGGACTTGTAAAGCCCTCAGCCAGAGGGCTGAGGTCCTAGAAGTGGACTCAGAAGGTGAGTTCAATGAGGAAGAGATGGAGCACTGATCACCTGGCATGGACCATTTGAGCTAATCCCCAGTAACACCAGCAGGAGGTGCTCGTCAGGTGGGTCCTGTGCTGCTAACCTGGCATACCCCATATCAAGGTTTAGCTGGGGCATAATTACAACTGATAGCCCGTTCAGGGAGTTACACTGATGTGCAGGTCAAGCTTTCCAGGTTAGGGGGGCATGTGTAACCCATACTCGCTCACTGTGGCCTTTAGTGGTTAGACTACAGACAGAAGTTTCTGCTGCTGCTAGTAGATTTAGCTCTGGAGGTCACAGGTTCAATCTCTCTACCACGGGAGCCATTATAAAGAGACTTTTGTCTCTGTTCCTGCCTCTGCTGCTTTCTTCCTCCATAACTGGGGGCAAATCACCCTAGTCCCTCTGTACATGAGTTTCTCCTTCTGTAAAATAGGGATGAGGATGGATCCCAGGCCTCACCAAATAACATGAGTCATATACTCTGTGTTAACACGTTCTCAGCTGGAAGAATCTATAATAGTACAAAGTGCATTTTATTCTGATGAATTTGCAGTTTCAGAACTGATATTCAGACTAAGGCATCTGTATTTACAAGATTCCTTTCATTGTCACTCCAAGCTATTCCACCAACCAAGCAATCATAGGTAAATTATTCTAATAACCAATACACCATGTCTCTCCTACCACGATCCTATACCTAAATCAGAGCCGCAAACAAAGTGCTGGGGAAATTTTTCAAAAGCACCTAATTGACTGAAGAATCAAAGTTCCATTTTCAAAAATGATTAGGGCACTATGGGCCAGATTTTCAAAAGCATTCATTTTGAAAATGATTTTTTTTTTCCATTTTTTGAAAATTGGGACACTTATTGTGGTGCCTGACTGACTGATAAACCTTTCTGAAGATCTTCCCTTTCGAAGTCTTCATCTCAGTGAGTTTCAATAAGACACAGACTCCTAAATCACTGCCGGCTTGTCTACACGGGACACACAGCATGGTTAATCTGCATGAACTAAAAATGTGTGAATTTAAAGTGGATGAGTTGAACCGCATTAAACCCCTATGCACTTTCATTCAGAATTAAATTAGCTTAGTTCACTTTGGCTTGTCTACAGGCGCTAGTGGACTAAACCAGAGCACTCTAAGGCACAGTTAGCACCCATCAGCAGAGTGCACAGGGATACTTGGGCTATGTCTACGCTGTAGACCTTACAACGGCACACCCACTGCAGTCATACTGCTGTAAGGTCTCCTGTGTAGTTGGTCTATGCCGATGAGAGACAGCTCTCCCATCGGCAGAGTTAAACCACCCCCATAACTATGTTGGTGGAAGAGCGACTCCTGCTGCCATAATATTGTCCATAATGGTGCTTTTTGTCAATGAAACTTATGTTGGTCAGGGATGTGTTCTTTTTCACATCCAGGGCATCCAGTGCTAGTGTAAATGTAACCCATATGCCTAAAAAGGCTATCTCTGAGAGACCTGCTGAGGGTGGGTTACTGTTGTTGGGCAGATTAGCGACCCACAACTGGAAACTTCCAGAAGCAGGGAGTGGTAGCAGTTTGAGCATGCTCCACAGTGTACCCTGCTGGTGTGATGTGATGTTGTCAGTCTGATGACTGGAGAGCAGCAGCCTGAGCAGACAGCAGGCAGGAGCTGCCTTGAGGGGAGACCATGTGCTCAGTGTTCTGGAGAGGAGCTGAGCCAGGAGTGAACAAGATGTTTTCTCCATGTAAAGGAGTCATTTGCGACAGACCTTGCAGACATGCATATGGGACTGAGGGCTGGTTGCAGAGGAGAAGAGAGAGCCTGCATGTAATGCTACAGAGGATCCCAGCAAAGGAAGAAGAGGACAGCTATTTCTTGCCACTCAAGCTTCCACACTGGAACAGAGACTGTAGCTGAGAGTTGGGTGAACTCCACACAGACTTTGGGACTCTTGGGTATCTTTCATGCAAGGGATTGTTCTTGGTTAATTGTAGTTTGTTTTCTTAGGATAAGGTTCATTTAGTTAGTAGTTAATAAAGTTCATTGTTATGTTTGTTTTTAGTAGTATTTTAATGTGTGAGTGTAGCTCTGAGCAAGCTTCGCCGTGAGTCCTGTACAGACTGGATCCTGGGTCTCCAGCTGCTTTCCCCATGGGGGTTGGGATTGATTTCTGTGGGGCACTGGAGAAGGGCAATTAAATGAATTTAGCCCACCCGAAGGTTACATAAACAGACCCTTCAACTGCAGCAGACTAGCATGGGATAGATACACACTCAGCCTGTGGTCTAATTCAGTGGTTCCCAACCTTTTGTCTGTCGTGGCACACTTTGATACCTTTAATTATTGAGGCACACCACCATGTAGTCTCCAAATAAACTCATGAATATTCATGAGCCAATCCAGAACTCATTGAGTAGTTTTTCAAAAAATTCTATGGCACACCTGCTCAGTCCCAAGGGCACAGCCATGTGTCATGGCACACTGGTTGGGAAACACTGGTCTAATTGCTTGTGTAGACCAGCTCAGAATGAAGTAAGCTAAACTGAATTAAGGCCATTTAAATTCTGAACATGAGGGGTTTATGCAGTTCAAGTAATCCCCTTTTAAATTCATCACATTAGATCATTCAGATTAATTTTCCTGAGTGTTCCCGTGTAGACCTTAGGAGATTTTGAAAACAGTGTCCACTGTAACTATATTTTGAGCTTTACCATCAATCATTGCCACCCCAGAAGTGAAAGTTTCCACCTCCCTGTCTCAATTCCCCAACAAGTCTCCCATCTGTATGCCTCCTTTTTTCTAGAAGACCCAGAACATTGTTGCCTCTTTACAGGAAGAAAATAACTTGCTGGAAACACTACTGAGCTGGGAGGTTCATATGAAACAGCTCCAGCTCATTGCAACTTTGCAATCGTCTATGCCCGAGCCTCTTCTGGAACCAGAAACAGCCACACGTGCCAGCACTGGCAAGCCAACAATTGAGCAGACAGATGTTTTCTTCACCTTGCTGCCAATTTAGCTAACAACCTCCCATCTATCGGAACCCACCATCCAGGAAGCTGACGGCAATTTAATGAGCATATGAGCTGTTGCTTTTTCATACATCTCTTGCTGTTAAACAGGAGGAAAAGGACTGGGCAAACCCTAGGAGCACTGGCACAAGCTCCTGGCTTCAGAGCTGCCCTCTAATTCCACAGTGAATGGAAAGTTGAAAGAGAAGAACAGATAGCCTTTTACTTCCGGGTCATCAGTCAAACTCAGCACGGACCAGTTGGGACCAAACATCATTAACTGGTCACTTAGCAGCAGAACACTTAGAGAAATGAGCTGCTGGTTTCACTCTTTTTCTTAGGGTCTGTGTGATGGGGTGTTCACCCCACACTAGGCTAGGGAGAATTAATGAGACTGAGGGGAGACCTAGTAAGCAGACAGGCCTCAGCTGAGGGGAATTTGGTGGCCTAAGTAACCACGGATTGATGATGGAGTCCAGAAGAGAAGGAACAGCAGGATTTGGAAAACGCCAAGAAGCTAGCAGCAGACAAAGGCTGCAGTGAGAGAGTCTGTAGCTACCCTCTGGATGGTACAGAGGGAAGGAAGGAAACCCAAGGAGAAAGTAAAAACCCCAGGGCATCCAAGCCCTGAAGGAAGGATTTATCCAGAAGGATGGTGGAGCAAAGGCCTGAGAGAGGCAGAGTAGGAGAAGGCTCATGGAAACAACAGCAAGGTGGGACATTGCAGACGTTGGCTGCTGACAAGGACTCTTGAGCTGCACCCTGGAGTAGAGGGCAGGCCTGAGTTCCCTTACTAGCCCCTGGGGAGTGGCATGGTCTGGGCACTGAATGGTAAGACTGCTGGAGATAGGTTGCATGAACTGCCTTTGATACTCCCAGAAGGGGGAAAACACAGAGTGACCTGGCCAGAAGGCCAAGCCATGAAGAGAGAACACCCAGAGTTATAAAGAGAGGCAGCAGGCGGCACGAACAAGTGACAGAAGTGGGCACAGGAGCTGAACCCCAGGGCAGACAGGAGTTGGTTTCGAGCAGTACTCTATTACAGTCTGCCTCAGTGCAGTGTTAACTCGGACTCTTACACAATAACCTGGGAGGCAGGGCAGTGCTATTACCCCATTGTACAGATGGGGAAGTGAGGCAGAGAGAGGCTAAGTGACTTACCCAAGTTCACAAACTAACTTCAAAATCAAACAAACTTTGCTTAAGCTTGGGATTAAAGATAAGCACATGCTTAAGTGCTTTGTTAATTGAAACCACCCTGATTGTAGGAAAAATCCTACCGTCATTGTAGGAAAAGGGGTGCACAGAGGATGTGTTCACAGAAATGAAATGAAAGCTGCAAAATATACAAAATAATAGGTAGGTGAACTTCCTGCATATCAGTGTAGCAGTCTTCATTACACTGCAGGTGGACCCACTCACCCCCCCCCCCCCGGAAGCTGCTCCCAACTGCAACCCAAATCAGCCTAGGAATGCTTGCTTTCAATGCACGTAAGTGTCCTGCCTAAAAATCACCTGGCTAGAAAAATTAAAGCTAGAAAGGTTTGTCAATGAATATGTGTTCCAAAACAATACATTAATAAATTCCCCCTGAATCCCTAATAGATGTATCTTTGTACGGCCACATGACTTTGATATAAATTGTAGCTTTTTAGGACTGTGCTGTCAAAAGCAGAATATATCACTAACAAGTGGATATGGAGTTCAAAAGTACATATAATAATATAATTAAGATAGCTTGACAAGAATGTATTTTAAAAGAGTAAAATACCTACAGGTATAATGGCTTCATAAAATCTGTCAGATTTACTGCTGCTGTGAAGAAATTTAAAATGTTTTACTTTAATGCAATGCAAATTAACTCAACGATATTCTTATAACACACTCCTTAAGAAAAAAAAGGTGGAAAGAGAGAACAGAATAAGAAGTCAAGAGCAAGCCAAACAAGACATTCAACTTTCCAGGTGACTTGGCTGATAGATCAAACAGACTGTGGAGGGATGTTTACTGAACAGGCCTATTTCAGATGGGTTTCTTTCCCAAAGGTTGCAGGAAGGTAAGCTAAATTAGTCACTTGCTATATATTTTTCTTCTTATTCAAAGGCTTCTGAAACAATATTTAAAAGTGAGAGCAATTTTTATGTAATTACGGCATGTGGAAAATTGTTTTCTCTTTTCAATTGTGCTAAAAACGTAGCAGAAAAGGGTTGGGGGGAAAAGTGAACCAGACCTTGCAGAAGTTTCATCCGTTCCTTCTCCCAATCATGGCTTATGCAGCACTTTCATGGGGCTGTAATCTGAGCATGCCAGAATAACAAGCTCCTGTGGGTCACCAACAGAGTTTGAACCCAGAATGTTACCACTCACATGTCTAAGAGGGGCCCTGTAGGAGTAGCTACAACATTGAAGGGCAGAACTGGTAGATCATGTTATGGAAGAGGCACACACACTGAGCTCTCTTTTTCACAAATACACATGGTGACTTGGCTTTTCTTCTTTCCCTTAACTGACAGTTTCTCATTCTGAAAGTAGAGGGTGGTCCTCTGTGTATGGAAAACACATCAATACCTGGTTGCCAAACTCAGGTCAAAGTTTTTATTATCCGAAGTCTGAAAAAGGTGTAATAAAACTTTTCTCCAGTTTATTACTTTTCATTATGTTTATTTGTACTGTGGAAATGCCTAGGAACCCTAATCATGGACCAGGACTTCATTTTGCTTGGCACTCTACAAACAAAACAAAAAGATGGCCCCTGCACCCAGCTAAATCAATGTTTCCCTGGCCTCTGGAAGGGACAGGAGTCAAAGCATCAATAATAAATAACAAAATATTTTTCATCTTTTAAAGTACCTTCCTTCCAATGGCTGCCTCTGTGATTTAAGCCCCTGGCACTCGTGTGAGGTAGGGAGGTATTATCCCCATTTAATAGAAAGGGAAACTGAGGCACAGAGGGGCAATTTGAGTTGCCCACATTCACAAAGTGAATCTGTAGGAAAGCCAAGGCTGAAATGCAGATCTCCTCCTGACTCTTTTGATTTAGCTTTAGGTCCAAGGTTAGGATCCTAATCAGGGGACCGCCTTTCCTTCCTTTCACTGCCCACCTCTGATTGCATGCATTGGTGCTTGGTGACTGAGTCGTGCCTCCACCATCCACTGCACACAGTATTATATGTGAAGCTGTTGGCAAAAGACAGGCAGGGAAAGCTTCTGTCCCTGTATCAGGTGCTAGCAGCCACTGCAAGGAGGTGTTCTGAGTTGCAAGAACAAAGATGTCAACAGTCTATTGGGAGAAGTGGTGGGACAGAAATCAAGACACATTTCCCAGAGTCTGTGCCAGATGAAAAACAAAACTGTGAGCTGATTAAATCTTGCTCTCTTGTTCGTTGCAGAGAGGGCTCCTTCCATCTGTCAGTTCACCAAAGAATCCCTTGGCTGGTTCTCCAACATGGCTTAGCTTTGGCAGTTACAGGTGAACACTGACTTCTGGAGATGTGTGTGCATAAGTGGGTGCCTTGTCTGTCATCAGAAACAACGGTCTTCATTTGGATGCTTGGAAAATTCAAGGGGAGGAGAATGAGAGGAAATGCTGAGCAAACCCGTGTGTTAGCATCCTGGGTTCCTATTCCTAGGAATGACAGGGTGAGGTCTCTGGTCCATGTTAAGCAGCAGACTGACTAGATGACCATAATGGTCCCTTCTGGCCTAAAACTCTACGAATCTATGTGGCTTCTCTTGAATCCCCTTCTGTGCTTCTACTTTTTCATGTGCAAAGTGGATGGAATAACAGCTGCCTTCCTGCAGGCCTACTGAGGACACGTTAATGGCTGGCAGGGTGCTCTGAAATTCCTTGGATGGGTGCTTCACTAGAAGTGAAAAATATTGAACATCATCTCCAGAAAGCCAGGTAGCTGTCTAAACAATCCGTGGAGCGGGCAGACTTGGAAAGGCAAAAGCGTGCCAGGTGATGGAGGAGGAGCACTAGCAAATGAGCTAACATTAAGTTCCAGCGCAAGAACATTTCTGCTCCTCACACCAGCAGAAATGTTAAGACTTCAGTACTATAATATCCAATGCATGCAATAACCCTCCTCCGTCTTTGTCTTTTAGGACCGGCGTGCACTTCACAGTGAAATAATAGATGTAGCTCTTCTCCTTTTATCAGATGATTAATATGCCACCAAAGGCTTTATCAACAATAACTAAAAGAACACTGTTTATGTCCAAGGGTCTTTTCTGCCGAGCTCTCAGCCTGACAGCACTTTCTGTGTGGGTTAATGCTAAGAATGCTTTCCTGTATTTCAGCCTTTATTGGCAATCCATTCTCATTAAACCTAATGCATTTGTCTTCATAATGTGTACTTCACAATTACAATATCAAAGGGTTTGTATCTACATAATAAAAATGATCTATAGAATGATATGAGGGGAAAACATCGTAATGTAATATGGTTATTAATGAAGCGCCTGGGATGCAATGGAATCCTGTTGTTGTGGGACACTCTGCGCCCTGTGCTGCAGGCCTTTATAAAGAGGGGGAGGCTAGGAGGCCCTGGTACACAGAAAAGAGATAGGAGGTGATACTGAAATTAAACTGATGGTTGCCCCAGTAACAGCTGAAAAGAGAGTCACATGACAATGGCAATTGCATCTCTGCTGGGGCTGGCTGCAGGCACTGACCCTGTGACATCTGGGTCTGACCCAATGAGCAGCTACTGCCTGAGTGAACGGAGCAGGTGTGGTAACTTAGAGATGAACAGCTAGGGTATGGGTTGTATGCTCCTATTGAGCTGGGAGGCTCATCTGGATCGTCAGGCATGGAGGGACTGAATCTAGCACCTCTAGAGCTCAGGAGTTTCTACTACGGGTGTTAGAAGACCAGGTCCGTTAGCACACAGCCAGTAGCAAGCTCCTAAATCTCAGTCCAGGTTACAGCTACTAGAAGATGATAGAGCCACCCAGGTAGCATGGGTATCACTGGGTGGATTTAAGGGAGGAGTTTGCAAACTTGATGCTCTGCATCTGATTCTGCAAAATGGATATTGAACTGGAATAAGCCATGTCTTCTGTTCAACGGCTCAGCTTTTCAGATAAAATGTACCTGTTACCCAGGTACCTCTGGGAGAGAAGCACCTCCCATCCTGTCCAACAGACCAGGTAAAACCAGCAGACTGGCTGGCTCCTCCAGCTTCCCTTTGTCTCCGGGTGCCTGCCCTGCCCTGTGATGTGCCAGGTGCATCCTTGAAGGACCATGCGGTCTGGGGAACTAGGTATATCTGGAATACAGACATCTGCAATGCTGGATGGCCCTGAGACATTCCAACTGTTCCCCTGGGGAATGCACGGGAGTGCCTGCTCTGCCATGCCAAAAATACAACCAACAAGTTGAATAAAAAATATCAAGTACGTCCCCACAGCAGAAGAGGAGACACAGAGAGGTGAAGTGTTGTGTCTGAAATCACACCGAACTTCAGTGGTGGGGTAAAGAACAGGAACCATGAGGGCAGCACATATCTGAGGGATGCATGCAACATGAGATATCTTACCAAGAACAGGGACGTGGGCTGCCTGAGCAATTTTGCTATGGAGTGCCAGGGAGTCCATCCCCAGCTCAAGGGAGAAGAGATTGCTCTGTCCAACCAACACTGACTCCTTGCTACAATAAAAACTGCTCGCCAGGCATCAACTGCAGCAGCAGGGTAAAGCTTTTAAGCATTTGACTGCTTTAATTCTTGTGTGGCTCACATAGGCAGGATTCAGAGGATCACTGAGGAGTTGATTAAGCTGGCATTGTGCAAGATTACAAGATGTGAGGATAAATACAAGGGAGAGGTTACCAGGCCAACAAGGACATTTTGGTCCACAAAAGAAAAGGAGAAAAAAGCCATTAGCAAAAGGCCATTAAGTAGGAAGCTACTGCAGGTGTTCACAACAAGAGAAAGGGAGGCTGGGCCAGAGGTACGAAACAATGTGTGAACAGTAAAAGGAAAACTTGAGACTGATGCTGAACTGAGTAAGCTCATTAGGGTGCAATGAAACCCTCACCTGGAGATTTCACCCCAAACTCAGACCAAATCAGGGGTCTTTTGGAGAGTTCTGTGTACGCAGGAGCCTCTGAGATTCTGAGTCCCTCTCCCAGGACAGGACGTGGAAAAGACATCAACACCATGATGACCATTCTTACCTGATGAGGAATCTCATGAAAGAATGAGAGAATTCCAGCACAGATTTGCAAACCCAAAAAGTATGGACTGAGCAGCTGAACCTTTGGGAGATGTTTAAAACACAGCGGAACCACGTACATTCATCCCACACACTGAATTCAAATGGCTGCTTTCCACAGCCTGTACAGATAGGATATATACCTCATTCCTGTTGGCATCATACCCACACCCTTTACCAAGGCAGATGAGTATCAAGACGCTTCTTTTACAGATGGAGAACCTGAGACACAGAGCAGTGTGCTGAACTGGCCAAGGTCAGAGAGACAGCCAGTAATAGAATGCAGGAGGCCTGATTCCCCCGTGAAGCTGTATTCATTCTACCTCCCCTCCAACACTTATTTCCCTGCAGGAAAACCAAAAACAAACCTCCGTTGCTAATCTAGGTGCATAACTATTTCTCCAAGAGGGGGGAACAGCCAACTCCTTTACTACTGAAAAGTGTGTTTAAAACAAAAATCTTCCTTTGGTAAGAAAGACGAGAAAACGAAAACCAAAAGAGGATGAAAGAGCATGGCAAATGCATTTTAAACCATTTATTTCTGTCCAGTGTTGGGACTCTATAAAGCTTTCACAGAAACGCAGATTTAAATGTCACTTCCCTGCAAAAGAAAGATGAGGCGCTGACAAAGGGGAATCAGTGACCCAGTAATGACTGGGGTGGGATAAATGATGCCGGGGTATTTAACCCCCAGGATTAGCAGGTAGGTGTGGCTGGTGGAGGCCCCAATCCTGCAAGTAACTACATGCCATTTGACATTTGTACCCAGGTGCAGATGTGTCTGCATGCCAGTTACAGGACTAGGGCCTTGCTAAAATGTAGCTGAAAACTCTGTGGTCCCAGATGGAAACTTCACACTATTTCTAGGAGGAAGCTTTGGGGCATGAAGATGTTTTCATTCACTTCTCCTGAACCAAGGCAGATGGAGTTTTTTCTCTCTCTTTCTCAGAGAGACATAAAGAGCTAAAGCCCAGAGAGGCATTCTCCACAAAAAAAGCAATGAGACATTGGAAAAATCTATGCATCAGAATGATCGCACCTTTATTTCCCCATGCAGCACCAGTGACCTTTTTCAGTATGTGGTGAAGTCTGCTGTGTCCCAAAGGGCAATTGTAAGAGAGGACCCAATACAGTGCATCACCTGGCATTACCTAGGTCCTGCTCTGCCCCCATCAGCTTTTCTGGGCTCAGCACCATGCCAGATTGGCCCTAGAGTCCTTTTCTTTTTCATTGGCAGTGTGTCTGGGGGATTTAACCTCTCTTGGCTGTGCTAAAGGTATAATGCCAGATCTTATTTCTCTATACAGGGCAGAAGCCTAGAATCATAATAATACAGCTGTTGGATACAGATGTTCTGTGTGTGCGCCTGGATGCATCCTGTTAATATATTTGTTCAGTCTAGTGTTAAAGCTGACTAATACCAATCTCTTTAGAGGATTAATATGCACTAACATTGCATTAGCAAACCATTAAACACACTTGGAAATCCATCCCGCCCTGTCCATCTTTAATGCTTCTTATTATTGAAATCATCATCTGAACAAGGGCAGCAGCTTTGATCGCCCCAACTCCTCCCTAGCGCTAACAGCAGCTGCTTCATTCAGCCAGTGCTGATCCCTTGATAAGCCAGCGGGACAACCCAGCGTGGCAAGTGCGGGACTTTGTATGAAGGGGGCTGGCTGGCTGGGATAGGGAAAGTGAACAGATGTGCTTGGATTGGGATGACTGAAATGCAGAGGAACTGGTGTGGTTCTGTAATGGTAGTGTGGGAGCCACATGCAGACAACCCATACTGACAGCTCTGTGGATGCTGCCAGCATCTCTCTGCAGCTAGGTTTGTAGGGGCTGTACAGAGGAACAAATGGGGACAGTGGATTCACCAGCCATTTCACTCCATGAAGCATGGCAGGCAAGCACATCAGCACCTCTGTTACCAGGGTCCAACACTGGGCTGGGGAAGGGGCTAGTCCAATCATTCCCTACAAGGCTCCTTCTGTAAGAAGCAGAAGTGGATATACCCTGGGGAATTTGGCAGAAGCTTGCCTCTTTGAAGAACAAAATCCTGTTGAAAGAAGGTGGAAGTTGGGGAGCGAAGACCATTAATGCTGCCCTGCCCTCATCTGACTATGGTCCATTACTACCCTACACTCCTGTCTTTGCAGAAGAAAGTGGACACCCATCTTCTAGCAATGGTGGGAGGACCCTGCTTCATCCTCTGTCCAGAGAAAGGCAAATTACCCTTCAGGTCCCTGCTAATAGCCCTGGGAAACAGAGCTGTCGCAAACCAATTGCCTGAGAGTTTGGCAGGACCTGGGCACCAGTTTGGATGGAACAATTTTCAGCCTATAAGGATGTAGACAAATCTTTCCCTTCAGCTCTTTTGCCACATTTGACTCATCACCTAAAGTCATATAGTATGGCTTCTGCTCCCTGATTAGACAGCTGCCATTTTCAAAGAGGACACCAATGTCTAGTGAATGATACACTTTTGGGTATGAATTTGCAGATGATGAACAATCACTCACGCCCCAAGCTGTGACACTTCACATGATTCAGACACATTTCCACCAGCAGCTCACTGACCAGGCAGAGGACAGATGAATACTAAATAACACAGCCAAGCAGATGCCACATTTATTGGTGAAAGAAATGCACAAATAGCTGTTTGCAACATTCAACTAGTTCTAAGAGGATAAAATCCTTTTCCGCTCTGTATTTGGTGTCCCATTCAACTATATGCATATTAAACACCTAATCTCATCAGAACTCACCAGTGGGAAGAAAATCTGTAATCAACCCTTTCAATGCCTTTTGAGCTAAAGAAATAATATAATTAGTTGGCATCAATAATGAGCCATTACTCTCTAGGGCTATGTCTACACTTGCACTTTTAAGTCGACTTAGTGTGTCTACACTTAAAATTAAAGTCAACTTAAAGGGGAACTTACAAAGTCGACCTAGAGCGTCCATACTGGATGCTCTAGGTTGACTTTGTGGAGCTAGGGGGACCTTGGGCAGGTGCATGGTGGCGGGGGGGGGGGAACCCCTGTGTGCAATGGGGCAAAGGGGCACAGGAACCCTGGCAGGGCAGAGCCCTGTGTGTGATGCTGTCTGGATTTAGGGAAGCATTTATGATATTATTTTCTATGGATATCTCATAAATGCTATAATCCATAGGAACTATGTCATGTTTGGTATCAATAGAAAGGTAGTAATTTGCTGGGAATGATTATATAGTTTATGTCTAGGAATTCTATTTCGATTAGAAGTTAGGAATTTGATGTTATATCCATACTTTAACTTGTGTCATTCTGGACAAATGCCTTAGACGGGAGGGTGTGAACAACCATTGTCTCCTTAATGTTTAGGAATTTTCCAGGTAGACTCGTCCCAGGGACTATCCTGATGAGCCATTAAGGACATAAAGAATACAACCATCGTGTCCTTAATGGCTCATCAGTTTACTCCCTGGGACTATATCACCTGGCAGATTCCTTAACATTAAGGAGACAATGGTTGTTCACACCCTCCCGTCTAAGGCATTCGTCCAGAATGACACAAGTTAAAGTATAGATATAACATCAAATTCCTAACTTCTAATTGAAATAGAATTCCTAGACATAAACTATATAATCATTCCCAGCAAATTACTACCTTTCTATTGATACCAAACATGACATAGTTCCTATGGATTATAGCATTTATGAGATATCCATATAAAATAATATCATAAATGCTTCCCTAAATCCAGACAGTGTCACACCCTGCCCACATACCCTGCCCTTTGGGGGGCATGCCAGGCTCCCCCTGTTGTCGTCCCCGGCAGGGAGGGCATTGGTGTAGTCCTGGGGTAGCCCTAAGTCGACTTAAGGCTACCCCAGGGCTACACTGGCTTAATTCGACTTTAAAAAGTCGAATTAAGCCTTAGGTTGAGTAGAAAGGTGGTTTAATAAAGTCGACTTAATTTTCATTAAGTCGACTTAAGCAAGCTGCTTAAGTCGACTTAAGCAAACTGTAGTGTAGACGCAGGGCAAATTAAGTCGACCTAAGCCAAGCTGTAGACGCAGCCTAGGGGAGCAAGCCAGGGATAGAGTCAGGTAACACGGCTGGCATGTTACACCTTTAATAAACTGAGAAAACAGTGTCAGTAATATTAAAGCAATCCTTTAATTGACCATTTGTATCCATCTTATAATATTGTGTGTGTGTGTGTGTGTGTGTGTGTGTGTGTGTGTGTGTACATACAACACACATACATATCTATATCTATACTTATTTTACCCTTACGTCTCATTCAAGTCTTTTAAGATCTGTCTTGCAAGGCCTACTGACGGATAATCAGTAAAATTCCTTTTCCATACTTAGCTCTGAAAGGGGGAAAAAATGCACTTGGAATTATTTGTATTCTGCTGTATAATACCTCTTTCAGTGCCATATCTGAAGAGTCCTTTACAAGCGAGGAAATAGCCAATATTTTAGAGACTTCAGTGAGGCGCTTCAGCTGAGCTCTCTTTATTGTAAAATTAGATGTCATTATGAAAAGCACTGATATCAATATAAGTGCAAAAAGGCCCTTCTGTTAATGCAGAAACCCGACTTAACAATATTCTATTTTTTCTAGTCGTCAGAAATGTTGCTTGATGGCTTAGCCAATATAATGCACAGCATATTTACACTGAGCATTAAATAACGATTATGCAAAAAGTACTTCACTCCAATATCCAAGCATATTTATGGAAAGCTAAATCACACCACCAAGTTTATTGCAGCCTGAGAAAGCCCCATGGGGAAAGGATCTTGTGCATCTTTAAGAGTAAATGTAAACTTTTCAAGAGAGAAAGAAACCACTGATCTAGAGACACGCATTGTACCTGGGTAAATCACAGTGCAATTACATAGTAAAGTTTTCCTTGATGAGGTGGCGATGTGATGACATGTCATTACTTTTTCAATCCTGCACTGTGTGTTTATCAAAATGTTAATGCAAGCATAATAACAGGCTGTATGTTTGTGCCGAGAATGTCAGAGCCTTCCAGCTGTCAATCACAGCTGAAAATAAAATAGCAAATAAGCAGCCAGGCTTGATGGCCCAACTGACAGCCAATATGTGGGCAACTGACAAGCAGGCAGCTTCCCTCTCCCTAGGCACTTTATCACTGTAATGCACCTAATAGGGGGGATATTTCTTTCATTAACCCAAATGGAATCTGCTGGCACAAGCAGAATAAACCAGGCATATCCGTGTACAGAGGGATTCTGCGAACGGGAAGGTTAGTGGGCAAAGTTGGCGCAGCTATTAATTTTTCCTTGGCCCTCCTACTCTGTGCAGACCATGTGAGACACCCCACCAAGCTGCTGCCATTTCAGAGCTCAGCTGTGCTTTGAACTTTTTATGTAATTACAGCAAGGGTCTGACTTTGATTTCACTTCTGGCTTTGCAAAACTGGAGTAATTGCACCAAGGTCAATGGAAACATGGTGGTGTAAAAGAGGATCTCAGGAGCAGAATCAGGTTACATGACCAGGATTGGACTGCTTGCACCTCCAAGCAGTGGGGTGAGCTCTAACCTACTAGGGAGGATGTGTTGCTCTGACCCTAGACTGGTATGAAGCTATGCCATTGGGGTTTGGAACAGCTTGGTCTCTGGCCCCTTTGAGATACTACTATTGAATGGAAGGTTAACAGACCTGAGCACCGGTGCCTACTACAGAGGCTCCTAGTTTAGGATGGGGTGACTGGTGAGCACGTTAAAATGAGCCTGTGGATACCTGGAGTCTAGCCTTAGCTCTTCCATTGGGTGAGCTCAGTCAAGTCACATCCCCTCCTGTGCCTCAGTTTCCTTTGCTGTAAAATGGGGATGATCATACTGATGTCTTTGGGAAAGTGCTTTGAGATCTCCTGAGGATAAAGTACTATTTAAGAACTGGAGATTATCATTATTAATGGGAAAAAGGAGAGCTGGAGTAGCAGCCATAAAAAGCCTGAAAACCAGCGCTATACACCAGCAAAGGCATGGGCACATGTGAACTGATAACCGTGTACCGAGTCACTGAGAAGCTACGAAAAGGCAAAAGTTGCCCACTCCTGGCCTGTCAAAATTTCTCACACTCTGGCAGGGGATTTCTATCAAAGGGTATCATCAGGAATCCATTAAATCCTTTGGATCAGTGGGTTAGTGCTGTGCTGGAGAAGTGCTGGAAAAAAGATTCCCCAATTATGGGACAGCAAGAAACTCAAAGGCAAGAAGACATGCAGAGGCAAGAAGATGCTACTATCTAATATGCAGAGCCTCATATGATGATAATCTGTCACCCAGAGCGCAGGTTAGAGTGTGTGTCTTTCTGTTGCCATTAGAGAACGAGTGCTAAAGGTCAGGTGAATAAGGCTGGTCAGACATTTCCCATGAAAATTGTTTTGTGGCAGGAAAAAATGGGTTTCTGGCTAAACTAAATGGGGTGTTTTTGTTTTGGGTTTTTTTTTTTTCTCCAATAAAATGTTTGCCTTCTGCAGAAATTTTAATTTTTCATTGCAAAACCAAACCACCAGAACCTAAAATATTTTTATTAGAGAACACAGTCTTGGTGCCTACGGGAGACTGTAGTTCATTTCCCTTATGTCCCCATTTTCCTGAATGCCAGGCTCCCTGGCTGAACTACATCTCCCATGATGCACCACCTCTCCTCTTCATTGCATCATTGGAAATACAGAATGAGTAGAGAGCCCAGCTGACAGAAGATAATGAGAGCATGTAACACACCAACTACAATTCCAGGAGGCACCAAAGCATTATTTCAAAATTAAAATCTTCCAGTTTTCAGATAAAATTGGGATTTGAATTTTTGCTGAAAAAACCCACATTTTCTGTGGAAACCTACACATTCTTTAGCACCTCTTCTGACTGCAAAATGGAGGGGTGGCATGGCTGTGTGGATGCAGACCACAGAGATGTTCACATGCAAAAATACTCATTTCCATGCAGCACATTGGTTCATGTACTGCATGGACTAATAAGGAAATACAGGCAGTTCCCAGAAGCCTTAAGCAGTGAGCAAATTAACTCAGCAACTGCATAGTAGATTCTGAAGAGATAGAATAGCAAAGTAAGGTAGAGAGTGTGACAAAATGGAAAGAGAGCTAGCTGGCCTTAGCAAAGCTCTCTGCAGTGGGAGTGGGTAATCTATAAGACTTTAAGAACTATGTTGGGCACCAAGTAAGAATCTTAGGGGTGGGGGGGTGGGGGGAAGCTGATGGTTGCTTGGCAACTAACATTACAAAAGGTTTTCAAAGTAAGCAATATGTTCAGGCTGGCATATGGAAAGTTTAACGTTACAAGGGTTTATAATCCCTAACCTTGTCTCGAAGGTAAGAAGAGAGAGAGAGAGATTTAAAAAAACAAACATTATAAATGCCACGGGACCAAAGCTGCCCTCAGATCCACGTGAGCAGCTTTAACCAAAGGCACCTGGAGTTGAACATGGATATCAGAGGTGGGTATGGAACTTTGGGGAGTTCATTGTGCATGGTCTTCAAGATTCAGCTTGAAAATGTTATTCACAGAGTAGGCAGCAAGGTTCAGTGGAAGTGGGTAACGCACTGACCTCAGAGCTACAAAACTAGAGTTTGAAGCCCAACTCTGCCATTAAACCTCGAGTAAAGATCTGTTTTTCAGCTAGGGAAACAGGGATAATGATGCTCTTTTGTGAAGTGCTTTCAGATGTACGGCTGAATGGTTCACGGTAAGTAATATTATCAGGGCTGTCAATGAGCAAGTGCCCAAAAGAAAGGCCTAGATGGTGTAAAATTCAAAACCACACCCATAATTTCACAACAAAATGTATTTTAGAGAAAATGAGGGAGCTACACAGTGCTCAGTGAAATGTCTCCTGAAATAATCTAGTCGGTTACTGCCTTTGGAGGGGAATGCTAAAGCTGGGGATAACCTGGAAACCTCATCATGAGCTGGAGTACTCTAGCTCTAATTGTGGGAAGTCAGCATGGCAAAATGAGGTAGGAAAAAGCCACCCAAATCACTGGGATAGATGAAGCTGAGTCCGCACGAATCCACATTGGCTCAGGACCTCGTAGTATTTGGGGCATTACACATCTACATACTTTCCTGGATCTGGGCCACCATCTAACCACAGGTTCCCTGAGGGTTTGGACAGGTTTACCGGTGGGGCGAAGGCCTAGTGTAATCAAACACACCTAGGCTTTTCTCATCCTATTTGGGCCAACATCAACATTGTTCTTTAGCTCTGTTCCCAGTGTGGCTGCGCAGGCTGGCACTTCCCACAAGTTTCCCCACCACCACCACCACACCCCTAGCAGTGGAACATCACAGCAGTTTTGATCAGCAGCGGTGCTAGAGATCAAAGCATCCTGGATTAGGAGGTGGTGTCCAACAGCAGAGCAGACCATTTAGTCTGATGTGTGGCTGATCTGGGAAACCCCAAGTGGATCTGAGTTTGGCATTTGGAAAACCAAGTTCTGGACAGAGCTAATTTATTATTTTAGATGGAACTTGGAGATTAGGTGTGTGGTTTTAGCCTGCAATCAAGGCAAAAATTGTCTGGGCTGACTTGGGCTTTTGTCTCACTCAGTGTCCAAGAGAATACAGCCAGACAAACCCCATGACATTGTGTAGTTTTTCTGCAAATGAGGGAGCCAGAGAATGGATCTGGTTGTCCCTTTTATATTTGAAAACTGGAATATTTATATTAAAGAAGCCAATAAAAAAAACAACCTTTAGGTCCCTTGAGGAGGAGGACTAAAGATGAACAGGATCAAACGTTCACATACAAGAGACAAAAAACAGGCACAGCATGGGATGCAACAAAATGTGAATTGGGAAGTTTTGGAAACCTGGCAGAAAGAGGAGAGCAGACACAGAGGTTTGTTTAATCAGATGCGTTTAGGAGCTTTGAAGAGATCTAAAGCAATAGTAACACTCTGCCCTTCAGCAGCGCTTTTCATCCAAGTATTTCAAAGGGCTTAGTAAAAATGGGGGCTGCTATCCTTAGTTTTCAGAGAGGGAAACTGAGTCACAAAGCGGCAAAAGGATTTTCCCAAGGTCTCTAATGAGACACTGATTCAGCAATATGCGTATGCATATCTATACATGGACGTAATAGCAGAAACCTAGGACCCCCAGTCCCTTGCTGAAATAAGGAGGAGATACCATGTTAGCTTCCTGTAGGCTGGAAGTCAGCTGGAGAAGGATGGATGGACAAGAGCTCAGACAAAGAGGAGATGCAAAGAAAATAGGTTATCTGTATTGTGGTAGCCTGTAGGAACCCCAGCCATGGACCAGGCCCCCCTTTTGTTTCATACTTTACAAACATGGAACAAAAAGATGATCTTTGCCCCAAAGAACTGTCAATCCATGTTTAGGACAAGAGATGGATAGACAGACTGAAAGGAAATCCAAGGAAATGACAAGACAATATGGGCCAGAAGAATAGGAAGGGGCCTCAACACAACAGTGGCCTGATCACTGTCAAGCTTGCTGTAGACATCACAGCAAAGGAGTTCTAAAGAGGGCTTTGAAGGTGGATAATGAGGTAGGTTTGCAGACATTTGCAGGAAGCATCACCCAAATGTGGGGCCCAGCGTGGAAGACAGCAGGAACTTCTATGAACACATCAATAGTGGGCAGCAGAGGCTGCCATCACAGGCTAGGGGGAGGGAATCTCCATGTCAATAGCGAGTGAGAGATGATGGTTCAGGTGAGGGGATGTAACACCTAGATGCCAAACTGAACCAGAGAGGAAAGTGTAGCCCAGAGGGATACTTGGAGAACAGACATGGGTTTAATCCCCCTTCATGAAGCTACTGACAGAGGGAGTGACAAGCATATAAATAAAGGGCTCACAATGGAAATACTAATGAAAATGTGTTCAGGAATTTTCATCCTCAGAACACTGAAGTAAAACCTCATTCTCCTACCCCCAGTTGCCTGGGAGTTAGGCAGATTAGGAAATTTATGTGATAGGATGGGGAAACTGAGGCAGGCAGGTTAAAGGCCACAATTTGGAGCCTTCACTCTCATCAGCAAACACATTCTCATGCATGTAGTTCCCTTGACTGCAATGGATGAGTAAGGGCAAGTAAAGACTCCACAATCTGACCATTGGTATCTTGAGCTGGACTGCCCAGTAAGTCACTGTTTTCAGTCCACTAAGCCCTCTCCTAGAGCCTGGGTATCCAGAGGGGAAGGAAATAGCATTAGATGCTGTCTAAAAGCACCATTTCAAGCAGAAGAGCCCTTGGCCTCTACACATCACAAGGAAGAGAGAATTTCCCAACCATCAAAGGTTGCATTCTGATTAGGTGCTGTTAAAAAGAACAATCATCTCCTAACACAAATAATTCACTCGAGAACCTCACAACAGCTAGCAAATTCCGTGGTGCTTCAGCAAGAACAGTACTTAAAACAATAAGAAAAAAGAGAAGAATTTAAGTACCTTCCACAGTGGCTTAATCTGTAGGAAGGAGAACAAAGAAATGGCAATCTACTGCTCTGACTTGCGTTGGATTCTGCCACACTATGTTTTCCTACACCCAGCTTGGGAAAAATTTTGAAAAGATGGTTTTATTTTTCTTAGTCCAATGACAAAATTGCTTCACAGAAGAATGGCTGACCTCTAAGGGCTGATGACAGCTGATTTCACTGATGATGGGTAATTGCAACTCAGAGCCGTGTAAAGGAGAGATTCTGGGAATAAAAAAAGTTCACCTTTTTCTCCTTTTCTCACCACAAATTATTTGGCTATGGGCCCCTAGTTAATCTTTAGCCCTGATTTCTGGTACATTTAGCCCCCTCCCCCCAGCTCATCCCAGCAGCAGCTGCAAAATTAATCCTAACATTTGCCTCCAAAAAGAGTCAGACTAGACATCATCTCAAGTGTCATTTGGACACTGACATGGAATTTATGAGACTGGAAGAATACACTGGGGTCTGCCAAAGTATGTCATCGTCATCACTACTATGGGAGCGTCCAAATTAATGTGTGGAATGCTTTGTAATCGGTTTCTTGCAGGCTCAGCCTGGTTACCGGGGGTCAAAATAAAGAATTCCAGTTCATCACATGAGTTCTTACATCAACCTCTGAAAGGTCACAGGGCTAAAAAAGGATCAAACATCTCATTCGTACAGTCACTTCCCCCTCCAAAGGGCTATCGCCGGTAAGAGACTCACTTGGGTTCCTTATGGAGCAAAATGTATTTATATTTCGAAGCTGCTCTCAAGAGCAGGTGTTAGATAATTCAGTAATTAGTATGCACATCTAACTCCATTGCAGCCTCTGTTGATCTCTCAATTACAGTTAGCAGGGTCCTCTGAAGTTTGCAGTAGTTAATTAGAGCATTATTGAACAGCCGGGCTTTGCAGCCAAGCTTCATAATCAGATGACAGCTTGGTCCCATGTACTTAGAATTGGGTTAGTCCTTGACTTGTGTGTATCAGGCTGGAATTCCTGATGCCATGGGCCAATCCTGATCCCTCTTACACCACTGCAAACCAGGAACATCTCTCCTTGAAGTCTTGATTATAAAACTGGTTCATGAGAGAGTAAGCAGGAGCAGGAGAGCTCCATTTATGCAATAGGGATATATTCAGAGCATTAAAGACAGCACTGGGGAGGCTCCTCAGGTCAAGAGCAAGCCTGGGAAATTCACATCAAACACAGCTCAGCATCGTGTACATCACTGCTAGTGAAATGTGCTTCCTCCCTAATGAAAATCCACCTGGGTCAAAATTCAGGTGACATCTTTGGAGTAGGTAGAAGTCCTCTCTGAGCTTTCAGTCATGCGGCTGTCACTTTATGTGTTCTAGACTCAGCCTGTATTTGGCTAGCTAGCCCAATGACAGCCGGGGCCGAACCAGAGTTGGATGTACTGTCAGGATGTGCTCCGTGACTACAAAATCCAGCGTGTGGATCTGAGAGAAGGATTTTGCCTCCGGCACAGCCAACTCTGGTGAGGGCACTGAAGGAAAGGGATCAAATCCCTTGTACTGACTCACTTGCTTTGAGTGGCATCTGACTTACCTGGTAGCTCCACTCTTGCTGAAGAAGCTACAGGGCTCTGTTAGGAAGTATCTAAATATTGAGGCACCAGGACACAGAGATACCTTGTAGTTGGCTGAGACTTTCCAGCTCCCAGACTAGTTATCTATGACCTGTGCTGGCTAGAGTCTTGGAATGTGTCAAGGACAGCATCATTAGACTGTGGGATTGCAGCTGATTAACCAGAAAAGACTTAAGCCCCTTTATTGGGGTGACCAATGGGCCAGAAGTCGGGAGGGTTTCAGGCAGAAGGCACATTTTGATCACCACAAACCTCAGCTGTGTCTCACACAAGCATTATGCTGCAGTATTCTCTGGAGCAATGGGCTCCTGACTGTGGGCTCTACCTGGCTAATGTGAACAGTCAAGTCAGGAGGCTGCCTCAAAATTTGGCCTAAGCCCTCCTCCCAGCTTTCACTTTAAGTGTAAACGTGGAGAGAAAACACAAAACCAAGAAGGCCAGTTCCTGAGGAACAGGAACAGAAAAGAAACGCCCTGGGGCAGAGAATCCAGGGTCAGTCTTTTTGTTAGGTGTTCATATAGCATCAGCCATCATGAGGTCCCAGGCTATGGCATTGCTCTAATACTACTAACGAATGGATCCTCTGAATGAGTCTCCAAGTAGTAGATGGAGCAAGAAGAGAGGATCATTTCTAGCCACTGACTTTCTTTGGGATGGATTGCCCAGTATCTTTCAGAGCCACATATAGAATCTTTGGTCCAGATGCAAAACTCATGATGACAAAGTGGTTTTAAGATGGTGGAAGGAGGACAGGGTGGGGTGCGGCTATGCATATTTCCCTACCCACTGGTTAGGAGTCCACAGATGAACAGTATGGAGACAAGTGGCATGGCAGAGTGGCGAGGACATCGCACTGGGAGCCAAGAGACGTGGGTGCTCTTTCTAGCTCTATCACTGTCTTGCTGAATGGCCTTAGGCAAGTTGCTTCATCTCCCTGAGCCTCTAGTCTACATAGTAAGATTCCAAGACTGTTGCTTGGCACCGGGAAGGTCTGTTGAGTCATTGGGTTGTGACAGAAACAGCTACAAGCATAGCTGAAAGCTCAATCTGTTCAGAATATTGTCAGGCTGATTTATCACGGGGATGCGCTGTCTGATACCATCCAGTTTTTAAGGGCTCAGCCATTTGCACTTTACAAATGACACCCATGTGGTGCACAGCTATAGTAAGGCATTTGTGGGCTGTACAACTCTGGTCAAATTTACAGTTGCTGGGTTAGTGCTCGGGTACTGGCTGGTGTTGGTGGTATACTGGAGGTCACACTCACTGATCCAATGTCCCTTCTAGCCTCGCCCGCTACGATTCTATTTATGCCATACCAAGAGTCCTAGAACACTGTGATATCAAAGGTCACAACACCAATCCCCATCCTTACTCTACTTCCAGTCCACTATTTCACTGTAGGAGACTGCACAGATGGTGGATTACTTGGTCCATCTGCCATCTGCACAAATCAACACAACCAGCATGCACAATAGTCACACAGACCCAACCCACAGAACACATCCCACCACAAGTCTTCCAGGATCAACACACAGTGGGTCTCACCGAGAAGCCTAGAATGTCTGGTGAGTTGGTGAGAGACAACAAAAAGTGCTACAAGACTGATCAAAAATTTTTGTTCTGACTATTACTTGGTTCAGTTATCATTGGGATTCGCTGTCTGTGACCTTCCAATTTTTAAATTCCCAGCCATTTTTTAAAAACAATTTACACCTGTTCAACAGCTTCACTTAGTTAGATCCTAAGCTCTTCAAGACAGGGACAGCCCCTTAGCACACGGGAACCCTGGCTTGCTTTGGGCACTTGCCACTATGGGAATACAAATCCTGCTAAACACAACTCAGGGTAGAGAAGAAGACTAGAAACAAGAGCCCTCATGGCTTTCTGAACAAAGCCCATTTGCTAGTCATATCCCATGTCGGATGGTGCTACGGGTGCAGATGCACTTGAAGCTAAAACAGACACAATGCTGTGGATGCTAAATGCAGAAGGGAACACACTAGAGAAAAACAAAGGTATGGACACAAAGCTGAGCTAGTTAGAATTCCTCTACATGTCTTGCATTGACAAATTGCACCTGGCAGTTCAAAAACAGTTACCGCTAAATAATTGAGAGCGTCATGTCATTTCCAACATTTGAAATCTGATTTTCAGAAACTCATGATAATTGCCGGAATACAGCTTAGCATTTATTCTATAAATATTAGAGAGAGCATGTGCGTACATCATTTTAAGTCCAGAAGACAAGCCTGTCTTGTTAGCTGAATTTTGGGGAAGTGAATTAAAGAATATATGAGGAAGGGAGGAGGCACAATGGAATATGCTCAAAACCAGATTGCTCAGGCAGGAGTCCTCACTGTAGCTTTGGCTGTTAGCTTTCCCAAAACCTTAGACGGGTCTATTTGATTTTAGCCCCAATCTTTGGAGAACAAGTTCAGAGATAACGCCTATACCATAGAAACTCTGCCCAAAGGCAAATTCGCTTTGAGATGCCATAAATCTTAGTGGTGGGGCTACGGTAGCACATGTGGTGCAGTCATGCCAGGGCTCATGAGGTGATGTCTGGCACTGTGACTAGGCATGAGGGAGTTTCAGAGCTGGTTTCAGGTTTGGCCTAGCTACCTCTCTGTCTTCATGGGGGCACGGCCAGGCCAGACATGAGTGAGTAGCACTACAACTTGCCATATGGACTCTCAGTGCGACTCATTACTCAGATTCGGCCTGTGCTGTGTGAGCGTAGGGCAGGCAATGTGATAAGGAGGAGCCGCTGGGCGAGCAGGATTGGGAGGAGCCATTCTAGTTCAGACTAGACCAGGAGCAGAGTAGTGAGCAGGGGCTGGAGAGGAGGGGGTTTGACAGTAGCTAGGAACATTCCTGCACTGAGGGGCAAGTTGTTGGTGTAAGCAGGGAGGATTGGGGGGCTGCAGCATAAGGGGCTGGAATGAGTAGGAAGCGTGGGGTGGAGGGGTGAGTTGTGGATGCTGAGAGGAGGGTGGGAGATGTTGGGGTTAAGCAACATTTTAGATTTTGGAATTGGGAAGAGGAAGAGGGCCTCCAACCTATTCTTGCTCGATAGTCCTGCGGGGCTTTGATATTCCACTGAACCTCTCTTGGATCTTCAGAGGGTCAGTCTACACCAGTGGGTACTGGATCACAGACCCTCAGGTGCTCGGTCACCATGCCCCCCGCTGCCACGGCCGCAAGCCTGGAATGCATTCTCAAAGCTGTAACTGTCAGATCACAGGCATCAATGATTTTTTTTTAAACTGGATCCTGCGGAAAAAGGTTTGAAAAGCACTGGTCTACATAGCAATTGGGAAGTGTGACTGCAGCGTGTGTAGCTAGTTTTAATCACCTAGTGAAGCCACGGCTGACGGTGTATGTATTGAGAGTCCCAGCTGGGTTAATATTCCGGAGGGCTAGTCAGTGCTGCCCTGGGTTCCTTGCTATTTTTAGTGATCTAGCTAGACCCAGGCTAGCCCTGCACATGTTGCAGTCACAGCTCCCACTTGCTGTGTAGACAGACCCCATGCGGGTTCCATGATGGAGACTTCCTGGTCCTTGTCCATTTCAGGACCTGTCTTGAAAACAGCCAGTTTGTCCTTAATGGAGCCTAAAAATGCAGCAAAGGACAAAGAATAAGGCGGGGAGATACATAAGCTCTCCCCAACCTCATCAGCCATTCTGCACGAGTTTGATTCAAGTTCGGGGTTGCTTCTTCGTGTAGCAACACAGGCCTGCCTTCCCTGCAATCAAGTGGCAAGCACACTCAGCCCACGGGTATGCTCTCAGCCTCACTCAACTAAGGAGTACCATTAGAATGGACAAAAGAGCCACGTGGCAAATTAGGGGGTTTGACGCCTCATATCAAAAGGGAGCACATTCCTGAGCGGCTTTATTGCTGACCTGCGTATGGAGGTGGATTCTACTGCAGCCGTAAGCAGGGCTCAGGAGAAGGCATAAACAAAAAGCCACTTTTTGAGAAATTAAGAAAGCAATTTAGAGGTGGGTAATTAGATCTCCCTTTTGCGCCGCACTGGGGAAATTAAATTACTTTTTTATGAAGATATGCGCAGCAGCTCAGAGAACTATTGTAGCGCCAGATTATTTTTCAAATCATTCTTTTTTTTCCTTCATCTCCCTTCGCTATTCCCCTGCTCTCTGTTTCCCGTGCATCCAAGGAAGTGGCACTTTTAGCCTTCAGCTGTGGCAGCCGTTCATATCCAATAATTGCATTTGCTGCATAAATTGCGGTGACGCGAGGAATAAAATTAGTTTAAAATGAACCCAAATGGCAATCTCAGAGAAATATCAGATGGAGGAACCAATCTGTCCTTGTTTTAGGAACAGGCCAGGAGCAGGCACAAGCTAGCTTGGCATTTAAAACAAAGGTGTTAAAAAAGAGGGGCAATCAAAAGGGATGATGTCATGGTCTAGGGCTGCTCTGAGCTGGGGTCATTGCTAAATCGCTGACCTGGGGGCAGACGGGAACACTACACAAGCACAGCATTCAGCGCTCAGGGCAGCCAGGCAAAGCCAGGCCATGAGTAACTTTGAAAAGTTTGTGCTGATCCTCTGGATAAGGGGAATTCCTCCTGCCGGGTTTATATTTGGTTTCAAATTACAGCTGGGGAGATCAAGGTCGGATATTAGGAAAAACTTTCTCACTAGGAGGGTGGTGAAGCATTGGAATGGGCTACCTAGGGAGGTGGTAGAATCTCCATCTTTGGAGATATTTAAGGCCCGGTTAGACAAAACCCTGGCTGGGGTGATTTAGTGGGAGTGGTCCTGCTTTTAACAGGGGGTTGGACTAATGACCTCGCGAGGTCCCTTCCATCCTTATTATTCTATGATTCTGTAGCACCCCATGTTGTACGAGGACAGCTGCTCAAGAAAGATATTGATGGATTCCAGAGTTTGATCTAGTCTGCCTTCACTGGTGGAGCTACCTATATACCATTGGACAAGGGAGTGCCGGACATCAGAGCATCTAGGCAACAGCCCCATACCCGGGCACTGGATGCGATGTGTATCGCTTGGGAGTATGTTTACACAGCATTTTGGAGTGTATAGGAGCCTGGGCTAATGAGGCTAACACTAGCTGCAGCTTGGACTGGAGTTTAGAGTTTGAAGTCTACGGAAATGGGGAAACTCCCTCTTGCTCGCTTCAAAATATAGATGTACCCTGAGGTACTCTGCTAGAGGGAACGATCCTCAGAGTTCAACAGGCAATACAGAGGGCAAACCTACAATGTGGCTTTGCTGGTTGGTTGTACAGTCGTGCTCAGGGTCAAACAGATCACCTTATCTGCCATTGGGAAGGAATTTTCTCCCATGCCAGACTGGAGGAACCTTGGGTTTTTTCACCTTCCTCTGCCCTGTGAACTGCAGGTCACTCATCCAGATCAGTTGGGCATATCTGACCTCATCATTTCCCGGCCCTTTGCTGAGGCCTTAGCCATTGTTCTCTGCCCATGGCACATAATAGCTCAGTGTCCCAAAGGCTGTCATACTTCATTCTAATGGAGGTTATTGGGCTCAATACAGGGGTAAACAGAGTGGCATTTACTGGCCTGTGATGTGCAGGAGATCAGCCTAGAAGTGTTGGTGGGCTCTATGATAACTTCACAGTGAGGGAGAGGGAGTGTCATTGTGGACATCCACACAGGACTCAGGGTGTTCAGACAGGTCCCGAAGGGAAAGGAAATGCCCTCAGAATGATGTGATTGGAAACCAGGAGAACTGGATTGTATGCCCAGCTTCCCATGTGGTCCACACACATATCCTCACCCTGCCTCCTTAGACACTGTTAAAATCCTCCAGTTGGCAAGCCTTTATGTCCATTCCTGCCTTTATCTTTTACTTCTACCTCCTTGTTATTGGATTTTCAAGCTTCTTTTGCTGACTTTATTTAATGAGGTTTATTGTTTGCTCTGCATAATTTTCAAAAGCATGTCATCCACTTGAAGATTGCCGTCAGATCTCCAGCTTAAGGAAGGGGGAAGGGTCCTTTGAAGCTATCTTCATTAATTCAGTATCTAGTTTCCGCATTTAACAGCACACGTGTTTGAAGCACACAGAAGCCACTGTGGAAACATCTAAGATGATTCCCACGATACTGCATATTAGACAGAACCATTATAAAAATCACTGGGCTTACTGTCCTTCCCTGCTTTGTAACTTCACTCCAGCTATCAAAAAAAGTAATCTGGAATATCAAAATATCTCCACTCAGCTGTGATAATGACTTCCTAGGGCTTGAGACACTACAGAACAAAGATTTAATTTTAATATTTTAATTATTAACGGTTCAGTTTGTCTCATCCCTGAATATTGCAAACAACAAAACAAATGGGAAGGGAAGGGTGCAAGAAGCAGCAGAAGAAATGTTCCGAAGTCAGCATGTGCAATAGTTAGACGGAGTGGTTGTAACTTCTGATAAGGGGTCTTGGTTTGTGCTCATTATTGGTTTTGCTTTTACTTCTTTGTAATTGCCTTTTCTTGTTGCTTTTCTTTTACAGGTGCACCATGCTTCCCTATTATATACATATTTGTAGTAGCTCCGTCATGTTTCCATCTCCCTTCTTATCATGTCTCTTCTCTCTCTTTTTCTCCATCGCAGGACTCTGCCTGATGTTATATTTAGAACATTGTTCATTTGCAAGGTGCGCAGAAGACAAACTTGTTCTCTATGTAAAACCACTTATCAATTATCTGCACATACGGAACAGCGGCTCTGCTTCTTTCTATCAGCACAGCTGGCACTAAAACAAGTTCCCAGAGCTCCATCAAATTTGTTCTGTGCTGATTCGTACAGGAAGTTTATCAGGATCCTTAGCTTTGAATGCCCTTTTGGCATCACAGACACGATATTGGGCATCATGAGGGATTCCATGGCCAATGGCCAAATGTTCCCTGGTTTTGAAGTTTTGCTGACGTTTAGGTATTTGGGAGACAACTGACCATTGGTAATATGAGCGAGTGGAAAATTTGATGCCACATCAGTAACTAGAGCCTCATTCCAGACTATGGTTATGCTGAATTAGGCCTCTGGTAATTCTGGGAATTGCCACTCTTTTGGTGTTTTGCTCCATCCAATCACACCAGATTTTAGCCACTCAATGGACTTTATACTCTGCTAATTTCCCTTCATTGTCTAATTTTCATTAAAGGACACTGGAGAACCTTATGAACACAGAAAATATCTTTAACATTCAGGTGAACATAAACAGACACATCTGAAAAAAATCTCACCGAGTTAAGTAAATAACATCCATCCATTGTCTTAGTAAATTTCACTCCCTTTTAAAAATGGAGGCAAGTGGTAGTCTTGATGGTATCTGGTATCAATCATGCGTTTATTTTATACACCTCAATGATACGTAGCAATTAGCAGAGGTAACTTTAATTAGGTTTTACATTGTGATGTGAGCCCCTCTCGACTTAAGTCATAACATTCTAGGCTTCTAATGATTGCAAGATCACTTTGGTAGTCTGCGTAATAGCCCTCATGCTAATGAATACATTTGCATGCATGGGAAGTCACATGTTTTCCCCTTGTGCTTATTAGCACTTATTGGTGGACACTTTGTTTCAATTGCTATTGAATGCAGCAAGGCCTAAGAGAAGCTACCTAAACACCCAGACTAATTGCAGGTAGGTGCAGTCTCCATTGAAGTGAGGCCACGTTATAAGCCCTTGCTGATATTCTGTGGATGGACTGTGTGCTTGTTTAAAAGGATTAATTTTAGATTAGAATACCATGCGCCTCCAGAAAGCTCATGTTTGTGTTTAAGAAGGGAAAAGCTGGAAGACAACTGGCTTATCACAAGCTTAGTGCAGTTCCTGTGTCTACACGTCACATATGACATAATCTCCATGCAAGACAGTGCAGCATCATACTAGCCGTGGAACTTTTCACACCAAGTCAGAAACAAACATTTCACGCCTCCCCAGTTTCCCAGCCTGTGAATGAAAAGCTGGATAAATGGAGATGATGGGATTTAGTGAGGACAAGTGATTTTATATGGAATTCTCATGTTTTTTTCATTTTTGCTATTCATTCGTATTAATTCCTAAGGGCCCCAATTCTGACTGCCTTGTTTACATTCAAATCCTAAAGTAGCCTCTTTGTCATGAATGGCACTGCCTAGAGAGGAAAGGTATTGCTCATGTGTAAATACTTGTTTTTAAAGGAGGGAGTGTGGCCTAATTCTGTGGTTTTCAAACCATGGGTCAGGACCCTTACTGGGTCACAGACCCTCAGGCGCTACGGTCGCGACACCCCAGCTGCCTCCACCAAAAGACTGGAATGTATTGCTGAAAGATGTAATCGTTGCATCACAGACGGAAATGATTTTTTTTTTCAACTGGTCCCCAAGAAAAAAAGTTTGAAAACCACTGGCCTAATTGATAGTGGCCCGGGACTGGGACTCAGGTGGCCTGAATTCTGATTCTGTTGCTGGGCAAACTTGAGCTTTAGGGGACATTCCTCTTTCTCTACTCCTTTCAAGTGCTTTAAGATCTCCAGCTGAAAGGAGCCAGCTATCTTTATTATTCAACCGAAGTAGCATGGGCTGAACTGTGAATGAAAACTCCTTTTCATACTTGGTCCCTGGAACTCTAACCCTCTTTGGCAATTTATCCAGGAAAACTCCTTTCAATCTTTGGGAGAATGCATTACAGAGGATTTGCCATATTGCATCAGATCATTGGTCAACCGAGGCCAGCCATGACGAAGCAACCATCATGCATCCAGCAACTGTGCTGTGTTCTATATCAGAGCAAGGAGATGTTGGAAATTCCCTCTTTTATTTCTTCTGAAATGCAAGATCTATTCTGTACCCTTCTGTTAGCATTACATGGCAAGAGGAGGAGAAACAAGTATGCAGCATTGACAGACTGGGTGATGGGAAGGTTTCTTTCCTGCAGATTAATGAAATCTGGAAGAGCTGGTTATATTTATGTTTGAGTAACTGACAGCATCCCACAATAAATCTGCTGACCTCATGTTTGCGAGGGAAAAACCATCCTGAAAGTCCTTATATATCAATATTTGCTGCAATAATGAAACTAACCCCTTTCCTCTAACACTGCCAGTGTTTAATCTCCAGATCCTTAATGGTGCACAGAACAACCCCCAGCACCTTCTTTCCATAGTCTATCTTAGGGCATAGGATTGTTTCTGGCTCCAACAACGGTACCAGCCTGAATTTACATAGCTCAAGCAGTAGAGGCTTGTGCTTTTGGTTCTAAATGTCCTGGCTTTCATCTCTGTGATTCTGTGATTGGTTCTACAGCAGGCTACAGGCTTTGTCACTCCTAGGTGGCTGCTCCTCACATGCATCATGAAGAGGTCCATGAACAGCAAAAGCTGAGGGTCGTTATCTGGAGATTTCCTTGCACAGATCATTGGTTTCTCCCTACGCAATTCGCCAACAGCAGAAAAGGAAAAGGGCTAAACGTGAAGGGTAAAATGTTCCACTACTAATTTGCCCATTTCTGACTGTAAGACCCCTGGAGAAGGGACTGTGGTGGTGATTTTGGGAGCAGCCCAGGGGATTTATCCACATATCTTACTCAGAAAAATCAATAGAAGGTTAATGTCTAAATTCCCTAGACTGCTGTGAACAATCTCCCCCTGTGCCTTTCCAGCAGGTCTCACGCTGCACAAAGTGCCCAGTCAACACTGGAATAATAATAGCAATGGGATTTTGGTAATAAAGAGCACCCTTTGTGAGCCATCGGCCACGGGGGAGTTCAGAGGCTGGGGCACTGCTTGACACTCTGGCTGAATGCTTTGAGGAGAGGATACAGCAATGGATTTGTTGGCTAAGCGAACAGTGCTCAGATAATGGAGAAATAAAGTGTATTTGTAACAGACAACAAAAGGATTATCCCCCATCCATTTCAAAGCACCCTTCATTCCACTCAGACATTAAATTTTCCTTCACTTATCTTGCAAATGTTTTTTCATAAGGGCACATGGCTTATGGCAAATACCAAAATGTGACTGGGACAATGAAAGCAGGAGAGATATTCCATTCACTGCTATACACTCAGTGCTATAATCTCGGGTGCAGACTTCTGAAGATCAGAGCCCGTGAATAGGTGAACTTTAAAACCACAGCTGAGTAAAAAACAATCTGGGGGGTCAGGGAGACGTTAGCAATAGCAGAGTCAGCATTCACATTTACATGTCAGCTGATAACAATATTTGCATCTCTATAGTGTCTGTCTGCAGAAAACCTCTCAGCGCTTCAACAAACATCACTTCTATCCAGCTTCACAATGCTGTTTGGCGGCTGGAAAGAAACAGCTCCACCATTTACAGGAAGGGAAAATGACACACAACACACTCCCAATGCTCTATGATAATACTAATGTAAAATACCCAAATATAAAATAACTCCAAGTCTTCACTGCCAACAGAGAAGGTTAAGAACTGTATCCAAAGCTGATGGCAAAGGGCAGACCTGGGAATGGAATCCACGAAGCCTGATTCCTGCTCTAACCACTATGCCATACTCATCCCTACTACCTTACCAAAGGGATGGCAAGGATTGCAGTATGAACACACTGCAGCAGGAATGAGACATGGATTACATGGAACTGGCTTTGTTCTTGGGGGTGTGAAATCTCTGAGCGTGAGATCTCTGAGGCCTTGTCTACATGGGAAAGGGTTGGGGTTTCTCTCTGGAACTTGTAAGCATAGGTGTGAATTTCATTCAGTAATGTCATACAGGGATGACCCACAGACGGCACATTCATTCCAGTATAAGAGGTGGCTTTCTTCCATTTAGTTTATGTCATTTAGGAAGGGATTTCCTGCATAGAGAAGGTCTATGGCTGTGAGATAATTGCCCAAGAGACACGAGTCAGGCTTGCACTCTTTAACAGGAGACTGGCTGCCCACCCAACCCTTCTGAGTCAGAATTTCAAATGTGAAATGGTTACCATCTGACAGGCCTACGTGAAATGAGTTTGGTGGGTCTCGCTGCATTCTCGGTGGATAGTTGTTTGCATTTGGGGGCATTCATGGCATGAACTGGCTCCAGTTGGAATACCCTCAGGAGTCACCCAGGACTGCACATGCCACTGATTCCTAATGATTTATTCATCTATGCTGCCAAATTTGATTTCTGTGGGAGCTACATACCTCTTCAACTATGCTTCGTATGCATGTGCTGCTTTGTATGCATGTGCTGGGTCGTACATATGTGCAACATGACTCTTTGGGGGGAAGAAAGGTATAGTCTATTTGACTTGCCCAGATACTTAGCTCCTTTGAGTACCAAGCAGCTAGCGCAGGGGTAGGCAACCCCCGGCACACGTGCCAACAGTGGCCCACAAGCCCATTCGGGGCGGCACTCGCCATCCTCTGTGGCACCACAGAAATTGCCACTTCTGCCATCAAAAGACACTCCAAGTGGCTTTTTTCGGGGGTGGCTGCAGTGCAGAGGTCCCTGCCATGTCCATGCCCCAGGCATACCATATAAAACAGCCACCCAGATGGCTCCTCTCTGTGGTGTGCCACCACCAAAAGGAGTGACTCCAGGCAACTGGGGATGGGGTCCCCAGGCACGCTGCTGAGAGGAGTCCCTCCAGGTGACTTCTTTCCATGAATGGACTGTCGGCACCAGCTGAGGGTTGAGGAGGAGGGGCCGGCACAGGGGCTGGCAAAGGTTGCTGGCCCCTAAGCTAGAGACAAAGGCCGAAGTTTTTGTACAACTGAACTTTGTGAGTTCCATTCTCTAGGCCTCACACATCCCGTTAGCTACTATGTGTTTCCAAGGCTGAAAATCATTACAATGAGGCATTGAATTGACACAACATTGTCATTGTTTATAAGTTTGAATCTTTAGCACATCATCTTTGAGTCATAAATGCAACATTCAGCGGGTATGCAATTGGCCCCATTTGACTTGGCATTGATCGTTCATGCTGATCTGGATTCTTCTGCTTTGTTTATGCAATTACTGGGATTGGTATAGAAAGCAACACTTTTCTTTTTAATGGCTTGAAAGGTTTGGAGCAACAAACAAAATCAAAGCGATATGACCAGAATCTGCTAAATGTACATGTCTTACGGATAATAATACTGGATATTTATATATTGCTTTATATTTCCAAAATATTTTATAAGCATTAGTTAATTAATATTCAGAACTCCAATGAGATAGGTAAGTATCAATAACTGTGTTTTACAGAAGGGGAAGGAAACTGAGGCAAAGAAAGATTATGTGATAGAGCCAGGTTTAAAACTCAGGAATTCCTGAGCCTGTGCATTAAATGCTACACCTGACTGTCATGTGGATTAGTATCACTAGTAGACAGTGAAATCCTAACTGCCTTATATAGGTTGCAAGGACTGCTGTGAGGCTAATGGTCCTATGTCACTTTGGGAGACATGGTTTGAATCAGTTTTGGTACTAAAACTGTAAGACAATGTCTAAACTGGGCAAAACTCACCTTGATTCCAGTCACATTTATGAGCCTTTTAACAAACTTGACATGAGTCTCACTCAGTCCGGGGGGAAGAGATGGTTTGGGTCAAACCACGCAGAAGTCTGTGGTTTATGTTGCTGATTGAACTGCAGCTTTGCTTTGAATGGTGGAGATCTCTGGGAGGACTTGGGTGCAAAGACACCAGAGAAAAGGCTCGTTTAGGAGAATCTCGACCCAGGGCTATAGCTGAGAGGCACAGTCCATGAGAGCAGGACACTGAGCCTTGTTCCTAGCGGATGCTGCTCCCCATGGTCAGAAAGCCCACACAGAACTGCGATAAGTGGCAGCCTCTGCAATGGGGAGTCTCATCACTGGAATGGCATGGGCACATGAGAGGGCGGTAATGCCAACCTGCTCCTCTAGCTCCATTCTATAACAAAGCCCTGGCTTTCATGTGCATTAGAGGTTCATTGTTCAGTCTATCGTCCGCTAGGGCATTGGCATCAACTGTCTGCTGGGCCAGTCCTAGATAGTAATGAACACGAGTGCCACAAAGGATCTCAGTATGCACTGAACGTGAGGGTTTCAAGTGCATGTGGTTGTCATAACCAGGAGTACATCAGCAGCAGCACCCCTTTCTCACCTGGAAGACTGGGGTTTCCCTGGTGTTCTTGCTCAGCCAATTTGGATTGATTACCACAGCTATGGCTGTAATCAAACCAGACTCATTTAAGGAATGCTGGAGTCGTAACCAGGGAACCCTCCTCCTTATAAACGATAAACGGAGCCAAAGGCAGCCTGTGTGTCTCACTCCATCCCCCTGCATTGCTTGATGCCACATCAAAAAGACATTTGCAGTGCATGTTCTTTTTGGAAAGTGGATAATTTGTGCAGATCTCAGTGTTCTTTGGAGCCATTGCTAGTTCCAGCTGCAGCACAACACACACGAGCAAAAACCCATCAAGAGACATTCATTGGACCTCTGCTGAAAATTGGTCCTTGGCACAGATGACAGATGTGGTGCTAGTGGCTCTGGTTCTGTAGAATGGGGGGGGGCAGGTTCCCCCACTCTTGAGCGAAAATGCAATGCAAGTAAAATGGGAGATTTGTGTTCTGTTAATCTGACATTGCCTCTCAGTGTGATCTTGAGCAAGTCTCAGAGTCTCTCTGTGCCTCAGTTCCCTATCCATCTGTTGTTAAATCTATTAACATTTGTGAGGAACTCAGAGGATCTAGTGGTGGGGGCTTATATTTTAAGATTTTATATAGCCACCCAGCTCTTTGGTATCTAAGCCCCTTCCATAAGCATGTAAAGAGTCAGTGTAATTAAAAAAAAAGTTAACTTTAATCTTGAGTTTAGGTTTACACCACTAGGGAACTCTTCAAAGCAGGGCTGTATCGTATATTGAACTAACGGGAACTCCTGTTGAAAGCCAGTGGCAAACTTCCCCAGAATTCAATGGAGCAGTATCAGGCTAATTGATGGAAGCATTAAAGAATCCATGGGCAATCCAAGAAAGATGATGGTGCCCCATCAAACATCTTACCCTGCAGCATCCACTGCACAGCGGGGTATCTAGATGGGAAAGCTCATATTTATATGCATATGAGGAATTTAGTAGGAGCAGCCAGAGTGACAACTGGGGATTTTTGACTCCCCGTGATGATGCCAGCAGCGAGCAGAGGAAGTCACAGGATCCAGTATTCAGTATCCAGTAGAGGTTGGTGGCCTATTGCAGGAGTGGGTGGGTGAGGTCTCGAGGCCTGCATTTTGCAGGAGGTCAGACTAGATGATCGTACTGGTCTCTTCTGACCTTAAAGTCTATGAGTCTATTCAAGGGACTGGAAGAGTGTATAGAAACCAGATTCTAGCTGCAGAAATGTTACTGGCCCACTGTGTGACCTTGACTAAGTCCCTTAAAGAGGGGCTCCTATTAACCGAGCTGGAGTTTTGGGTGGGAACAAAAATCAGCACTTCACCGACAGTTGCAGATTATTGTAATGCTCAGCGATCCAACCAGCCCATCTACACTGCAGCACACCACTAAGATGCCAGGCATTCATCCACTTGCTAGGTCGCAGCAGGACAGTAACTCGGCCAGCAGGGCTGTGGCAGACCACAGCATGCAGGGGGACAACACATGCATTCTTTAGAGAATATATTGCAGATGCCTGGGTTCTTCGCAATCCCATCGCATGTGAGCTGAGTGTTGTGACCCTACAACCCCAAGGCATACCTACTTGCGGGTAGCCAGGTGCAACGTAGTGTAACAGACAGTCCTATACCTCCTGTATTTTAGCAGGGCCCCACATCTGTAACAGATGCCATGGGTGTGCATGTGAGGTTCTGCAAGCAACCATGGCTGGGCCTGCATGCGGTCTACATGTCAAACCTTCGCCAAGCCCACGCGTGTTGCTGTGAGGAGTCATCGGAGGAGATGAATGGCGGGGGTGAGAGGGGAGTGCCAAACACGACCAACTCAGTGGTGCCAATATGTCAGCAGGGGACAAGCAATGAATACAAAGCCAACTTTCAACTCAAAACCACCCCGCCCTTCTGCAAAGGGTTAAAAAGAAGTGATCAGATGATGATTTCTTTATAAGTGCTGGACTTCTGAGGTATTTTTTCCTTCCCCTTTTTGGAGGGAGTGGAGAGGGAGGGGGGAAGAGATTTAAGATAATGGCCCTATTCTCTTCAGAATAAATTAAGCTCAAAAATAGAGAATCCCATTACTAATGCCTTTCAGCAAAGCCCAGGCAGTCTTTTAAAGTCAAACTTTAAAGCATAATGTGGACTGATCTCACTGAAATCTTTCCTGTAATGATATTTAAGTGATGGGCAAGCGTACCAGTGGGTTCAGGCGGAGTATCGATTGTGTATCTTCAGGGGTATGGTGCCACTGCAGAGTGCTTTGGCAGACAGAATGCATGCCGCTTATTTAAAAGATCCTTTGGAGAGGGGGGAGCAAAATCCCAGCCACAGATGCAAGTAATAAATTATTCTGAGAGGCATGGGAGAAGAAAGAGATAGGAAAGAAGAGGAAGGAATCAACGCAAAGGATGCGCCTCAAGGAGCAGAATATGGGACACGCGACACTCGCATGTGATGGGAAGAGAGCTTTGACCTCACATATTCTGCATATGCTTCCTAAATGCAATTTAATATTCTTTTCAAATTCCCCCCCTTTTCCCTCTCTCTTTAATCGCAAGAACAAATCTGACAAAGGAGCAGTCTTCACATTATTTGGGAAGAAAGGGTGTTCTTGCTGGCATCGACGGTGAAGGGGGGGCACTTTGGAAAATTGCCGCTGCTTGTTTGTCTGGTTCAGAAAAAAAACCTTTTTTTCATTTGCTTGTTGACACAAGGAATGGCTCATCTGTTATAGACACTCCTTGCCATGGTGCTAGGGGAACAGATGGGAGGATTCAGGCATTGTCCTCTTGGTACAGCAATGCCTAAGTGCAGCCTGTAGGTGGGAGAGCCATTCTACCTAGGTACTTATAGGTCCATCATAATTGAGTATCTGGCAATCACCCCTGTGAGGCAGGGTAGTGCTGTTATCCCTTCAGTCCAGATGGGAAACTGAGGCACAGAAAAACTAAGTGACTTGCCATGGGCATATAGGCAGTCTGAAGAGGATCTGGGAATTAAACTGGGTTCTTCAGGTTAGTGCCCTACCACTGGACCAGTCTTCCTTTTAGAGGGTAGGAGTAGAGCGGGTGCCGCTGGAATGACATGTCACTATTACCAGTGTCACCAAAGTACTCTTGCTAGGTAGAGCTGATGCCAGCTGTTTTGAGAGTGGACAGCTCTGCATTTCCCATGCGGTGAAGTTCTAAGTAACTGTGGTAGCAGCACAATGACAAAAGAGAAATGTCCAGGTGGCCACAGATTTGTTATAATACCATTCTATACTTGCTTCACATAGAGGGTGTGTCTACACTGGCAACTTAGATCCACTTAAGGACACTTAAGTCGACCTACACAAAGCCGCGTCCACACTGGGCTTTTCTGAAGTCGACTTAAATGCTTCCTTAAGTTGACTTAACACCACCTCTGAAGGTTGACCTAAGGTTTAAGTCGACTTCTTAAGTCAACTTAAAGCCAGTGTGGATGGCTATGTCTACTGTTAAGTCGACTTAACAAGGTTGACCTAAGTCGATTTAAAGTGTAGCCACTCTGTTAAGTCGACTTAACAGAGTGGACTTATTTTTACAAGTGTAGACATAGCCACAAGCAAGTATGGATCACAAAACACATACACGAGTGACATGTTCCACCCCAGATGCAACTGCATCTCAATGGTGAAGCAATTCCTGTATTAAACATGCACAGAAATGGGGGTAAAACACCAATATAACCTTCTTTGTGCTCCTGGGGCTCTCTGCTGTGAAATTCACAAAGAACTTTGATTCCATTGCATAGGGTATACAACATGCCAATGGCCAGTAGAACCTGGGCGGTACTGCATATACGTCCTCTGCTACAGGATATATACCTGCTGTCCTTCCCATGCACTGTCTATGCCTGATCATACATCATCCTCTTAGCTTACCCAGCTCTTTCCAAGACTTGAACTAAATTCAAGCTTCCTACAGCCTCAAGCCGTCAAGCTAGTTCAGGGACAGTCCCTCTGACAATGCAGGACATGCAGAGAACAGCACAGTGGGGAGGCAGTGGGACAAGCGGTGATGGAGCAGTACCAGATGCACTCTGCATTAGCAGGGCTGAAGGTCTAAACACCACACACAGGGCTCAGTTAACCTTCGTAGCAGAGCTGTGCATCATGTTAGCAGCTAAGAACATGGGGGAATTTATGGACATGGACTATTGAGGTACTCTACTCATTTAGCTGCTGTATCATCAGTAAAGAAGGAAAATCACAGTCTTCAGGGAATGGGAAGGGAAGGACGATCTGCCTTTGAATGTAGACAGGGTCTCTTAAAATCTACCCACGGACCCAGAAACTGCAATTCTACAACTAAACACGAGATGTGATTGGGGAGGAAAGGAGAACAGAGCCTTGCTCTGGGGAATTCAGCACCACTGTTTCTGCTCGAGGCTGGACATGACAATGAAAATTAATGGAGCGCAGGGGAAATGGGTGGCTAAACATTTCAGCACCATTCATTGTGAAGGCTTCTTGGGATGGAACTTCTGGTCAAAAACCCAGAAAGAGAGCCTAGAAGAGCCAAAAGCCCAGTGGTTAGGGTAATTACCCAGGACACTAATCATGACAGCAATAATGTCAACCTGGGTTTGCAAAAACTTCCACTGGTATTCAAACCACTGGAGCATAGAGTCAAGTTTTCTTTCACTGTCTTGCCCAATTAATAATTACTTATATGAAGTGGAACAGCTCTAATGGGAGAGAACTGGGTCTCCAACATCCCAGATGAGTGCCTTAACAAATGTGCAGGTTGATTGGTGCTCTCTCTCAAATTTCAAAAGATCTGAGTCAGGCCCAGTGAAGAGGTCCCAATGCAAAAGAAATTAGATAAACCCTATCCCATTTTTAATTTCAGAGGTATGCTCAACAGTTAGGGATGTATTGTAACAGACATTAACTGATTGTCAGTTAAGATGGATTTTGCATTTACAACTGTTTTAGTTACAAGACCAAGGAAAAGGTTGACTCCAATTTGAATGAGGCCAAAAAATGAAACAGACTCAGTGAAAACTTTGCACATCACCTGGTTTCCAGGGAAACACTACCAGTTTTTTCAGTTTGATTCCAAACAGGTACTTGCCTGGCTCAAACAAGTTCCACACTGACTAGCAAATCTTGTGGAGGAAGCCAGGCAGTGCTGTGAATTAGGAATCTTGTCTTACCCATGGTTTCATGTTTGGTAATGGAAGTTCCACATAGCTCTATTCTCTAGGCAGGCTAATTATCCCCAAGCAGAGTAAAGCATCCCATAGAGTTCCTGACTCTCCTTCTATAAATATGCTTTTGATTTAAGGAATTATTATTTAAAAAAATCTGGAAGCCTTACAGTCATCTACTGTGCATTTAAAGGGAAAACAAAGCCCCTTTTGCAATTACTATTCCCTAAGAACTTTAGACTCCACATTTTTTCAGTTAACAATGTGGGGATCATAGTTACACATTTATTAAGAAGAGGCCACTTACATTCATCTCGGCACAGATACAGTGTCTGTGGCTGTGTTTAATTAGAGATTAAAGGCAAGGAATTGAATAACCGGGGCCGCTAATGAATTAGGAAGCTCAGGAAAGCAAAGAAAACTGAAGATTTCTCAGCTTTGCTTGGCTATCTTCCCCCCACCACCTCTCTCTACTGCTCTATCCTGCCTCTTTGCTCAGCAATTCGTTGATTGACTTGCTGGAGCTGAATAGCACCAACAGTTTATTACCCCCAGCACACTCCAAGTGGAAACAGAAAACTTCAACAGACTTCATTTGTGGTAGGCAGATTCCTCAGAGTCCATCTGCAACTGAAGACTCCTTGTGAATGGGATTTATGGACTACTTAAGACTTAAGGGTCTTTTTGAAGTTATATGGCAAGACTGAGGCTGGTCAAGCCACCAACAGCCTCTGCATTTGCCTCAGCAGTGAAAATCCAGCTCATGGACATCACTCAGCGGCAGCGATGAGCCAGCTAAGTGTGGGTGGTGTGACAAACCCCCTGAACTCAACAAGCTGTGAGGGTTCTAACAAGTTTGTTCAGCTTTCATGCACCCCACTGTTACTGAGCCATCAGACCATTCTTTTGGCTCGGATTGAAAACCCAAGCATCAGGATACCACCGCAAAAGTTGTCTTGGTAGCTTTTATAAGTCAGCTAGGCCTGGTCTTCAATAGGAACCAAGATCTATTCTTACCACAACTTAGCTAATGAAGAGAAATCCTAATGAACACAGTTGTAGTAAGCAGGCCATGGTGAATCCTAGGCTCCCACATGGTCCTTTCCTCAACCTACTCTTATGTGTAAGAACAACAAACTGCCTTGTCCTCAGCAGGATTTTACCATGTGATAAGAACACACCTTTTGCCTAGTGAAGAACACATGTGCTTGTGCTTAGCCACTCTCTTTCTCAGCTTCCCCATTTGTATAATGGGCTTAATAGCACTTCACTGGCTCATAATGGTGTTGAGAAGATAAATATATTAAAGATTGTGAGGTGCTAAGACACCACAATAGAAGCCACCTAACTACATAACAAAGAAATGGAGGCAAGCAGTGTTAGAAATCGCTTTCCTTAAGGACAAGGCACGAAATTATTCACCATAGACTCTGTCTGCCAGGATTCTTGGCTATTCTCCATCTAAACCTGTCACTGCCACATCACAGAGAAGTGCTATTTTTCTGTACGTGTTGCAGGGGCTCACTTGCTATCCCAAATCAACGTAGGCCTCTTTAGAATGACTCCACAAGCTAATCCACCAGTATATAAGGCAAGTGGCCACCAACCCATGCATTTTGGGACAGCTGGTACGGTGCAGCAGCCGCTAAACACTTAATCACACCTTCCACAGTTTCAAGACAGGTACCTTGCCTGTGGGCTTTGTTCCACCTAGGAGTCAGCATTCTGATCATAGGATACTTCCATTCTACAGGGCTTGGAGTTCTTCTGGAACTAGCAGAAGACTTATGTAGTTGAATTTAATCTCTTAATAAAACTCTGTTACTATTATGTTTTTGGACTCTTGCTGTTCCCTTACAGAGCTGCTCGCAGCAAGGTCTGCTTGAGCTCATAGATTGTGTAGGTAAAAGTCTCTCCTCGAATGCATGCATGATGTGCTTCTCTGGGAGCTATGAACAAGCATCTGTTGGACGAATTTGGCCTTTGGGCTGCAGAAAAACAATTAGGGACTCATTCACCATGGAGACTTACAGCCCTATACCCTAAAAAAGCAACTTTCCATGGGTTTACCCTCATCATCCATAGTAAAAATAAATAAATGATAAGAACATAGTTGGAAAGGTTTCCTCCATCTTCTTGTTCTGAGAATCAAACATGGACTGTCCACAATAGCTATCTGAAGGAATTCCATCTTCGATCCACCTGCTGGAAGTCTTCTGATAAGCACATGGCACTACAGACCAAGAAGCCTGGATTCTAACCCTTGCTCTGCCACTTACTTCCTGCATGACATGGGACTGATGACCCCACCTCTTTGTGCTTGAGTTTCACCAGCTGTACAATGGCACATACCTCACAGGAGTGCCACAGGGCTTAATCAAAAAGAGTGTGATGACGCGCCTTCTGATCCTTGAATACAAAGTGTTATCTGAAATGGTTTCATAAACAAAGGCAGGAATACTTATAAAAAAGGCCAGCCTCCTTTCTTTTCACTGTAACTCCTATTGCTAGCACTGAGTCACCACCACTGTAGTGGAGTTTAATGAGAGAAAGCAGTACCTAATTGTTAAAGTACGGTCTTACTGGACTCAAGGATCTGGTGTTCCACTCACTTCTTCTGGCTTGTCGCATTCCCTTGGGCAGGTTGCAACGTTCCTGTTTACCTGCCTGTAAAATGGCTGTCCGCACAAGCTAACCTTGCAGAACAAACAAGTTTTGGCCCTTGGTGCTCAGCCTAGTGAATGTTCGTGGAGTACTTGGAGATCTCAGGAGAGACAGTGGTATGTTAGGGCACCACACTGTTATGCCATTCCCCCAGGGCAGAGGAGAGCTTTACCTTCTGCAGCAGGCTGCCAGGAGGAAGATAAAATATTTAGGGCGATTTTTATCGGCTGGACACTGTTTGTTGGCTGATACATTTCAAGGCTCATTTGGTACAAAATTGAAATGGTTTAAGTCAACATTCAAGGTAAACGTCTGCATTTTTATGGCCAAAGGCTCCAACTTGTTATTATTTGCTTCTGTGCTGCTGGTTAAATTGAGCGCTGTTATATTTACTGCATCATCCTAATGTCTAATCAGACTGATTACTGGCAGGGATATCATGGCTGGAAAAAAGAGGTCTTTTGCTGAGACAATAACAGGGTAACAGACTTTCGGTCACAAAGTCTTTCATAAATAAGAGGTCATATCTAATAATGTTTGCTTAAAACTTCTTAGTGGAGCTTCTGTTCTTATGTGCTGCTGGCTGTTTAGTTTCAGCTTTAAATAAAAATATATATGTATGGATGTGTATTAGCTGTGGGGAAGAAAATAATCCCCCCTTTTAAGCCATCATCTGCTCTGCCACGGAACACATCACACCCCCTCCATTCACACGACGAGATTGGTGGATACTGAAAGGATAATGAGTGCTGAACATCTGGGGGGGAGGGAGATGAAGATGGAATTTATTCCAGAAAGCGACAAGGAAAAATCTCATCATGCAAAGCCATGTACTGCTGGAACTGCCCTACCAGACTGCAATCCCAGGAGAAGGAAAAACAGGTTTCTTCTAGGCGATTTGCTGGAAACAACTATGAGCTTTAATGAGTCCGGGATAGGTTTTGAAACACAGGCCAGAGGCGGATGTTCCATTGGGTGGCTGGGAACTCACTGGTGTTAAGGATAAACTGGAAACAACAGGAGCTGAGTTTTCTGTCCATCTCGGAAACACAGAGTAACCATGAAATAAAACGAAAAACCATGTATAACATAAAGAAAAGCCATTACAAAACAAAGCCTCTCCCATCAACCCCAGGAATTTCAGTAGCCACGGGAGTAAATGGGACCACTTCTGCCACGCAGAGTGTGTCAGTCAAGGGCAGGTGCCATGCGGGTCATGTGCGTATGCACAGATAGGGTGGCTGAGGGGGATGCAGCTAGGAAGGGGTTGGCAGGAGGATTTGGCAGCAGCACAAAGAGCATGAGAGAGACTCACACATCACCGGCCCATACCTGAATGAGGGGGCCATGTCTGTGAGAGGGTTTGGGGGAGCTGGCACTCAATCTTCTTGAGCCTGCCTGGCAAGGGGGCCCTGGCACTACAGTTCTCCCCCCTCCCAGGGAAGGAGTATAGTCCGGGTCTTGGGTTAGGTCCCACGGGAGAGGAGTGAGTGGGAGCACTGGATGGGGTGGCTGGTCCTTGGTCAGAGGTTATGGGGGTGGGGGTGTGCATCTAGGGCTCTGAGGGCCAAACTTGGAGTGGGGAGAACAGAAACTGAGGGGGTCAGGGTAGATAAAACAGAATAAAATTCCTGAAAAACAAAAAAGAAAAAGAAATTCCCAGGGCTCTATTTATGTTTGGATAGCATCTCCCCCTGCTACTTTAGGCTGAGTGTTTCTGCAAAGGCACTCTGAGAACCTAGCAACAGAAGCCAGCATAATTATATCCAAATGGGAAGGCTTCCCTTACCCCATCTCTGTCCCTGCACATTCCAGCCTTTCGCCCTCCTCCCACCACCCCCAGGAGCGCTGCTGGGACTAGGGGGTTGCATGGATACATCACATCAGCCCGATAGTGGGTTTGGTGGTCTCTACAGACCATAGCTGTCTTGGTAGGTGGATAAGCAGTCTCTGAAACAGCCTGTTTCTATTGCAGTGAAGGATTCCATGCAGGCCCATAAAAGTCAACAGGAGTCTGCTGATCAGGACCTATAGACCAGAGATTCCCAACCTGTGGCCCGGGGCCAAAAGTGGCCCGCAGGAACTTTCAATGTGGCCCTCCCCCCCACTGGCTGCAGAAGGGAGATGCTGCCCAAGGACCAAGGTGGATTGTGTTGCCACATGGCTAAAGACTGGTGCAGGCTCCTTGCTGCAGCCAAGGGGATGGGAGGACACTAGCACTCTCCTACCCCTAGCTGTAGCAGGGAGGACAGAAAAGTGCTCTGCCTGCGTCCCTAAGAGCTGGTGTCCCTGCTGAAGCCAGAAAGAGGGGAGGCTGCAGAAGGGAGCCACTGCCTAAGGACCCAAGTGGAGCAGGAGCACATGCAGCTACAGGACATATGCAGTTTCCCTATTCCCCCACTCCCCCCACCAGGGGGATGGGAGATCCGTGAAGAGGGAGGTGGACTCCTTGCTGAGCTCCTTCTGTCTGGTTGCAGTGGGTGAATGGGGGAGCGGGGATGGGGAGGATTGCTGGTAGAGAGTGGTGGCCCTTCAGAGTTATTACAAGGACATCTGTGGTCCTTGATCCGAAAAGGTTGGGAATCACTGCAATAGATTTTGTAAACTAACATTAGGACCTTGACTTCAGTGCAGGAACCCACTGGAGTTCATACAGCACTGCTCTGATGTCTTCATTGCTCAATAAACAGGCTCTGGCATATTCCATGGGATACCTGCCTTCAGCCCCAGGCTGGGGGAACTGCAGATGACTGGTCAGAAGCTGGCTAAAGCATTGATCCCAGTAGCAGGGCCCTTCCCTCAGAGAAAGACGATTGAGCTCCTGGCCAGCCAAAGCCCTGAAGCCGTACCTTGTTGCGGAGTGTGCAAGAGATGCACAAAATTCTACAAAGAGAAATCTCAGCACTGGAATGCAGCTATCTCTGGGGGCTGGGGGGAGTGGGCAGTGGCTGTTTAAACAGCACAGAGCAACTGTTTAGGTTGAGAAGTGGATAGTAGGACCACTGCCTATAGTTTGATACTGAACCAGGGCGATGAAGCGAATATGAAATCAGCACAGAAGGCCAGTGTTCATCCCCTAGCACTTGCCATAACATTAAAATTTCCCTGGTTGGAAGACTGTCTCCAAGGAAACAATGTTTGCCCTTTATTAAAAAAGTCCCAGAGGGGTAGCCGTGTTAGTCTATTGCAGAAAAACAACAGAGTCTGGTGGCACTTTCAAAGACTAACAAATTTATTTATCACATGAGCTTTCGTGTTCAAAGTTCAAAGCATCAGGACTCTGTTATTAAAAAAGCTTTGTCTATCCCATGAGAAATATGAGCAACATACTGGCCTCTACTGAGAGAGGTAGGTGCTACTGAGTGCGTTAGGCAGGCATTGACCAACTTCCCAGCCCATGGCTATTAACAAGAGAAGGGAGCAGAGGTGGTGAAGAATTATCACTAGTCTTAAAATTACCTAGCACAGATGCAGCATTTATTAATATGAATTATCCTCATTTCACAGTTTGGGAAACTGAGGCACAGAGAGATGCAACTTGCATGAGGTCACCAAGCAGCACACTTGGGAACAGAACCTACGTCTTCTCATGCCGCACATTCTATCCCCTAGACCACACTGCCGCCCTTACAAACAGAGAGCCCTAGTCAGCCAGAGATCTGGATTTGAACATACATATAATCAAACTACACCAGGCTGGGTGCAACAACTTACAGCAGTATGGAGGTCTACTGAGCTGAGTCAGAATTTCCCAGTGCAAGCGTGTAAATGTCAGTAAGCAGCATGGAGATGAAACAGGCCTGACAGGCAGAGCCATCCTGGTTTTTGTTTGTCTTCAGAGTTGTCAGTTCAGGTCTTCAGGTCAGAAATCATTTTATCTACTAAACCATATGCTTTGTAGAACAAAATGCCTGGCAGACTTCGAGACATATGTATTTTAAGGTAGACAATAACATGCTGAACGTCTCTAGACACTTGCTTCCTATTTATTATTACCATGCAGTGGGAAAGGTTTTACTCTTCTCTACTGGGCCTATAGTTTGTGAATCACTTCAGAAAGAATCCCAGGTTTCCTCTCTAATTTTCCCATTTTAAAAATATTTTTCTAAAACTTCAATACATAAGAGGGAAATAATCTTCCCTTCCACAATAAAAGGTATTTACACGCATAACAGCCATCAAGAAATAACCATGCTGAACTTTCAGTTGCAGCAAAAAAACTCGGGCACTGTTGTGTTTCTGTAAGTGCCATTCTGGCTGATGATGGTTACAAAGCTTTGCAATTGCAAGCTAGTTAACCCTTGCTGCACACAAAGAAGGTAAGTGATAGAAAGAAAAACACTTTGACAGAGAAATGTGACTGGCTCTGGGGTGGAGCATGGAACGTGTTTAACAGCACAGCAGCAACATGGTGTAACAGTTAGCATCAGGAGTCAAGAATACCATTGCCCAGAAGGAATTTATATTATGTTATGGAATTTGCCCCAAATACCTGGATTAACATCTCTATGCTTTCTCAGCTGCCACTGGGTCTTCAACACTTACAAGAGGTCAAGTAACAAAGGACAGTACACCATGCCAAGACACTGGCTCCTGATTGATTTAAGAAAGAGGGCCTCCCGGCCCCCCCCCCCCCCTTCTCCTGCAGCACTGTCCCATTTGTGTTATATTGTGTGCTTCGTTCCTCTGTTTGGCAGGATGAACCATGGCAGTCACACAGGATCCTATTAGGAGGAGTTAGCACCAGATTTCCTAAAGAGTTTAGTATGCTGGGTGCTAATCTCCTTTGAAAACCTGGTCCAAGTCGCGAGAACCGAGCCCTTGACAAGCTGGCCCTTGCAGGGAAGAAAACGCAGCGCAAGGAATTACCAAGACAGAGGACAGAAGGGAGCCAAGAGCAGGCCAAGAGGGGTAATGTGGGCTCCCCTTTGCACCTCAGAGGATGATTTGTCCATTTCTGAACTAGGAGACCTTTTGTGCTCTCTAGCCTAGGATATTAATGAACACCCACCCCCCACTCTCCCTTACACAGACAGAGCATGGCTCACCAGCAAGAGACAGGTGAGCAGCTCTTGTGCAGGCTCCTTCAAACAAGGGGCAGGGGCTATCAGGGTTTGGCAAATATTTCAGGGAGTGCAGGGAGGTGTGTTTCCAGCAGGAGTAAAGAGCAGGGGCATTTCGAAGCCTAGGTTTTGTATGCAGCAAATTTAAGCATTACCCCGAAGCCAGATACTGAGTTTTCTTCGCATCAAACAGTCAACAGATTCAAGCGGCTTTTATGCTAAGCAGGGCAAGGAAAGAATTCCATTGTTAACGGCACAGGCAGCAGTGGTTTGTGGGCCACCAGGATAACCTGTGTCTCACCTGAGTCATAATTCAGTGCAGCATATTCAGATGCCCCGGAAGGCACGTGCACCTGGGGTCAGAGATGAAGCAAATCAGTCTTTGCAGATGTCTCCATCTAAAAATGCTCAGGGAAATTTAGAGTAGGTTTCATTATAAGCGGCCTGATGCGGAACACACAGCAAAGCCAGGGAACAGTAAGAGGTGAGAGTATTCTAAGCTGCCCACGCAAGCCACTGGGGTCTTTTATATTGTTCCAAGCCTACGAGGCCTAAGTGCCCAGAGCCAGATGTGGCTTTGTGCCCTGTGGGCAACTGAGAACCATTATCAGCATCTCATAATTTTGTCCCTCCAAAAGTAAAGAACATGAAAGGCAATCCATCACTCCCCATAGCCCAATGTGGAAGCAGCAGCTTCCAGACGTCATGTTAACGGTCACTTATTATAGTGCTCAAAATAATGCCAGGGTGGATCAGTGTATGTAACTCATTGCCAACTTTCAGGGTCATGGGCTCAAAGCTGAGATGAGGGCGCCTGAGAAAGTGTGATGTTGTACGGCATCTGCCTGTCTTATTTATTTAGATGCAAACAAAGAAATTCCGTAATCCCTGTGTCAGGGCAGCTGGTTTCACCATAAAAACTACACAAGGCCTGATCCTCAGCTGATGCCCACTGAAGCAAGGCTAGCTGGGTATCTGACCTACAGGTTATAAAAACAGCAAGAGCAAACCAACAGCAGATCTCCAACACACGACAAGGGCATGAGAAGCGGGGGCTGAGCCATCTCCTTATCACTCTAGCTGCATTGCCAGCATCTGAGATTTTGAGAAAGCCACTCTGTACAAACCCCTGTGATTCCATTTCCCCTCTCCCTAGCAGAGCAGAGCCTCAGGCACAGAGCCCTGCCCTGCTCTCATTCGGTAGAACACCTCTTCTCCTGAAGTGACAGCACAGCACACATCTGGAAGCTGAGACTCAGAATCACATATTCAGCAGCCTGTGATATTCAGTTGACTGCTGCAAAACATCCTGTAGACTTTCAAAATGCACTTGGTGCATGCATGTGTCACCCTGACCAAGAGCACTACAGGCTATAGCTGCTGCTGCCTCTCCAAGGCAGGATGTGAGACAGCAGGACTGAATGGCCAATGTGCTACCGCCACAGCTTGCTGTGTGTTAGCAACTGTTAAATGCACAGGATTTTGAAGCAAATTGTGCCCCACCCTCACATGGAGGCAAACCCCCCCCCCCCCACCCACACACTGTGCTGGCCCATCTCCCACTCTCCTTCTGCCCCCGTACCTAGCTTTAATTGGCAGCTACCTATAAATGCTTCTTGCCTGTGCAGCCCACATGGTCTTTGTCCAAATGGCTGTGTACTCTTGAGTCTGATGGTGAGCAGAGACGTACTCAGCACGGACATAAGAAGGGCTCTTCAAGCAATGCGGCAATCATTCTGGACAGCACTGGTTTTATTCCTAGCTGGAAGGACACTGGCATGATTCTTGGCTATTGATTTCTCTCCACTCGCAAGTTCTCCCTCTCTCTGGAGAGGGCATGGACAAGAGGGGACAAGCAGTACTTGCCTCAGATGGGAGGCTTATTGAGTAACCAAGGCAAGTCATAAGAAGAGTGGATCAAAGGTTTTCTAATGAAACTGGCTTTTGAGAGAAAATTGAGCCTTCAACAATTTTTTTTCACAAAAATGTCTTTTCTGCAAATTAAAAAAGCCCCCAAATTGAAAAGATTTTGAGCAAAATGTGAAATTTGGTTTAGATATGCCACCTCAGGGCTTCATGGGAGTTGCTGTGTGTTTGTCTCATGATGACCTAGTTCTTCTCTGTGGGCTGGAATCATAGCTGAACCACATCTCCCATCATGCTCCACAGTCTCAGACTCCCAGCATGTACAACCTCCCCTTACAAAGATGGGAGACTGATGCTTCATGAAAGACAGTTTGAGGATGGACCCCACCGTATAAAGAAGAAGAGCATGAGACAGCCAAAGTACAACTCCAATGAACCGCTGCAATATTTCAGTTCTAGATTTTTTTTACCTAGAACTCAAAATTTTCACTGCAAAGATCTGATTAAAACATTTTTTTCCATTTTCATCTGTTTCTTAAGGAAGAAAGCCAACTTTCTGGCCACCTCTACTCCTCATGGCAGGGCATTTAAGATGGTATAACTGTTTCCATTTTAAACCTCTTTGAAGGACTTTCAGCTTGGGGGCTGAAATTTTCCAAGCTTTCTGCTCAGAGATGCCTTTTTTCCTTCCCCCAGAGGGAAGAATCAGTGTATAAATGGATCAGCCAATTATGAATGGGGGGAAGGGTATCCATTTTCTCTCATTATAAAAGTCCTTGCCACCCCTTCCTTCCTTTCTTTCTTTGCAAGAGGGGAAATGGCTGAGGTTTGAGAGTTGTAATAGGGAGCAAGCCCAGGGGATGAGCAGCACGTAGCCTGCTTCTGGAGGAAATCCACTCCAGCTGGACGATGGTGAATCACTTTACAGTCACACACAGAAGCTGCCCACTGATAAGTAAGTGCTAAACTGATTAAGGACCATTAAAGTTGAAACATCTTCACACCTGCCATTTTAAAGATGGTTCATTTTAAACAATGCTCATGTGTTTGAGGCTCCTTGGAGCTTTTTGGCTTAGTTGCCCCAAGTCTGCCTTGGAGTGCATGGGAATTGGGCTCCCTGCAACAGATCGCCTAAGGTGGAAGGAGCTTTGAACTCCTAGACTAGCTGTGACTAACCTGAACATCCACAGCTCAAACTCACTATTGGAGTCTGAGTTGAGCTAACAATAAGGGGAGACAACAGAGTCTTGTGGCACTTTTAAAGACTAACAGATTTATTAATCGCATGAGCTTTCGTGGGAGAAAATCCCACTTCGTCAGACGCTTTGAAGATAGGAAAGTTACAGAGTGGGAGGAAATTAAATGCAGGGGAGTGTATGACATAGCATCAGGTCAGGCTGTAACAGCAAATCAAATAAGGGAGAGAATTAGTCAGGATGGCAAATGGTCATTATCACAGGGGCACCATGCTGCATTTACAGGTAGTCAAAGCAGTTCTGGGCAACTGCTTATGGGTCCGCTAGTTCTGAAGCCACCAGACCATGGGCTTGTCCTTGGGTCACCTTAGTTTGGGGCAGTTTAAGGCTGCTATATTGTTGCATCTTTCAGCGCCTAGGTGCTGACATCACTTTAACCAATTATTAAGTTTGTTCCCAGCCTTGTTATGGACTTGCTTTGTGATCCCACAAAAGTCCTTTAGTTGCCCCTCTGCCTTATTTTCCCCTCAGTAAAAAGGGCCAATACTACACCCCTAGCTGTGAATCCTTTCCTGGAGCTGGGGAAAAATCAGATTTCTGCAGGAACTTCAGGGGCACATGTGCACACAGGACTGCTAGCAGGCAGGAAGTGGAAAGGGAGTTGGGTAACTAAGCCATTTTGTAGGTCTGGGCCAAGAGGCTCTGACCACAGTGGCACAAAAACAGACAGGTATGAAAAGGCCATGAATAAATTTAGGCTGGAAATCAGAAGATTTCCACCCATAAGTGGAGGGAGGCTCTGGAACAGCTTTCCAATATCAGCTTCTTGCTTCTATTTTAAGTAGTTTCAAGACGGAGTTTGACAAGTTTATTAATGGGATTCTATGATGGGATTGCCTGCAATAACAGGGGACAAGAGGCACTGTCCAGTGCTATGTTTCATGACCATATGTTGCTCTGAGACACCAGCTGTGAGAATGCAAAAACCAGCATTCTGAGGAGAACAAGGGAAATGGAAACAATGGCCAAATAGAGACCAGGGATCTTGCAACTGCTGTAGCATCGATGGAAGAATAAACCCAGGTAAGACGCTCAATCAATATAAAACCCATCTTGTCCAGTTACCTAGAGATTAGCATTTGTGGTCCGGTTGTAACATGAGTTAATAGACTGTATCACAAACAAGGAGTCCCACTAACAAATATATTTATCACATGAGCTCTCGTGGGAGAAAATCCCACTTTGTCAGATGCTTTGAAGATGGGAAACTTACAAGACAATTTACAAATTCCCCGTCTTCAAAGCGTCTGATGAAGTGGGATTTTCTCCCACGAAAGCTCATGCGATAAATAAATTTGTTAGTCTTTAAAAGTGCCACAGGACTCCTTGTTTGTTTTGCTTAACTAGACTAACATGGCTACCCCTTTGGAACTGGTTAACATACAACAGACTGCAACAGTTAACTAAAGCAGTGTCTGCTAATCTTGGATACTGCTCATCACTGGCTGAGCCTTCGGTATGTTACCAGATTAAGAAGCACTGGTACACCAGGGCACTGTGCCTACATGAGATGGAGGAGAATTTTTTTTTTTTTGACAGAACTGTTTTCCCCTCAGAAAATGCAGAACTGTTAAAATAGAAACATTCTGCAGGAACAGAAGTTCCACCAAGAAAAGTCAAAACAATTCATTTTGACTTTCATTTCATTTCGATAACACTTTTTTTGACTTCTACATTACAATATTAAGTTCATTATGTGTAACATTCACACATTTTATGTTCAAAGGTTTGGATGTTATCAAAACACTTCAATGTTTCTAAATTGAATTTTTTTTTAAATGTCTGTGGTGAATTTTGACATTTTGACTTTTCATTCTGATTCTGAATAAAAACAACAATTTAAAAATGTCTGGCTTTTCCCCAACAGATACTCTGCTTTCTGACTGGCTGTATATGGAAATTCGCTCTGCTGCAGCCACACTCATGTCGTTACACCAGTACCAATTTTCTCAGCCTAGACAAGCCCTCAGATACCATGGGAAGAGAGATACCTCATTAAAATCTCGATAGCCAGAAAGCTGCCATTTGATAGAAGTTTGTCTAGTAAAGTGTTCCCCAAACAGTGTGTCTCAAGCCTCCAGTTGGTTGCAGGAAGTGTCTAGGAGAATTATAAGGCCTCAGGCAAGCATTCGCTTCTTCTCCCCCAGTGCAAAGGGAAGACCAAGCCTATCACACATTCACCTCACAGAAACAGCTCCTGTCCCACAGAACTGGCCCTGGCTCCCTGCTCAGGGCATTGCAGTCTGGCACATGGGGTCACAGAGCCACTGTGGTTTGTCCCACATGCATCATTGTCATGATGGAGGAGTAGCTGGGCCAAACCTGCAACCCCACATACCAGATCAGCACTGTTCACTCAGGTGTGGCCTAGGAGCCCCTCAGTCTGACAGAGGGGTGGCGGGGTCAAACCTGCGTGGCAGCAGGACCTCGTAAGCGAGGCTGCAATGCCAAGAGCAGGGAGCCAGGCCTAGCTTCATGGGCCAGGAACCACCCCTATAGGGTGTGTGGGGCAGACTCATTCTCCAAAACCATGCTCCCAGACACCCCCCCCCCCCAAACTCTGTCTGACATCTACACCAGGCTAGGATTAGACTTGCGGTGCCAGAGCAAAATAGGCATCTATGTAATGGTGGGTCACCACCATCCAGGAACCACAGGTCTAGTCCATCCTTGAATAAATGGCTCAGTGGTCAGTGCAGCACCCCACTTCTTGAGAGACCTGGGCTCATAGACATGCTCTGTCACAGCCTTCCTGCATCACCTTGGGTGAGACACGGGGCAGCTCTGCGTCTCAGCTCTCCCTTATAGAGTGGAGCTAATGCAACAGGCCCTGTGTGACAGGGTCATACTGAGAATAAATGCATTAAAGATTGGGAGGCACTCCAATATTACAGTCCTGGGAGCCAGATAAGTCCTGGAGACAGACAGAGGAGAGAAAGAAATAGCCCCTTTATTCATTTATTTAGAGCAGAAAGAGACTTGCAAGAATAAAGTAGGAGCCAATAAAATCTGTTACTGCTCCCTGACAAATTGCTCAGATCCAGGGTTCCCTTCCCCACTCCCCTTCTGGTTTTCACCATCCCTATGTAAAAAGATTCATAAACCATGTGCCCCTCTCCCCAGCATCCTAATCATCATCCGCTCCCTTTGCGCCACTTGCCACTGCAGCATGAGGAAGAGTCTGTGGGGACTTGTGTGATAACAGATCCCAGTGATAAAAAACTGCCCCAGGCTATTCATTATAATTGCATGTACTGTTCTATCATAGCTAACCAGGGCTTGCTACTGAGCATGGAGTGCCAGGGCACTGGTTCACAAGAGATTGGGAGAAAAGGGTGGCACACCTTTTCCACCTTCTGGGCATTTCAGGAAGAGACTCTGTGCAGCTTGGTCACTTGGTGGGGGAACCCATGCAATTTTGCTTGACATAAGCAATAGTGTAATACCAGTTTAGTGTAATACCAGTTATGGGTCTGCCAAGCATTGGAATTGGATGGAATCAGACCTGCTCAGGGGTTAACAACTATGTCAACCACAAGCAAGTTAATAATAACAGCAGCAGCTCTCATCTAATGCTTCTCATCAGTACATCTCACAGTGCCATATCAGGCAGGTCAATATTATTATCCCCATTGTACAGATGGGAAAATTGAGGCACTGAGACAGGAAACAACTTGCCCAAGATCATGCAACAGCAGGGAAGGGAACAGAATTCCTGTCTTCCGGTCCAGTGCTCTAATGACTAAACCATACCGTCTCTGAAGCTGAAAGCCTAACAAATGCTAGGTGGTTGCCAGTAATAGGTAGAGATTCTCTTTTGCCTTATTTGGTAGAAGCCAATGTTTCTGAGTTGAAGTTCGATGAGTTATAGTCCCAGATGCCCCGTCACTGCTGTTTGGCCACTGACTGTTGTCTCAATGCTTGCAGCATCATCCCCTCCAGATCCCCAAATGAACCCTGGAAACAGCGCAGAGAGCTCTGTCCTAGGACACGGAACTGGGCTCTGTGCAGGCTGAGACAGTCGTGTGCGACTGAGTCAAGGATGGTACAAACCCACTCAGTGACACCTGATCGACAAAGCTCAGAGGTAATACAAGCAAACTTCAGAGGATCAGCTCTTTAGATTGAAAGAGCTCCCAGGAACAGATTTGTACAACTGCCCCTCCCTCCCTTTGCTTTCATTTCACCCGCCTGGCAGAAGTGCCCCTTCCCGCTACTGAAACCTGACAGCTCAGCCAGACAGAGGCTTCCCTGTATTGCACCTTGTGGAAATACTGCCTGCAAGGAACTCAATAGGAGGCACACGCGCTGCTGATCCAGGGTACCTCGAGGGAATGTGTCGGGAGGAACTGCAAACTGGGGTTGCCTCCAGCAGAACATGAGCAGCATCTAGGACTGGCTGAGCTCCACGGATATTGCGAGTTGCCACAGAACTAAGGATCTGAGGATTTGCACAGCGGTTGATCAGCCGCTCTCCCAATGGATGCTGAGGTACTTAGCATCTGGAAGCCAGGTTCAAGGTCCCCCTATTCTCCTGGTTGCATTGCCCCTGTAAATTCAGACAAGGCTGGATTGAGATCCTGCCTACGCTGCTGCAAGCCTTTCCATCCCTCTCCTGCCTGAGGCTGTTCCGACTCCAAGTCTCTCACTTTCATGTTGCAACGAAAATATCATGATGTTCAAATTATCACTTTATAATTAATTATGCAGAATAACTCAAGTGAACACGACTTCGGTATTATGACAGCTTTGAAATTTATCACTTTATAAGTTAATAAGTAACGAGTCCCCCCTCGCTGGGGGCCTCTTTAGAACAGGCTAATGTTATCAAAACAAAAAGGGAGATTTAAACAAATCCATCTGCGTTAGAGCTACAGGCAGCTCTGTAATTTGGGTTGATGGGGCAAAGGGGGACAGATAGGGACCAACTAGACTTCAGTAAAGATAAAAGAATAGGAAATATTGCTGAAAGCATCTTGCTTAGAACAGCATCTCCCGAACCCATCTAATGTAACCCAGCCAGGGTCTGCCTGAGCCACAAAGCTCAGCCCAGGACACTCAAGGGTATGTTTGTCCTGGGGTTCAGGCAGAGCAGCTGTTTCATTGGATTACATTTGGGCTCATGATGCAGCCTAAGCTCTGGGACCCTCCCATCTCACAGGGTCCTAGAGCCTGGACTCCTGCCTGCGCCCCGACATCTACACCATAATTAAACAGCCTTTTAAATCTGAGTCCTGCGAGCCCACGTCAGATGACATGAGCCAGTCACGGGTATCTGACTGCAGTATAGATGTACACTAAGGGGTTCTAGTGCAGGATTTTGGGTTGGGTCCTGTTCCCAGCCTATATATCCATGCAACGTCAACACCAGCCAAACCTTTTGCAGTTGCTCAACAGAGGATAACCACCTGTTTCTGTTCTCCCTGCTGGGCTGAGACTCTTGTAGCTCAAATGGTAGGAGCCAGGGAGACAGAAATAGAGGTTCTGGGTTCAACCTATGGCAGTGACCCATGCAAGGGATTGTCATCTTTGACCTGTAGTAAGGTTTATGAAGGAGAGCACTAAGATACTTAGATGGCCACCATTAATGTAGCACCTGAAACCCTCACAAACAGCAATGTACTTAGCCTCACAACACCCCTGGTATACAGGCATCATTCCCATTTTGGAGATGCGAAAATGAGGGAGGGAGACTAAGTCAGTCACCCGAGGTCACAGCAAACTTCTGTGATCGGGGATGGGAGGTGAACCGAGCCCCCACAACATCCTTCCTCTCTCATGCTAAAAAGGGCTATGGTGTCTGCGAGTCAAGTGATACACAGTAGCCTAGGGCAGCTTCCCTACTACCTTAAGGATGGAGAATACAGTGGGGTGGGTGGGTGATTATTTGCAGTTCCTGTTGGCTCCTGGTGGAGATGAGCCATGCAGATGGATTCTGGCTGCCACACTGAGTTAGCAGGAGAGACAGAGAACATGGTCAGATAGTCAGAGTCTGGGACTGGGTGTCAGGGAGTACACACTGCACTCACAGTTCCTTGCTTAACAATCTCAGGGCCTCAGTTTCCATATTCCAAACAGAGGGAAGGAAGACTTGTCCTATCTCTCAGGGAAGTGCTTTGAGATCCTCAGATGACCATCTTTATAGAGTACCAAGCGTGGTCTAAAGATGGAGACCTCTCAGCCCAGCCACTTCCCAGCTCATCAGCCAACACTGTCATTTAAATCACCTCTGCTAAGCTGGCGTGGCTGGCCCTGAAAGCCAAAGCCTAGTTTACAACTCCGCAGTTGAGGGCCTACGTTGGCAATCCACGCTATGACGGGGGAACAGCAATTAGAGTAATTAGCAACAAGTTCCTTGTTGTCAATCTGCCAGGGAAGGCAGGCAGTAGAGCTGCAGAAAACCTGTGCCACAGGCTGTCCTGAGTTAGTGACTGTCAGCTCCGGGCCTGTGTTTTCCCCAGCAGGTGTCACAGCAATATGCCACCCACTGTAATAAGGCTGACAAGCATTCCGGTTGGCCTCTTCTCAAAGAGAGGGTGGACCCTGTCCGAGTGAATGATAGAGAGAACCAAGAGCGTTTACCTGTTCCATTTAGTGGGCTGGGCACAAGGATCAACTCAGAGTGCCCTGAATGTTGCAAAATATGGGCCTGATACAAAGCACAACTAAGTCAATTGGAAAACTCCCACTGGCTTGGGATGAGACCCTACAAGGAGGCAAGCCAGAGTGCTTCAGTGAGCCCCTTGTCTAACACAGGGCCACAGCCGGTCAGGAAAACGTCCATGGACAAAATTCTGACCATGTGGGAAATCAGTCAGTTGCCTCATTCCTATGGAAGGCTAGCTCCGATGCAGGAGATTCATTTCTATCCTAGCCTTAGCTGTGATACAGATCTAGGAGAACTATCTGAACTGAGACAGTGAACCTACCAAGATTCTGGTAACTAATAAGGCAAGTCTAATTTTAGGTCAGCCAATGTTGTGAAAAGAATTCCCTTGGAAAACACATGACATGCCTAGACAGCTTGAGCTAACAAATAACAGTCGGACTGGCAATATATTGCCTCAGGTATCCACAAGGTGCTAAATGGCTGGTGTGTGGAATTTTAGCACCCTTTGCAAATGGGCAGGATCCAACAGAAAGATTGTTAAGTGATTTTTTCCTCTTGCAAACATCTCTCTCCTTCTTTAGATGAGAATAAAAACTCTGGAAGCAGCCTGAACCAGGCTCTGGTATGTTAGGGGCCACAAGGTACAAACCAACCAAAAGATGCTGGACTTTCAATGGAAATGAGGGGGCCAGGTCACTTTTGTACCTAAACGCCTTTGAAGAGCTGGGCCTCAGGCATTTTAAAAGATTTTGCCCACTGACTGATTAACACCCACCCATGCTTGCTCATGTGACAGGTGCCTAGAGCCCCCAATCAAGTATCAGGGTCTCTCTGTGCTTGGTGCTGTACAGACATTTAAAGAAAAGAGACAGACCCTGCCCCAAAGAGGTTGCAATCCCAACATCAGAGTGGGTGCATAGAGTGAGTGTGCTTGGGAGCAGGGGGGCATCTCTATTACTTGTTTCCACAGTATCTAGAGCAATGGAAGTGAGTACTCTAGATACAACAGGAACAGGAGAACCAGACAGACAAAACTGGGAGGGAAAAGAGCGGATGACAAGGCAACAGTGAACTAAAGCGAGTGTTAGGATTGCAACCTAGCTCTGCTCAGCTGGCAGAGTTTTACAGACATCTGAGCATATTTTTTATATATATGAACACACGATATATATGTGTATTTTTAATACAGAATACAGAGAGAGAGAAATCAGGAACTACTCCCTGAGGAATCATTTGACAGTTATTGCCCTTGGATGCCACCTCTTCTTTCCACTGGCCATAATACAGCCTCCTGCCCCTTCCACTCACTGCACCATGATACCCACATGGAAACGATAGCCACGGCTTCCACAGTGTAGTACTAACAGAGCAGCACCCTAAGTAAGGCTCGCTTCTTACAGTGCAACTTAGCAGCTGGAAACATGGCAAGGAGACAGCACCATAGGGGCAGCCAATGCTCCATGGCCCAGCAGACAGCACTTTACAGGCCAGAGTCTGAGAATCACTGCTTTGATGAAAACACCTGGCTACTATATAAATGGGGCTTTTCAGCCATAGCTCTCAGCATCACTCCGTTTTACAGATAAGGGAACAGAAGCATGGGCGGTGAAGAGCGCGGACCCCAAGCACATCGAAAGACAGCAGCAGATCTGGGAGAAGAATCCAGCACAGAGCCCCAATCCAGTACTCTCTCTAGTAGGCCATGGTGCTTCAACCAGACCCTTACTAAATAAAGGCTTCTTTTATCTTCTCCTGCCCATTGCCTAATTTGTAGAACTAAACATCCTAGTTGGGGGCTATGGATGCTCCTTTAGAATGCCAGGCTCACCAATTTATTGGCTGATACCTGATCACACACCTCATAAACCTGGCAAATAATTGAAAGTTCCTCCCCACTGGTCCTTTCTTGCAGGTTTGATGCCTCTGTAATTCATGCATGTGCATGTCTGTATCAGTAACAGCACAGGAAAGCACAGCCAGAGTCTCTCACTGTGGGCGTATCATGCCATGTAGCTGCTGGTCTCTTTCCTTCCTGGACCACGACAGCCCGTTAGCCATGGCTGAGGGAAGCTGTGGTGGGCAGGCAGATTACATGGATATGAAGTTTTAGGGTGTCTGATTGCAGCAGATTGGTGGGATTTAGGGATTAAGAGAAGAGGATTGTCAGATTCAAGAAGGGATCAGTGTGAAGACCGAAGCTGAGAGCAGATGTCACTGATTTCCCAGCTCTCTCCCCCCCCATGAATGTTATCCACTCGCAGCATCAATGATCTCCCATGGACCTTGTTTATTTATTGGTTTTCGTTAGGCAGCTGCATCCCAAATCCACAGCCAGAAACTCAGTTAATGTGAAAGATTAAAGACATCTATCTGGTTGCCTTTGCCAGTTGCTTTCCCTTGTGCTCTCTGTCAGAGGTGCTGTCCATCAGCCTTTGCTTCCAACTGTGCCTCTGTTTCCCTTGGTGGCAGAATCTTCCCCTTCCTCTGCTCCTCCTCTTCCTCCAGCTGAGTCCCTGTCCTAAATGGCACCCTCCTGTGTCTGTACTGCAAAGTGAGGTGCATCTGTAGCTCAGGGAGGCAGCTCCATGCTGGCTTTAATCTAGCTACGTAGCTAAAGGCAGCCATGGCACAGACCCCAACGTGAACTTGGATAGGCCTTGCTGCCGCATCTTCCTAGCTATTTTTAGCTGTGCTAGCTAGATTAAAGTTAGTGCAAGTTCGCCTGCCCTACCTGCAATCACACTGCCAACTGCAGTATGGCCCAACCCTCTGCTGGTCTCCCTGTCCTGTCCTGTCAGCAGAGGGTAGCTCTGGAAGGGACCCAGTCCAGACAGACTTTTAGCTACGGGAGGAGGTTAGTAATATCTTTACATTAATAGCTCTAACCATGAATTGTTCAGAGTATTTTGAAATATGTAGACTTAAGGGGCAGCATGAACATGTAACAATTAAGCCTCTGCTCAGGGCCAGAGTAATCAGCCAGCATTTTACGGATGGGAAAACTGTCAAATGACTTACACAAAATTGCACAAAGCCAGGAACAGAACTGGACTCCTGGCCCCCGTGTAAACCACTTGACTGACCAGCCCTCAGCTACAAATATTAAATATTAAATCAAGAGCCCACACAGCCCAGTCAATGGGGCACATGGTTGGAACTCTTGAGAGCTGGGTCCGATGCCTAACTTGGTGGTGTGATCTTTGGGGCCTATTCTTCCCACTCTCCAGGCCTACCCCTTTTCCCTCCTTTCTTTGAAGCTGGAGCTGGTCCTCAAGAGATGTTTGCACAGTGTCTAATGCAATGGAACCCTGGTCTTGGCAGAGGCCTCCGGGGGCTACAGCAACACAAATACCAATGGACACATTACACTGTTTTGAAGGGACGTGTTTATTTTGACCTTACGAATCGACTAGTCCTGCCAGAATCTTTTATCTGATGTTGATGTTGTAGGAGTAGCAAAGGCCTCGTGTGTAAGGGACTTCATCAAATCCCCATATCTGGAATAAACAGCTTCTTAATGCAAGCCACCCAAGTGACTCTCAGCTAGTGCAGCCCACAGAGTTGGGCCTAATCGAGGTGAACTGAAGGGGCTTTGAAAGGAACAGGACTGAAGTAGTGGGGTGCTGTGATTCAGTATTGAGGGGCGCTGGCAGAATAGGCGGAAGGACTGGGAGAGCTGGGAATACTACCTGGCCTGAATCCAGCACTATATGTGTAGTTATTTCTCTCCCATTTTGGGGGGATCAAAATTGTGAAAATACTCACGCATATCCAGCCCCCCCAAAATAAACTAGATGTGAATGTTTTAACTAGCTGCTCACACTGTACTGTAAAGTGCTGAGTGTCTCAGGTCAGATTGTCAAAGGAGCCTAAGGGAAGTTGGTACCTAACTCCCCTAGATTCTTCTGAAACTCCCAACTCTTCAGTTCCTCAGACAGAGGCACATTCTGCACCCCAACAGAACAGACCCTACCATTTGACAATAATTTGACATAACTGACAATTCAAGTTGATGTCACACCAAGAGTTAAAAATCCCTGGCAGTCCAAAGATTCTTTCCCACTACTCTGCTTTAAAAAGACAATTCAAAGGGGAGAAGAGGGGAAAAAAAAATCTATGCGTGCATTGCTTATACAGTAGACAAGATTTAATAGACAGAGGATACAGAGTCTTATCAGCACAACTCATGCTTGATAGTGCAACAGAGGGCATCATACATTAGCTTGCTTTGACCTGCAGGGCCCTCAGCTGGAATTTTTTCTGCCACACTGACATTACGTTGTTTAGATGCTATGCACATTGTGCCTGCATGGAAACATGCTGATACTTTGGAGGCTTCTGAATACAGCCAGGGAGAGCAAGTAGAGAAAAAGATGTCTGAGTCAAAAATGTTTCCCTAACAGTTAGAGATTTGATTCTGTGGGTTGGGGGGATTTTCCCCTCCCCTTTTTAAAGAGAAAAAACACAAATCAAACAGCAGATTACCACCCTGGGCTGCTTTCCTTTTTCATTCTCTTGCCCTCCCACCCCATCTCCACGTTAAGGGCTAAAAGAGGATCGGCTAAAACCACACAGACAATTTAGCCCAGATTATAGGTTCCAAGGTTCTTGTAAGATGGAATCAATTAAAATAGGAGCTTTCAACACAGGGTGTGAATTATCTTCTTATCCTCCCAAGTGTCCAAAACATTCTAAATGCTGCAGGGATGGACAGCAATAGTTATCTACAGACAGAAGGGGGGCGAGGGGTGTTACATTTTATGTTTCACTGGCCTTATTTGGGGTCCTCTACATTTCATATTTCCCCATTGTATTTCAGATTAGGAAAATATTTCCCTCCTCCATTCCCCATTGAGTATGTTGGTTCCCTCTCCTGGGAAGTTGGAGTGCTCTTGCATCTTTCCCTACTTCTGATATTTGCTAGAGATAGAGAGGGCATCAATTTGATCCAAAGATCTCAAAAGACCAACTCCAAAGAAACGTCTATATGTCAACGTCAGTTTTCAGCCTGAATGAAGCAGCACCAAAAAAGAAGTCAAAACATGAATGCCTGAACTTCTTGTTCCACAAAAAAAAAAAAAAAAAAATTAAGTGATTCATTTAGAGTCAGTTCGACATTTAACTGGATCTAGCTAAAACGCCCCCAGGAGTTGTAATTCCAGTGCCTCCTGTTTCTATTCTATTCTCCCTGATGATCTGGTCTCCTCAGCCAGACTACTTCTCCCATCATGCACCATGCAAGACGACATGGTCCCAGCAAGGAGCTTGGCTCACAGGAAAGAACAAGGGTGTGAACCACCTGAACTACAATTCCAATGAAACACTGTGGTGCCATCAAGAGATGCGCTTTCATGTCAAACCAATCCAAAAAGAAAAATTTCAAAAAAATTATTGACACATTCGTGATCAGCTCTCCTTTCAAAAGGTAATGAATGTGGGCCAACTTTATTCCAAATAAATTTGCCAAGGGGATTTAAAGAATCCAGCCAGCTGTGAGAATACTCCATCACCTATCCAAGGGCAGTGCAATCTGGGGATCTTGCTACAGAGGAGGACCACCGAGGAGAATCCCACAATGCTTTGGGCTCTCTGCACCTCTGTTCATGGTGCTGATTAGAGGTTGTTCCATTCACACAACGAAGGGGCAGTATCTAGAGTATGGGTTCCACATGAAATCTTCACATGCGAGTATGTGGCAAGGTAGAATATGGACAGAGGGCCTTCTTCCCACTCACCCCGCCACCCTGATCAGTCTGGAGAAGAGGTGGAGATTGTAAGGTGCTCAGATAATATTGCAAGTTAGGCCATACAGGTGCCATAGCTATATGGATCCTGCATAAAGACCCCACAATTAGCAGCAGGGATTGAGAATTGGGCATCTATGAGCTAGTGGCAAACTCTGTGCATGATGGATAATTACCAGGCTATATGGACCACTTGGTTCATCCACAATAGGCAGACTGCATAGGTTCCTGGATTTTAAGGCAGTAGGTACTAGATTATATGATTGTAATGCAGCACCCTACAGTTATTTACCTTTGGGCAAACAGGTATGGTGCCAGGGAGGGATTTGAGCTTTTAGAGGTTCAACTAGAAGAAGAGGAGTTTGAGAAAGGAGCATTGTTAGGCTGAGAGTGGGTTATTTTAACGGGAAACTTTGACATTTCAATACACTTGTTAAACTATGATTTTTCAGCCATTGAGAGTTTGCAGAAAGAAGTCTGAAAGCAGATGCTAATGGTTCTCTCTTCAAAACTTTCTTCATTACAAGTCTTGCCTTTTGTAATCATTAAGAAAGAAAAGTAATAAATCACATTTCTATTGATTTCAGATTGATAGATTGCCAGGCAGAATCAACAGCTTGTGCCCAGACTAGTCTCCACAATTGCAACTTAAATTAAGCGTACACATCTGCAATTCTGATGAATGATGGAAATGAAATTGCTTTCTCTGGTCCAGAACCACCAGTTTGTAAGTGATGGGAGAAGTTATCAGTGACTGACATTGGCAGGGGACAGACTTGCTCCTGTGAGGTTCTGAGTGGTAGTGAGCTGGGCAGGAAACACTTTTCCTATCTCAGGACATTGTCAAGATTTTGAGAACTTTTCCCATCCTGAAATTGGGACAGAGTCAAAAATCTTGAAAAAGTTCACAAACTGAAATTAAAAAAAAAAATCGATTCGGATCATGCATTTCACTCTCTTTTATTTAAAATTAAATTTATTTATTTTTGCACAACCACTTGAAAAAACATATTTCTCCATTAAGGATTTTTTTTTTTAAATTTCAGCATCACTTTAAATAACGCCATCCGACATTTACACCACAAAACATGGGTTTGCAATTGCATCATAAGGAGTGTAGATCACCGGCTACCCCTCCTCCATCATCCTCTCTGCTTTATCATACCCGTAGGGGTAGCTGGGGGGAGGAATTAATTTGTCAATTTCTTCCACTTGCTTTCAGGATCAATTACTGTATTCTCACCACTTCCCTATCCACCCCAACCCAGCACCTGCGGGCCAATTAATCATTTGGAACTTCCACCCAGTTTGTTCCCTGGATAGATTTTGAGTTTGGTTTTTATTCCAGATCTTACAAAACTCTGGATGCGTTACTGTGGCAACTGGGAAAAGCTTAGCAAGCTCATGAATGAACCCCATTGTGACTCTTACAGACATGTTACCCCACCCATCACTGCAAAATCTTATTTCTCAGCTGCTTGCCAGACATTGGATTGCTTTGCTTATTCTTTCACCCCATCCCATGCCTTTGCTACACCATCCCTAACTCCTGCAGTTAGAGGCCATTAGGGAGCTCCCTAATCTAATTTACTTTCTGGATTGCTGTAATGCCTGGGAGCTCCAGTCATGGACCACAACCCCATTGAGCTAGACACTGGACAAATGTAGAACAAAATAATAATGTCAAGTTCTTAGAGAGTACTTATCAGTCAATCTCAAAGCGACTTAAAGGCAACACTGTTGTCCCATTTTACACATGTGGAAACTGAGGCACAGAGCATAGGAAAAGACTTGCCCAAGGTCACCCAAGAGATAAACCAGGACCCATGTCTCCTGAGTGGCAGTCCACTGCTCTGCCAGGCCACATTCTAGGATTTTGCCCCAAAAAGCTTCCAGTAAGTGTAAGACAAGAGCCAACAGGTGGCAACAGACAAAGCAGCACAAGATCAATGAGACAGACATGGTCATCAGCATGGCGATCTTAGCACACCGGTGATCTCAGGATACAGAATGTTATGTTTTTCTTTTATATAGACAAAAAACAAAAAATCAACCCTGCATTTTCATTCTAATGGGACATATTTTTGGTTTGGAAAACAGAGAGGAGCAACGCTACCAGAGGTGAGCACCTGGTGCCTGATCCCTTTAAGAGTGCACCAGTGGAGAATAAAATGGCTGCCACATGCTCCTGATGGGGATAATTCTTAGCAAGTTGGTGTGGTAACGCACACACACCACCTGCCACCCCACTAGCAAAGAGACACCTTCTAGGTAAAGGTGCAATATAATAAAACTATAAAGAAGTACATCATGTTCTTCCCCAGTACATTTTACCAACAGACCCAGCATGCTGGCCAGCCCTAGTTCAGAACTGCAGAGATATGGAAATGAAGAGTGGGAGTTTAACTGAAAAAGAGAGGATTTTCCGAAGGTTTGGTTTGAGGCAAATGCTCTTCTATTGTCCAAACCCCTAAACTCAACAAGTGACATATCAGTCAAGCTGCACAGTAATCTGCCCCTTTCTTAAACAGGAGAAGGCTGGGGTTTTATAGTAAACATACAACCGAAGGAAAGCTATTGAGGAGAATAGGTTGGAAAGCTTTGGTGAAAGCAAAATTTGGATGTGAAACAAACACCAAAACTTTCATAAATCTTTTCCCTAGTTTCAACTATTTAAAAGTTCTTTTCAATTTAAATAGCTAAAAAAAAAATGCCTATCTGAGGCCCTAGGCACCCTAGAAGACCTTAACACTACAAATTAAATCTAAACAGCATTACAAAAGAAATTCAATAGGATGAACGATCAACTCAACTTAGCCAGCCGTCTTCAAAAAGTCCTTTCTTTCTGCTTCTTCATAATCTAAGAAGCATACCCCTAGAACTTCTCCAAAAGCCCTAGCAAACAGATGCCTATTGAAGATTCTGTTTGAGCTAGGACACTAGAGTAATTGATCAGTTGTCTAGGACTGATGCCACATGCCCTCACAGATAGTAAATGGATCTTCTGAGAAGATCTCTTGTGGTCATTGGAAGTCGTTGCAGATCAGAACACATGGCATTGATAGTCTGGAGACCTCCGTTTTTCATATGTGTAAAGATCAGTTCTGTTTTGTGAAGGGTTCTGAGATTTTGACATCTGGCTTCATTTCAAATCGGAACAAAAACTGAATATTTTGAAATTCTTCACAAAGGAAAATTCCAAAAAGAACTAATTTTAGTCAATTAAGACATTGAGTCCAATTTTTTTTATAATTTTTGTTAGATTATAATATAAAATCTTTTGAATTTCTAAACAAAAAGTCACTTCAAATTGAAAATTTAAAACAGTTAATTCTGAAAATGATGCATTTGGATTTTTGACATTGGCAGAACTCCCCCCGTCCCCCGGTTTTCTTCCAAAATAATCCTGCAAAATCAACAGAACTTTGCAAAGCATTTAGATTTTGCCAGAACCACAGAACAAATAAGTTTTCTACTGAAATTTCTTTCTGTGTACAACCCACATTAACCCAGGGTGGAGTTCTGTCTCCCTTTAGTGGCTGACCATGGAAGTGATATACGAGTCTATTTCTGCCTCCCAGCTTTTTTTTAGCTCAGGCAGTAAAATCCCTCTTTTAAACCCAGAAATCTGAAAGTTCAATTCCCACAAGCGACCCATGGTGGGGTGTCAATATATCAGGGGTCATCAACATAGCATGCATGCCTATAGCCTGCAGCACGTGGCACCACAGCTGCTCCCCCCACTGGCAGCACCCCTCTGCAGGGCCTAGGGCCACAAAAGCCGCGTGCACCACAGCTCTTATCCCCTGCTGGCCCCAATCCCCAGCTGAGGAGCGCAGCCAGCAGGGGAGAGGATCTGCGCGCAAGGGTGGGGGCTAGCAGGGAAAAGGAGCCACTGGCTCCTGTTCCCTGCTGGCCCTGTCCCCGGCACCCACTGAGGGTGCAGTGGGCGGGGCTGGCAAAGGTTGCCGACCCCTACAATACACAAAGGCAATGTACATGGAAATTATTAGCACATTTCCTGCAAGGAAATAGGCATATGTAAGGAAACAGTCAAAAAGGTATTTGCACCAGTTTTCTTAGTGGCCTACTTCACAAAATCACTATGGGTGCTAACTAGCAGATAAAGTAGAGAAGCCAAGGACTAAATGGGCCAAGAGCCCTCCAGAACGGGTCGTTTCAGGTTAGCAGAATGGCACATTCAAGGGAAAAGCTTGCACTTCTTCTGACTTTGCTGTAGTATGCTTCAGATCAACAGGGGAATTTGCTCTCCATCTTTTCACTAGCACCAAATGCTTCTTTTTTAATTGGGCCAATGACCTCCCTAACTCCCTCCTCCACACTCACCCCAATGGGTGGCTATTGATCTCGCATGAGGTGCTGCACATCTCTGGAAATCAGCTATATGGGGAAAGCCCAATTGCCTATAAGCAGCCAACAGAGAGAGGCCCACGTGTGTGACAGAGTCTATGGACAGTTCCAAATCAAAACCATTTTGCATGTTTCATGCAGGTGAAACATGCCTTCCTGGGCACTGGTTCTGTAGATGCACGCATCCGAGAGGATTTATGAGAATGCCTGGGGCCTATGGCTGGGGCTACAGCATCAATCACCAGGTGGGCACCAGACATGGCATATCTGAGCCTGACCCCCGGTTTCGTGATCAGAGATAGCAAGAGGCAGATGGCATTCCTGGGGTTTGGAGTAAGCCATTAATTGCTAACTAAACAAAAGAATAAAGTCCCATGCTCAGAACCAAAAGGTAGCGTCGTTCGTCTCCATCAGGCATAAATGGGCTGCTCAACCTTTAAGAGATAAATTTGTTTCTCAGTTTTTGGAAAGAACAATTGGGTGATGCACTCACTTAGGGAAGGGGAAGCCAGAGTGTGATGGATGGGCTGCCTCTCTGGGCCTGGGATTCCAGTCTTTCAGTCTCATCCGCTTGGCATCACGGCACGCACAACTGTATTAGTTCAGGCTTCCCCGCACAGTCTGTTTCCACTCTCTTTTGATTTTCCTGCTTCTCTAAGTAAAGCCAGCCTCTGACCTCATAGTTCTGCTGATGACATAATCGGCTGAAGGACTATCTCGAAGACAAATAGCCAATGCACTGCTGTGAGCCATAATCATCCTCCCACTTGTCACCGAGTTTGTGTTGACGTTAGCAAGGACACCAAATGCAGAATGAGGGCCAAATGCTGCCCCCATTGAGTAGTGGGTTTAACAGATAGCTAATGAGGCAAGGGCAGGGGTTGGGATAAGAACAGAGCTCGTGGGAATACACAAAAGCTCAATGCAGAGGGCATGCAGGAGTTAAGTCAACAATCTGCCATCCGCTCCCACACAGTTACCACAAAGGAATCTTGTTCTATGGAGTGGGAATAACCTAGGGTAACTCTTGGAAAGCATTATCCATCTCGAGAATTCCTAAAATGCTCAGCATCTTGGTATACATGCCTGGACGCTGACTTTTTAAATGGCAACTGCCCTATCTCAGACTGTCATTTTGCACTCAATTTGCCCTCCTACAGCAAGACCTGACATCCAGTTTTCAAACTAGGCTCTCCAAATCAGGGCCTCTGGCTCACAATTCACATGTACAACATTTCCACTTGCACAGAGAAATCTTCATTGTACGTACATCAGAGGCAATACGAGTTGTCAGGTTCTGCAACCTAACTTCTGCACTTGAACATAAATGCTGGGACTCAAAGGACCTGGGTTCTACCCCCAGCTTTGTCTTTGGCCTTCTGGGTGTCTTTGGGCAAGTCATTGCCCTGCTCCATGCCTCAGTTTCTTCATCTGTAAAATGGGGATAACACCACTGATCTCCTTTGTAAAGTACTTGGCGCTCTACTGATGAAGCGAGCTAAATTAGAGCTAGGTGTTATTACAGAAGAGCTATGAATTACCCATATTCTCATTGAAAGACTAAGAAAAGAAATATACTTATGCAAATACTACTACTTTATACTTCCATGGTTCTTTACACCCAAGATGTCACAGCACTTTACACACATCAATACAGAAATAAGAGTACTGAGCATTTAAGAGGATTTCTGCAGCCAGAACAGGAATAGAAAATTAGGAAACCTGGCTCCCAGCTCTGTGCGCTAGCACACATCTTTTAAAAAAAAAAAAAGGAATTTGTCATCTGAGGTTCACTGCTTGGGCCACAGCCCTCAGGAGGTTTAAAGCTACACAGTTCCATTGAAGTCAGTGGAGCCGCCCCAATTTGCACCAGCTAAGAATCTGCCCTTTTGCCCTTGCATACTTCATTGCTTCTCTTTGTTACTCCCCAGCATGTTGTGAAGGATGAATGTAGTGTAGTGGATTTAATCACAATTTTAAGTTTGCATGAATTCAAAAATCTGAAAGGACCATTTTGCTCCTTACAGATCATCTAGTCTGGCCTCTTATATCACACAGGCCAGACAATGTACCTACAATAATTCCTAGAGCAGATCTTTTAGAAAAACTTCCAATCTCAGTAGAAAAATGGTCAGTGATGGATTATTGACCATGGACTGTTGGAGACACCAGAAGGGTGAAGCCAAGTGTTTGCCACAAAACCTCTCTCTCAGGTTTCATTATAAACTCAAACCTTGCAAAGGCCTTTACTTAGGTTTGCAACCCTGTACAGCAATCTTGAGCAACAGCAAGTCAAAATCATGCAAAATTCATGGTTTTGAGCGGATGCTGAGTGAGTTTCATTTGATCTTTTGCATTAGTACACACACACACACACACACACACACACACACACACACACACACACACAAAAGCTCAGGAAAGGTGTAGGGATCAAAATGGAAAGATGTGGTTATTAAATCCTAGTAGCCAAGTTCCTATTTCTCAAGCCCGGGGATCCTTAAATTGTTTTGTCTCCTGTCTAAGTCCTCATACTTTATTTAACACCAAGACCCCCTTTTTCTCTTATAAAAATAATATGGAACTTTTTTTTTCTTTTCTTTTCTTTTCTTTCTTCTTCTTCTTCTTTTTTTTTTTTAAATTCCAGCAGGGTTCTAGATAATAAAAAGATTTATAATTAAGCCAGTAGATTTTCTTTTGCTATGCTGTCCTGGATTATGAGAGAGTATATTTATATGCAATTATGAAATGATCAGTATTTCTTACCCAAGTGAAGCTTTAAAAGTCATTATGAATCCATTAACTCAGCAGACCTTACAAAAGGCCTTCTCTGCCCTGGATTTATTTTAATTTAAAGCAGATAGGAAACTTTTTTGCTCCTCATTTTTTAGCCTTCCTTTCCTGCAGGAGAATCAAAAAAATAAAGTGTGCATCAAACTGGGCTCTGTAGACCAAATTCTCTGCTAGTTTAAATGAGGAAATTAAAGTCAATGGAGCTTTGACCATTTACACCAGCAGAGAAGTTGGTCCATAACAACTGCATGCCTGCACTGCAGTACTAGATTTGCAAGCACATACCCAGATCTGGAAAATCCATGGTATTTACAATCTTCCTTGAACAAAACTGAAGGGAGAGTCTTAACTTGCTCAAATCTTAGCCAGGAGCAAGCCTTTGGTACCTTATTAAAATTCCACCCATGCTGCAGGAAGGGAGTGTTATCTGGACAGGAACTCAATGTTATTCAATGGAATTCAAGGCACAAGGCTTCAGGACTGCAGAGACAGGCAACCCAGTCTGAGTAGGCCAAAATATTCATCCGGAATCCATGTGTTAAGAAATCTCAAAACTCCTGTGAGCTTGGCTGGAGCCAAGGTTATAAATGGAAAACTTTTGCAAGGGGATAGAAACTAGAGGCATGTAAGAGTGAAGAGCATTTGCCTCACTTTACTGAACTGCAGAACTTGAGGAAAATAATCTGTTGAGTATTAACAGGACACCCACTGCTATGGTATGAATGGCTAGATCCAACCTTCCATTTTTACATACACAAAAAGATGGCTTCATTTCTGTGATCAGTGACATGTCTGAAGTGAAACTTGGCAGCTGTTTAGTAGTTCACAACACTGCACCTCACTTTAATCTTATTGTCAGACTGACTAGAGACCCCAGTCATGATTTAGCCCCCCCCCCCCCCCCAGTGCTAGACACTGAGCATACATATAAACAAGAAGACAGTCCCAGCACTGGAAATGAATACCACCATTGAAACTGCAGGGGAATTTAGGGAGCTAGAATGCAGTTTGGGACATTTGGCCAGGATGCCACACTACTGCTTCTAATGGGGTGAGATTTTTAACTAGTGCATATGACCGTGCCTTGCTCATGTGGGTAAGATGACACCTTCAGAAACTCACTGTCCACTAGTCCCAGGATGGAACACTCAACCTGCTCCATTCATTGCTTCTTGCACCATATTCAGAAGTGAGCCTGGCGGAGATGGGCTCCCCTGTCCAAATGCTGGCCCAGCCCTACCTTGCTTTGCTTTCAAGCTCTGACAGTCCAGCTGTGTGCAGATACAGATATACACACCTTCACGGAGCCTAGAGAGATTGCTGGCGGTGAGAACAGACTCCCCCAGCAACATGTGTTAATTGCACAAATGGCTTATCTTGGCAAGGAATGTGGAAAAGGGTGTCTTCTTCTCCACTCCCTTCTTCAGCGGCGTAGAAGCACAAGGAATTTACTGGACTGACATCCTAGCCTTGCTCTGTCTTTATTACAGTTCGACAAGACGGACTTTAACGGCAAGTCCCAAGGCAGAAGGAACGACAGTTGCCCAAGAAAACCTGCTGCAGGCCTGGCAATCCTTCACCCTTTCTTCTCTCCAGGCTGCATGAGGATGGCTCATTTTACTCATCTTAGGAGGCAAATCCATCTTCAAAATCACAAAAGACGCTTCAGTGAGAAGGGCCTGTCTTTTATTAATATGTCGGCAGCAAAGTGCATCAGCGGCCTGTTTGTCATGTTAAAAGGAATCGGGAGAAACAGTAACCAGGAGTTACTTCTCCCCTGTCGCTTGTTAGTTATAAAAATTCCACTGGCCAGGATCCCTCTCTCCTTCTCCCAGCTTGGAACAACTCCAGATAAAGACTTGAATCGGCCTCTCACAGGCCGCATCTGTCGTTTCTCTCCTTTCTGATCCCATTCCATCCAGCTCCCACTAAAGTCAATGGAAAGACACCCACTGAGCTGCATTGGGCCCCTAGAGAGAGTCCTTTAAAGTTCACCCCTCCACTCTGTTCCTGACAGTGTTCTTTGCTCTCCGGTTTGCCGGCAAGCAAGAGAAAATTCTAAGCAGCCCTCTTTGTTTGTTCTCCCTCATCTGCCCTGGTTTCATGCAAAGGCAAGCTAGCAGCTGTTCAGCTAGGGATGATGTAAAGTGGTCCTGCAAATAGCAGCCACTCCATTTCCTGTTTCTAGACTGTGGCCTGCACTGAATGTTGCTGAAATGTAGGTCATTCCACAATGGAGTAAAGCAGAAGTGCCCAAAGCTCCAAAATGAGGCTGCTCTCATGTTAGGTATGCAGACCTGTCCTGAGGAATCCTGTTCTAATACGATTTTATGGCCTGTATTACAGAGGGTTGGACAAGACCTGGTGGTTTGGAGAAGAAGTCCCACCCATACAGAAGCCCAACTCCAAAGCTGTGTGGGAGTTGACTATCACCACCTCCACTGGTCAATCTCAAGTCGACTCAGGGTCTCCTCCTTACACTAACACACCATTTGACTAAGGGAGATCTCTGTGAATCACAGATGCAAACCACACTCAGCCAACGTGACAGCCTCCAGAAGACACAGATTGCTCCCACGGAGAGTCATTCTTTGTATTACAGTAGCAGCCAGAGGCCTCAGCAGAGATCGGGGTCCTGTTATTCCACTCAGTGTACAGATACGCGGTAAGAGATGTCAGCGGGGGAGCCAGGGTGGGACTCCCAACTCAAGTAGATGTCCACTTGCTAGCTTTGATCCAGACAGTGTGCTAAAAACAGCAGGGTAGTCACAGTGGCTTTGCTAGCAGGCGCAGGAAGGGCTCCTCACCCCAAATATAATCCACTCTTTTTTATATTAGAGATTGGTGTGCTGCCTTCTGAAACTGTCAGGGAGATCTTGGGGACAGTGCCAACCCACTGAGCAGTCGTTGAGAAACATTATTCTAGCTCAATCAAAACTGGCACACGCACGTCTACCCAAGCTGGAAACAACAGCTGCCATACCCTAAGAGATGGCCCCTACCCCAAAAGAGTGGCAATCTCAATACACAAGACCAAGAGTATGAAAGAAGGGAGTATTTTCCCTGCTTGTCTTCTGCACATCTGGCTAAGCAACTTGTTTCAGCTCACCAATAATACCAGTAGCAGAGGCAGGAACTGAATTCAGATGTCCCAAGATGCAGTCCACACCCGTAACTCAACAGACAGCCATTCTTCTCTCGAGGGACATTTTCTGTCTCCCAAGCAGCTTCCCCAAGTTGCCAGGACTCTGAACAGCTTCCTCACTCTACATACAGAGCTGTGCACTTATACCTAAATGGCTCTTTCCATCACCAGATCCCAGAGCATGTCACAGACATGCAAGAAAGAGGCGTTCTCAGAGGTGGGCTATCGCTACCCACATTTGCAGGGAGGGGATGTGATGTACCCAAGCAAGAATGGGTCACTGGCAGGGCTATGAACAGAACCCAGGTCTCCCGATTCCGGGTCACATGCTTTAATCACTAGAAGACACTCCTTCTCCCAGGGTGAAGGGTTGGGAGGGGATGAGGCCTTGGCTTGTTAGTTTTGTTACAGGGCTAGCGCTTCCACTAGCAATGACAAATTAAGATGGTGCCCACAGATTAGGGTAGGGAGACAATTTATGGCCACTCATCTCCCTAGGCACATGCTCATCCTCCCTCAGCAGGCTGCATGAATCACTCCTTCCAGCTGTGCTGGATTGCCCTTCAGCACGTGCCTCCATGCCTGCTAACCCATTATTACCATTCAGTTAACAACACGGCGCTGCATATGGGATATGGATGTCAGATACTAGCTCAAATGCTGTTTAAACTGCCCCACTGCTCTCCAGTCCTCTTACCGCTCTTCACCGGGGATTTATACTGCTGCTCACTCCCCCAGTATCCTAGCCGGAAGGAGGGGAGACACTCAAACATTCTCAGGCACCCACCTCCCTGTTGTCTACTCCAGGCAGAGGCCTGTAAGTGCGTTCAGTAAAGACAAATTAAATTCTCCCTGACAGACTCGATCTGCCTCGAGTTCTCCATTATGCTTTCCCTTCAGTGGGGCCTGCTAGTGACAAACCTGCTTTGACACCTTCACTGTTTCTCAGTCTCATTTTCTGTACAATCCTTCTCTGTCATGCCATGTGATTTTTGCACTGACAAACCCATTTTGATCCCCTCCCTGCTTCCCCGTCTCACTGGCCTTTTGGGACTGCATGACCGGTTTATTAACTAAGAGGGAAAAGAAGTGGGGCAAGAAAGACTTTTGAAAACTTCCCTCTCTGGATTTCATGTGTGGGAGGCAGTCACAGCCTGATTCATTATACTCACCCCTCTGCCTGGACACTTTCCTGATCATTGCCTTCACCAGGAGAGACTTGGTCTTGTTTTGCGGGCTCAGGTATTGAGCCCTCGGTTTTTGCTACCATTTAAATCTCTGCTTGCAGTTTACAAAAGCTTTGGTTGAGAGTGAAAGGCTCTGCATTTCATTAAGGTGCTTTGGAGGGACCCCAGCTAACCTGCATCGCTAGGCACTCCCTTGACACAGAATAACGGGTGCATTAAAAAAAAAAACAAAAAACACTCCATTCTTAAAATATTACAAGTTCTAACACTCCCCTCTCCCTCTCCCTCCCCCTCCCCCTACTAGCAACAGGGAGCAGCATTCAAACCTGTACTTTCTGTGTATCTGCAACAGATTTTTTAAGTGCAGTCAAGGAATTCAGTCAATGGTCCTCATCACCAATGGGCAAATAACAGTTGGGAGGTGTGTGAAACTTTCTATTAAGGCAAAATTGTAATGAAGTATTAACGTTACATCATGTGTGATTGATTCAGGATCAGGATAATATCTAAGAACCTGGCTACAGATTTTGGGGTTTGCTGCAGTTACAAAAAATAGTTTGGGGTTGAATGAGACTTTTTTTGTTTAAAACAAAAAAAATATTTTGTTTCAATTCCATCATTTTACAATGTTTCTGATTTTTGAATGATATAATTAAAGACAACTGTTCAACAAAAAAATTATTTTGAATGGAAATGTATCCATTCAAAAACATGGAAACAAAGATCTTAGATGTTTTCAAAACATTTTTAAAGATTTTTTTCCCCTTGACCAAAACAATTTGGTGAAACCGACATGAATTCACAAAACATTTCCACATCACCCATCTTTTGTCCCTGATGCGCCACAGAAAAAAGTTTCAGTGAGTAAGATTTAGCTCAGCTCCATGCCTGTGGGCCCCCTGTGACAAGCTTCAGTTCATTCAGTTGTTTTAACATCCTATTTACATCCCTTAATCACTTTATGTTCAGCAGTAAGGTAGATGGGAATGGATTAGAGCTCTTTTTACCCATCAATCTCACAGCTCTTCACAAAGAAAAGCGAGCAATATTTTCCCCATTTCACAGACGGGGAAAAGTGATTCACAGACATGGGAAGCACAACAATAAGGCTGGGAATAAAACCCAGATTACCCAATTCCCAGCCTTGTTATGGAACCACTAGATCACACTGCCTCCCAATGAGCACTGATAACTATTTGCATGAGTACTCAGGAATTGGCTGTTTTCACGCATGCCTGCACTGGCACATGAAAAAAGATGTCTGCGAGCAAACTAAAGTGTCTTTTATTCATGGCTCTCTCATTTTAGCCAAGTTTCGCTCATCCAATCGGGGTGCTGAATAAATTCCATGTGATTTAGGACACCAATCACAGACCACAAACAATCAATTGTTTTTTAAAAAAGAAAAAAGTAAGTGGTTTGTTAACCCGCAGAGCTGAAATTAGTCCAGTTGCAGCTTGTCCTACTTGGCCCTGTGCCAAAGGAACATTCTGGGTCCCGTTTTAATTGCATGTCAGTGTGCTGCGAGGGCTAGGGCTCTGGGAAGGCAAATTCTTGGTATCAGTCACTGAAGTCCATGACAATTGGTCCCCATATCCAATTGCTCAACAGAACCAATTTTAAAGTACCATCATCCATTCACCCGCTCAAAAGTAATATAGCATCCTATGGGTTAAAACTAATTAAAAACCACTGCGCAATTGATTTGACATCTATTGCACTATATTTAAACCTCAGCACCATTACAGATGTTTTACTAATCAACTTAAACAAAGCACAAGAACCACTGCAAGCAGATCTGCGGGGCAACAAATCCATGAATGAAACATCACTTGATTGTCAGAAGCATATGTAAGTATGCACAGCGATACAACACAATCAGCATGCTGTACTATTCATCACGGCTCCACCTGAGTATTTGCTTAGGAAGAAGTAAGTTGGACTAAAAAATTGATCATTTAATCTTCTTCTGTCTGGTGGATAACATAATCATGGGATTTTTAAGAGAGAGACTGCCAGGTTGGAAATCATGCTATTAACAAGGTCGTAGGTTAATATAGCAAGGATTTTAAAAAGTTAATTTGCTTTTCACTTGGGATGCCAACAGAGTCTCAGCATTTCAGTGGGTCTGAGTAAAGGAAAGAGAGATGAAACTGGAATGACACTGATGACCCATTACGTGTGGATAGTTTTCATTTTGACGGCCATAGACCAGCACAGAGCTGACACGTTCAGAGTGGCAGACCTGGAAAATCAAAATAAGAAGACTGTCACAGTGGAGCTGCCATCATGGGTCATCAGCAGGAACTGAACTCAGCAACTCCAGCTTCCAAACACAGGCCCTGGCTTGAGCCAAAGGGTAATGCTATTAATTGGTACCAGTAGGGAGCTTAGCAGAAAGACTGGGAGTGATGCACTATTACGTGAAATGACTTGCCTAAACCAGCAGGTCAGCAGCAAGGGGACCAGAACCCAGAACCCCTTCATGTCCAGCCCTCTGCCTTATTCATTAGGCCACACTGCCTCCCAATCAACTGATTGCATGACTAAGGTTTGGTGCCATTGGCTAGTCTTGCTATCGCCCTGCCACAAGAAAGGAAAAGGGCCACAGCGTCCTAATGTTAAAATTTACAAAGAAGGTACAGAAACATTTCTCTTGACCTAAAACCTTTTAAATTTAGAGCTTAAAATCAACCCGGATTCCTTGGCACCCCCACTGGAGTACTTGGGCACCAAGTGGAAGGCTGAAAAGAGCCCATATTGTCCAAGTAAAGACCATCTCCACTGCTGCACCTCTGACAGGGTCATGTTCTATAAATTATCTCAAGCAGGTGATAACTAAGACAACACCCCTTTAAGTCCCCTGTGCTCTCTGACACACGTGCAATAAGGCTGTTGCGCGTTAACTGCCTTGTTGTAGCGCACTACAAAAACCACCTCGACGAGGGTGGTAGCAGTTAACGCGGAACAGCTGTTGCGCCTTTCCACTCGTGTGTACGCTTACCGCGCAATGATTGGCCTCTGGAAGTGTCCCAGCATTACAAAGTCGTCCTCTCTGGTCTTCCCCCCACTGGCTCTTTGGCCGTGACAAAACAGTCCCCGCCCTGATCAGATTCCTGGGATTTTCGAATTTCTCGTCTGTTTCACTTCCTGTTCTCTTCCTCGTGGAGTGGAGTACAGCTCCGATCATCAGTAGCAATGGCGGCCCGTCGTGGAAGACACGCACCCCTTTGGAAGACGGCAGAGGTGCTGGACCTGATCAGCATCTGGGGAGAGTCCGCTGTGCAGGCGCAGCTACGCGGCAGCAGGCGAAATTATGATAAACTTGGCATAATTTCTCGGGCCATCCCAGAGAGTGGTTATGATAGAGGCACTGTGCAGTGCAGATCAAAGGTGAAGGAGCTAAGAATAACCTATCACAGAGCGAAGGAGGCAAACTGCCGTTCGGGATCAGCGCCTGCTACATGCAGGTACTATAAGGAGATAGAAGCCATCCTCAGTGGGGACCCCACAACCACTGCAAAGAGTCCCGTGGACACATCGGCCCCCCCTCATCCAGTGAATGCCAGACCCGAGCAGGATGAGGACGTGATCGATGAGGAGGAGGAGATGGAGGATGACCTGGAGGAAAGCGCAACAGCGTGTAGCCAGGAGCTCTTCTGCACCCCCGCTGAGACGTCCACCCAAGACATGAATTGCAGCGTGTCCTCTGAGGCGGCAGAGGGGGGTTCCGGTAAGTTTCTCTGTTGTGCAGCTATGGCTCCTGCTAAAATATCATTGTCCGGGGTGGGGGTGCTTGCTGTCTCGGTCCCCGCTGTGCACGCTCTTTACTCTGCATTCATTAGAAGCGCATCAACACAAGCAGTGATTGTCAAAAAATCATCTGTATTTAGGTCACTAAATTCCAAAGGGGTAGCCGTGTTAGTCTATTATAGAAAGACAACAGAGTCCTGTGGCACTTTTAAAGTGCCACAGGACTCTGTTGTCTAGGTCACTAAAGGTTTCCTCGATGTACCTCCAGAGCCTACTCCTCAGGTTAGATGGGAGAGCGTTTGTATCTACGCTCCCAAAGACGGATACTCTGCCTCGCCAGCTGCAAAGCACAGCCCTGGGAACCATGGCAGCACACAGTGCAGCAGCATACGGTCCTGGCTTGCAATCGGTGGCATGTAGGATATGTGTTCTAGCTGGCAGGGGCACTCTGAGGAGAGAGATATCAGGTTCCATCTGTGTGCAGAATGTTAGCCCCCAGTAAGCTTTTGATTAGGACGTACCTTGTCCGCTTCAGCGAAGCATAGGATGTTGACTGCCCTGCACCTTCCAGTGGAATGTGCTACTGGAAAGTTACATTGGTTATCTAGGCTCTGTGTTAACAACAGCTTTATTATTTATTTATTTTTTTAGATTCGACCCTCACAAGGCCGGTGTCTACCCCAGCTGACCAGATGAGAAACATTCGGCAGCGTGCTCGAAGAAACAGGGAGGATATGTTTCAGGACCTGCTGAAAACAGCACAGGAATCCGCGAGGGAGAATCGAGCCTGGAAAGAGGAATCCCAACAGAGGAGGCAGAAACCCAGGGACGAACTGATAAGCGTGATGAAGGAGCAAACAGAACTGCTCAAGGGCATGATTGCTTTGCAGACCCAGGCGATTAATGTACGGGCTCCACTCCATACAGTTCAGCCGTGTCTGCCTCCCACACCCCGTAGTCCTTCAAAGAATTTCTTTGAAGGCCACCCATCCCCCTGGTACACTGCAACATCCATTCCCCCCCAGAGCTACTTTTTAGAGACCCGCAACTACACCCACCTCTAATCCCCCCTTTAGGTTTTAATAAAAACAGTGACCAATAATTTGAAGAGTGGCTTTATTTGTACACATTGAAAATCTCATAAGGTGCACCTGATGCATCCTGGAAGTTAACTAGGGGAGGGCATCATTGAAATGCTCCCTGAGTGCCTCCCTTATGCGAGAAGCTTCTCCTTGGGCCCCCTAATACTCCTAGTGGCTGGCTGTTCGTATGCTTCCTCGAGGCGCTGGGCCTCCATAGCCCACCCCAGGGAAAACTTTTCTCCCCTACTTTCACAAATGTTATGAAGGACACAGCACAACGCAATCACAGCAGGGATGTTGTCCTGCGCCAAGTCCAGCCTCCCATACAAACATCGCCAGCGCCCTTTTAAACAGCCGAAGGCACACTCCACAGTCATTCTGCAGCGGCTCAATCTGTAATTGAACCGCTCCTTGCTGCGATCTAGGTTCCCGGTGTACGGCTTCATGAGCCATGGCATCAGTGGGTATGCTGGGTCTCCGAGGATGACTATGGCCATCTCCGCATCCCCCACAGTAATTTTTTGATCTGGGAAGAAGGTACCCCCTTGCAGCTTCCAGTACAGACCAGTGTTCCTGAAAATGCAGGCATCATTCACCTTTCCCGACCACCCAGCATTGATGTCCATAAAATGCCCCTTGTGATCCACGAGTGCTTGAAGCACCATGGAGAAGTAGCCCTTCCTGTTGATATACTCGGTCGCGAGATGGTCTGGACCCAAAATAGGGATGTGTGTCCGTCTATGGCTCCCCCGCAGTTAGGGAATCCCATGGCAGCAAAGCCGTCCACAATCTCATGAACATTGCCCAACGTCACCGTCCTCCGTAGCAGAACACGATTGATGGTTCGGCACACTTGTGAGAGGGCTAATCTGATGGTGGACCTCCCGACTCCAAACTGGTTTGCAACCGACCGGTAGCACTCAGGAGTCGCCATCTTCCAGACAGCAATCGCAACACGCTTCTCCACGGTTAGGGCTGACCTCATGTTGGTGTCTTTACGTCGCAGGGCAGGGGCCAACTCTGAACACAGTTCCAGAAAGGTTGCTTTCCGCATTCGAAAGTTCTGTACCCACTGCTTGTCATCCCACAGCTGCATAACAATCCGATCCCACCACTCGGTGCTTGTCTCTCGTGACCAGAAACGGCATTGCACCGTGTGCAGATGATCGGTGAAGGAGCTGAGCAATGCGGTGCTGTTGCTCTGCATGGCATCGATCAGCCCCTGCTCCTCAGCGTCCTCGTCTGACTCGGAGCTCATTGCGTACTGAGCAGCCAGCCGAGATGTATTTAGAATACTGAAGGCGACAGTGGAGATCAGAGCAGGATGCATGCTGTCGCTGTTGTGATTGCTCACAAGTATGCGTCACTGCACTGTTGAAAATAGGCGTGAGTTGCTATTGGCAACGAGGAAGATGCAAGGGGAACACGGTGCACCACGGGAAACTGAGATTTTACTCATGGCGCTTTGCGTTCCTTTCCTTCATCCCATGATTCCAAGCGCAGATTGAGGGAAAATTGAACTATGGGATAGGTGCCCAGAATTGATTGCGCTACACCGCGATATTGCAAAGAATTCTGTTGCGTTACAAGGAGCGACGTGTGTACGCGCTATCCCGCAATAAAGGTCACGTGTTTTTTATAGCGCGATTGCCATGTTGCGCTTTAATCTGATCGTGTGTACATAGCCTGAGAAAGACAAGACAAGGGCTATGTCTACACTAGGAAAAGTTGGGTCGACTTTGTTAAATCGCCTCAATAAGGTTGACTTTAGGTCGACTTAAAGTGGTTTCCCTGAACATGGACTTAGTAAGTCGACCTAACTGCCTTTAAGTCGACTTAATAAAGTCCATTTAAGGGTTAATCCATGTCCACACTGTGCTTAAGTCGACCTAAGGAGTTGACTTAAGGGTTAGGTCAACCTAACCAGCGGTTCTTACTAAGTCGACTTAAGTTTTCATTAAGTCAACTTAATGAAAGCCCAGTGTGGACAGGGAGTAATTTAGGTCGACTTAAGGCTACTTAAGTCGACCTAAATTGCCAGTGTAGACATACCCATTGAGATGGTGCATTCATTGGTCCTGAATCCTTTAAAAAGCCACACGGTAAGCTCCCATCAGTGCACTAACTTGGTAGTTGTGTGCAAGAGGCCAAATTCATTCCTGAAGCATCTCCATTGAATTCAGTGGCATTACATCAGGGAGGCGCATGCCCCTGTGTTTAGCAATGGCCATGAACAGCCTTGACAATTAGAACTTCTCCTATTGAGTAGAAATGGTATTCTAGAGACACCAAACAAGTAATATTTTCATTTCACCCAGGAATCTCAAAGAACTAAGATTTAATTGCACATCACTATAAGTGTATGTAAGATCCAGGGCAGGTCTACACCATGGCAGGATTTTGGCAGCAGTTGAAGGGAGATAAGCAAAGTACCTAAAATACCTTGCGTATCTCCCTTCAACTATCAACTGCCTACTTACTGTGGTGTCTTCAGTGAGCTGAGTTGACGGGAAATGCCCTCTCTTTGACTCAGCGCTACTCTACTTGTAAGGGTAGTCTTCAGTGAGCAACATCCTGACTGGCTGAGTGGGTCTTCACAGACTCAATCAGTTGATTGGGAAGATTGATCTGACGGTGGGGAATTTACCACCCTCAGTGAAGACTAGGGCTCAGTGACATGCCCCAGGTCATAGAGAATCAATGGCAGACCCAGGAACATAGCCTAGAGGTCCTTGGATTTAGCATCCAGATAAGCTATCTAGCCCCAAAGCCATAACTGACATAGAACCTACTGGTAGCCAGATGTGGGACTACTAATTCATGTTTGCAAAGCAGGTTTTGATTTTTTTTTTTTTTTTAAATGGTAGGAAAAGAAATGTTGTTTCCAGGCTCCTAAGAGGATTTTACAAAGAAGGGAGACTAGAGCTAAAAGGAACCAAACTATTTTAAAAAGCATCTCATTTACCTACTGCTCAACAGTCTTCCTAAGCCTAAATGCAACAGGGTGCTAATGAGTATTTTAGACATAATTTAAAGAGTTGCCGAAATGTCTTTATACACAGACGATCAGCCTCCGAGATCAAAGGCTGATGTATCTAGCGACTGCCAGTGACAAAAGAGGGAGATTTCTAACAGTGAATTGCAGTGTTAGACAAATTGAGTTCATCGTCTCTGTGCACACTCTCTGTAGCACTTTGAGTGGGAAGTTTGCTCCATACAGGCCTCTTTCCATACAAAACACTATCAAAGGGTGCAGTGCTTTGAACAACCAAAGGAGGAGGAGAGTTCTCCTTAGGTCAGTTTAAATTACACCACTGACAAACAGAGTTAAACCAACTTAATTCTCTAGTGACGATGAGGTCTCAGGCTGGAGCTAGACAGAACTACAGGGTCTGTCCTTTTTACTGAGAGAGTTGGATATCTCCTTGATATTCCTTACACCCAAGTCCTGTCGCTTCTCTCCCACAAGAGACCTTCCCCACGGCGCTGTGTGTCTGTGACTAGCCCTCACTTTCAGGTGCCACCTGCATTTTCCCCAGACCAGTTCAGTCTGCCTCAGGGCGACTCTGCCTCAGCTAGAAGGAATTCCGTAGGGGGTGGTTTGCAGGCAAGAGACTCACAATCCCCAAGGCAGAGGGTGGCAGAGACCACTATTGCTGGACTGAAATATACCAAAACACTCCCCCAACGTGCACTCTTTATGAGACGAACTAGCACGTTGGGGGCATCTCTTCTGATGGAGGGAAAAGGGCTGCTCTAAAACTCATTGCCATTGCAACAGCATCCTGTTGGGTGGATGTTCACCCTGTCCTGGAGGGAGAGTCACTCCAAAACCCCACAGTGAACAATGGAGACACAATGGGTGAACCTTTGGTGGCACAGAGATGCTCCCCCACCCCAAGATCTGCTGCTGGTTGGAGGCAAGATGGCTGTCTTTGTTGTCCCTCTCCCAGGCAGTCCTGGAGCAGCCAGGCCACACAGAGATCAGCTTGGCACTGATGCCAACATGAACGGCATTAATTCACTCATTATTTAGCAACAAACTTCGCTGAGGGCCAGCACCATGCAGGAAGCTACAATCCCTGGGCCAGCCAAGTTCCCCACCCTGACCTCACACGGCGCTGCCAGAAGACCTTTCATGGCCCCCAGGGAGGCAATTCATCCTACCTCCCTACAGGTGGGCAGGCCAGATACTTTGGCTGCTCACCATGGGAGCACCAAAGACTGCGATTTTCATCCTCATAGTGCTTGGGAATGGCTTTGGGGGCAACTGACCTGGATCACAATGGACATTTGTGTGTGGAGGGACGCAAGCACTAAATTCAGTGGCAGTATTTCAGCAGCTGACACTGACGCAGCCAAAGCAAAGCAGCCCTTGCCTCCCACTGTACCCCACTTCCTGGAGATCTTACAGCTCTCCAGTGGTTTTATTGAATATCCTCCATTCCAGGCAAACAGGAAGGGTTGGCTAGATAACATTAACAGACTTATTTCACCCTGGAAGAGGTGGGGAGCAGGTGATAAGGAGGGAAAGAATTCAGATAACCTCAGAAATGCTTCATTGATACAGCTGCAGGGGTACCTGGGAAATGCTGCTTGCTGGTTTCAGAGTAAAATCATCTCAAGTTTCAAGAGATGCCAGAGCCACAGAGATGCCCGCACCCAGCCCAGAGCATCAAGGCATCATCAGTGTCACGCCCACTTACTCTGCTGTCTTTCTTGGGAAATGAATGTCTTCCCTTCCCCCCTCAGCTATGGTGTCTGCCTCCATTCCTGTCAGTTCACATCTACCTACCCATTTGTCCCCTTTCCATCGCTGTATCTTTCTCTTTGGGTTAGTGTTCTTAACATCAGAATCATTCCAACTGACAAAGTCTCCACTCGTCTGCATCTTCCTGTCTCCTTGCATCTCCGTGAAACCCTTTTCCACATGTCTAAGCATTTTAATGACATATGGTTCGGGAGGTGGAGGGGAAGAGGAACCTTCACTCCTACTAGGAGGAAGTCCAAAAAAACCCCTCTAGCAACAGAGCTAAATTCAGTGCACAAGGAAGGGCTCCATTAAAAAGGCTGGCCATGAAAGATCATCCCATCACTATACTAATGGCAACTTTTAGTGGCAGCAAAAATAGTATAATCCCTTTGTGGTGGCCAGCAAAATCCTCCAGCCCCTCCCCCCGCCTTCGCTGCATCATTAATTTGTTTAATTTCATTTTCAGCTCTTCCCCACTGTGCCAGCTCAATTGACTGCCAATCTGCCCAACAGAGCAAGTTACACCTTCAGAACACATTTGATTGCTTCAAACCTCCACTGATTGGAGGACCCTTCTCTTTTAGATTAGGCCAGAGGGACCACCATGATCATCTAGTCTGGCCTCCTGTATAGCAGACACAGAATGTCCCCAAAATAAATTTAGCTAGCATTTCCACTTGAGAACTTCTTACTCATAGTAGCTGCACACCCATTTTTGCATATTGACTTGGATCTCCAGTTTAAAAAGACCCTGGTCCTGGGTACCTTAGATTTTATGGGCTGAACCAATCCTTTGGCATAATTTTTTCAAGTCATACAGCTACCAGTGATGATAACTGACACCTCAAATCTAGTATTCTTCATTCTACTTCCTTTCCCCATTTCCTTTCCTCCTAGTTGCCACTCTGCCAAAAATCAATTGGTCACCAGGTTTCAAAGCCCTGTCCTAGGAAACATGGTAATTGATTATTACATTTAATTTGCAGGATGTTATTTTATTGCCGTGGACAGGAGCAAGTGGTAATACATATGATGCATGTCTCTCAGGCTGGAGATTAATTGACAATTAATATCTAATTCTTTTATGGTCTAAACCCAAAGGAAGTGGGTTTCTCGCATGCATCGAGCATGCTGGGCAGTCTGGTTTCTATAGCTGAGCGCTGGCTGCTGAGCCGTTATTGAAACAAAATTATTTTCTCTGCAATCTGCGATACTGGGCAACATTGGGCTATAAAAGCCCATTTGTCTTTCATGCTCAGACTGCAGCTGTCTAAGTCACAGGGGGTAGCGTCCCAGCCCCTCACAACCACAAATGAAACATCTACTCTCTGCACTGGCAGGGGGCAGAAGAGCACCATCACGTCCATTTTACAGATGTACAGAGGGATCTGGAGGCCTGATGTTCCAAGCTGCTGAATCTCTACAGATCTCATAGACTTCAAGAGGATTACAGCAGCAAATCCATCTGGAAAAATCAGGATCTAAGTGGCTGGCCCAAGGTCACACAGGCCATCTGGCACAAGGAGAGAAACTGAGCCCTCAACTCCGCAGTCCCAGTCAAGTGCCTTACCCCAGGACGTTCTTCCTTTCTGGAAAAGCACTCTGGGTATTGATCTGCAAAACAATAGCCTTCAGGCAGCCCACTCCAAGAATACTATTGACCACAAGGTACTGTGGCAATGGAATTCAGGTGTGCAACTAGAGAAATGGTTGGTTTTTTGCCTTCTGATGCTTTGTTGGGCCTGGTGGAAATGAGGGCAGATGAACATATAGGTCCCCTCTCCCACCCAAATAGAGATGTTTGGCACAAAGAGTTGACAGGAAAGGAATGCATTAGGACAAATTTGTAGGATTTTTTTACCACTAGACTGCCGTCATACAGCTACCTCTCCTTCAAAACTGGCCATGGCTCAGCAAAGAAGTCCTGGATTGAATGGAGATTGAGTCATCTTCCCACTACTAGAAGGAAGACAGCATGAAGTGGGGGCCTGGGTAAGGGAGGGAGATCTTTGCACTGCTGCTGCACAGCCTGTAACAGATCAGTATGTAGACCGGAAGATGTCAGTCCACCAGGACCTCACACAAATATTGAAGTCGCTGAATAAGGGAGAATATTGGGAAGAGAGAACAAAAGTTACAAACAGAAAAATCAAACACAACAAGATGCCCTTGCAGTCTGGGTTCTCCACCCTCTGCAACAGAGTAATCGTAAGAGCAAATAAATCAATAAGAAATGCCTTAAAATAAAAGAAGCCTCATTTGTCAGACGACAAGAGAGGAGCCATCGAGAGAGTGTTACGTGAGTTTATCAGAGAAATCTGTTTAGCTGTGCAACTTTTTTTGAGCAGAATGCTTTAGATGGAATGGTTTCCTACCCAAACCTGTACATTGATCAAGGAAGTACAAAGTAAAAATAAACCCTCCCTTTGACCCCAAAACATACTGTCTATGGTTTGATTTATTGCACAAAGCCAAGGCTAGGAGACTGGAAGATGGCCAGCATACTCTGCCCTCGGCTCATCCAGCAGCAGCACAGCACACACATTCGTTCCAGTCCGTTGAATAGTAAAGCAATACAGCAATTGCTGAACTCTCTGCTCAGTCACCGCTCCCCACATTTTCCCATACCGGAAGAGATTTTCAGGAGTGCTCGGTGTTGGGCTAAGTGATTGCACTAAAGTCAACCTGACGTTAGAGAGAGCAAACTTAAGACAGCGCTGAGCGATTCTGCAAATCCCACCCTTGCTTGTGGCTATCTTTCAAACCCTCCTGCTGGATGAAGCTCCAGAAAGCTTCTGAATGCCACTGGGAAGGAGAATCCAACAGCAGCTTGTTGCCTGAGCTAAATTCTAAATTTCTCTGACTTTGCCAAGTCAATCCAGAGGTCTTGTAAGGACTCACATGTTCTAAGTATTTCAGCACTGGGCATAAGCCTCTGACAGGTGTAGCTTTTCTTATTGGCGAGTTATGTTCTGAATAATCCACGGTAGGGTTTCTTCCATCTTTCTCTACAGCATATGGTACCAGCCACTGTCAAAGTCAGCAAAACAATCAAGGAGTCTGGCGGCATTTTTAAAGACTGACAAATTTGTTTATTGCATGAGCTTTCGTGGGAGAAAGTCTGACTAAGTGGGATTTTCTCCCATAAAAGCTCATCGATAAATACATTTATTTAGTCTTTAAAAGGACTCCTTGCTTGTTTTGCTGAACTAGACTAACACGGCTACCCCTCTGGAACTTGTCAAAGGCAGGGCACTGACATGTCCAGTGAAGACTTAGCCCAATACCCTTTAAATGCCAGCGAGGTCTAAGGAGGATTCGGACCTCTGAGCCAAAGTGGGGGAGCATTTTATATATTCCACCCTCAAGAGAAGACACGTAACCATGGGACTCACACAAATGAAAAAACAGGTGATGGCCACGCGTGACTGATGATTCAATGCAGTATACAAACATTTCACATGAAGGTGTATTTATTCACTAGGACTGAATGGTTTCTTCAAAGCTGCCAGTCAAGGTCTGCTATGAAAATAAAAATAATAAAGATTGTGCATTTCTAGAGCCTCCTTCACCTGAGCGTCTCAGAATGCTCTGCAGATATACATGATGGTGACTAAGCCTCACAATAGGGAAGGAACACAATGTTCACTCCCCCAGTGCAGAAAGGTGGGTAGAACGCAACAGGTGTTTCATGGCACAGTTAACAGTGATAGGCTAAGGAAGAAAACACTAGGGCAGATGAAATTTAATTAACCTCTTTACCCCACGAGATAGTGCCATTCAGTTGCAATTTCACTGAGCCAGAGGGTGCTCAGTATTGATTCAGAGGGGAGAATGCCAGCTACTGACTCACCTTTCCTATAGGAGTTCCTACCCAGTACAGCGAGACTGAAATGTGTCTCACTTGGGAGATCTCCCAGTATTACAGCAAACGCAGGACTCCTGGTAGAGAATGAAATTTATTGCAGGAGCTCAGTGGTAAATGCTACATGGTACTAAGCAGGAAGTGAAGACTCAAATTTCTGGAGGGACATGCTGCTTCCCAGGCCACTGAGACCATGAGCAAAGTGTGGAGTGGTGACGAGAGACTGCGGTCACCGTCACCAGCTTTGGATGGCAGCTGGAACAGCAAAGAAGACTTAATATAGCACTATGCACAGGGAGGAGGAGGACAGTCAGAGTAGCCCAACAGCTGCAGGCAAGGAAAGGGGAAATGTAGGAAGGTGCTCAGAGATGCCATACTCCCAGCTTGGGAGTCCATAACCTGTGCGTTTAGGCATCGATTTCATTCGGATGGCATGGTACAGCACACAGAACAAACAGCGCTCCCACCACAAAGAGTTTGCCATAAGCCAACTGCATGGCTTGTACTGCAGAGGAACAACCGTGGGGCTTGGGTGTGCCTCAGGTAGCAACATCTCCAGGAGGTCACTGCAGCTGCTGTACATGGTGAGTGTTTCAGTATGGCCACATTAGGAGACTGTAGGAGAATAGGTAGCACGGGGGGTCGTATGCAAAGAACAGTTCTCATGCAACATCAGCAAAAGACAGCATAAAGGGGTCTAGTGCCAGCTATGTGGAGATGTTCACTTAGCAAACAGACTCCCATTCCCTCTCTGGATGAGTGATTGCATCTGAGATACAGCCATGAAACCATCCACTCCTTGGTAGGGGCCACTAACAGTTACAGATAGAGGCTTGTTTCCCACAGTTTTTCTAGCTAAAGGAGTGATGGAGCGCTAACCAAGATGTCACAGTCAGACGCTCTCCTACTAAAAAGCTACTGACTTGCACTGAGGTGACCAGCATGATTTATTGACCGGAGAGAGAAATATTGACTGATGTGAAGGCCTGGTCAATACAGAACCCACAGTATAATAAATCTAAATGGTGACCAGAAATGGTTTCTTTATAACTAGATTTTATTCAGTGTAGCAAGCACAGAAGATACAACTTGGGTATGCTTGCACAATCCAGGGGTCAGGTAGGGACCACATAGCAATCATAAAATCATCGCATCATTAGAAATAGGAGGCTGGAAGGGACCTTGAGGGCTCATCAAATCCAGCCCCCTGCACTGAGGCAAGACCAAGTAAACAGAGACCATCTCTGATGGGTTTTTCTAACCTGTTCTTAAAAATCTCCAATGATGAGGATTTCGCACCTTCCCTTGGAAACCTATTTTGGAGTTTAACTACCCTTATAGTGAGAAAGTCTTTCCTAGTATCTAACCTAAATCTCCCTTGCTGCACAGTAAGCCATTGCTTCTCATCCTACAGTCAGTGGGCTTGAAGAACAATTGATCACATCCTCCTTTAAACAGCCCTAAATGTATTTCAAGACTAAACATGCCCAGTTTTTTAACCTTTTCTCATAAGATCAGGTTTTCTAAAACTTTTATATTTCTTTCTTTTTCTTTTTGCTGCCCTCTGGACACTTTCCAATTTATCCACATTTTTCCAAAAGTGTGGTGACCAGAACTGGACACAGTATTGCAGCTGAGACCTCACCAAACCCAAGCAGAGGACAGTTACCTCCTGTACCTTACATACAACACTCCTCTTAATATACCCCAAAATAACATCAGTGTTTTTCACAACTGCATCACATTATGGACTTGCATTCAATTTACAAGCCACAACAATCCTCAGATCCTTTCCAGTAGTACTACCACATAGCTAGTTATTTCCCATTTTGTAGCTGTGCATTTGATTTTAATCCCCTAAGTGTAGTACTTTGCATTTGTCTTTATCGGCTTGAATCTTGTTAATTTCTGACCAGTTCTCTAATTTGTCAAGGTCCTTTTGAATTCTAATCCTGCCCTCCAAAGTGCTTGCAACCCCTTCACAACTTGGTGTCATCCACTAATTTTAGAAGCATATTCTCCACTTCATTAGCCAAGCAATTAATCAAAACATTGAATAGTGCCAGACCAGGAATGAGCTCTGAGGGACCCCACTTTATAACCTTTGACAGTGAACCATTGATTACTACTCTTGGAGCAAACAGCTTCACCAGTTGTGTATCCACCTTATAGTAATTTCAGCCAGACAACATTTCCCTAGTTTGCTTATGAGAATGTCATCTGAGACTGTCAAAAACCTTAGTAAAAGTACACCATGCTTACTGTTTTCTCCCAAAATTGCTATGCAGCACACTGCAGCTGCACAGAAATTCATAGTGACAGAATTCAGACCCAGCTGTTCCACATTCACAGGGCCCTCCTGTGTGAGGATCACCATCAGCAATTAACAGCATAGACCATAAGACACACAGATGATCACTGTCAGTTTCATCTAGTACATGCTAGCAAGTTGATCACAGCAAAACATTCAGCAGACCCAATGATCATCATAGGAATAATCACTCCACCCCATCATCTTTGGAAGAGGACTTGAGAAACATAATGGCATCACAGCATGCCCTGAAGGTTAATCTGAGGCTATATTGGATCAAGGTGTGAATAGGGAAGGTAAATTTCAGTAAAGCACCCCCTTTCCTTTGGCTTGAGAGTGCTCTGCACACAGCAGCCCTAGGGAAACATACCTAAGGGTTAATTTCCTCTGTCCCCAGTGGGATTTCAAACATCAAATTAAGCCCAATTAGATTCAGGATAACATTTTCAAAAGCTACTAAATCCCATGGCACTTTTGAAAATAGGAGTGATGTGCATCTGAAAATTCCAGCCACGTTCCACATGACATGTTTTAAGGGTTTGCACTGAAAATAGGAGAACACACTCCAGTCTGGTAGGGCCAAACCATGGTCTGGACCGGGTCATTCTTTCCTGCTTGCTTTATCAATTGCCAGCTGCATTATGCAGCATGTGATTGGCAAGCAGGCATGTGACTGCTCTCACCCGATCAGCAAGGGAGATCACAGACCAATGGTCCGGCCCATGACTGTGGGATCAAAGCCAGCAAAGTGGATAGCTGAGGCTATGCCTGGTCTGGCCTCTGCTTTCAACCAACAGAGAACAGATTATATAGACAGTACTGCAACAGTAGGTCTGACCTTACAGTTGGCAGGCACATGGGATGACAATCCAGTTCCCACTGTGCCCCCTCCTTATTACCCAGGAGCTGAACTAAGAAAAGGAGCCATCTCCTGCCTACCTGCAGCCCCTTCCCATGTTCATGAAGATCCAGAGATTCCGGTGTCCACAGGGTGTGTGATCACCGAGTAGGATGCAGGGGATGAAAACTGAAATGTTTTATTACCTGCCGTGTCCCCCTTATGTGCTGGTGGCAGTGCCAGATGGGACTGTGGGCAGAATGAGAAGGGAGGTGCACAGCATGTGGCTCACATCCATGGGGCAGGTTTGAGTGCATGGGCACCAAGTGGAGCAATTTGACAGGATTGCAGGAGGGGAATTTGAAGGACAACGTGGAACAGAGAAATGAAAGTGTTCAGGCTTTAAGAGTTAATTGTGCAAAATGAAAAGACAAAGACTGAGGATCTAGAAGGCAGATGTTCTGCAGATTATCAGAGGCTCCTGGCCCTCCAGGAGTTTGACAAGCCAGGTGCTCTTCTGCAGTAAGCCATCATTTTGGGTGCATTGAGTATGGTGTGCACGCAGGGTCCCTTTTCCCTTGCACCCCACTTTCCTCCAGGGAAAACTTGCTACTGGCACTTTATGGTCATCTCAGTCTTTGAAGAAGAAAAGGTGGAGCAAAGAGTTCCTGACATACAGCACGGGGCAGAAGGAAGGGGATCTCTGCCCACATGCCCATGTCAGACCACTCTAAACCTAGCATATTGTTTTGAGGGGGACATGCGGTCTGGGGGTAGAACAAGGATAAGAAGCCAAAATTCCCAGTTCTGCACTGAGTCTGTGTATTTGTGGGCAAGCGCATGAATCTCTGTGTCTGCTTCCCTTCCTCCATCTGTAAGGCAGTGCTAATAACCATCACAGAGCAAAAATGCGCAACAGTGGAACATACTTGCGAAACGTGTGGCCTAGTCACCTCTGGGGGCTGGTCCACATGGAAGACAACCTACTACTTCTGGCAGCTAGTGGGACTGCTTCTCTAGGACTGACAGGACTAGGTTCAAACCCAACATACAGCCTTTGGTTGGAGGAACTACCTATAGAGAAGGAAGCCATCTCCTCCAACCCCTTCCCTCTGTCCACCCTAAATACAGTGGTTTGAAGTTGGGCCCTTCTTTATTCTGCCCATGCTCATTTGTCCATTGCTGACAGAGGCACTCCTGTCTTTGAAGGCAGTCTGGGAGAACATAGTTCCCACTACCAGTTACACTCAACCCTTTTTGTCCACTTCTGAAAGATTATGCTATTACAAACTAAGCCTATAAATGAGGCACTGTTCCAGCAAGGGAATAGCCTGAACTACTGTACATAAAAGCTGCAATTTGTATTACATCCTTACATATGGTCCGCTGTTGTATGGAAAATGAAAGGGATGCCAGCATCATTAATATCACAGGGTGAACAATGCAGATGTCTCTACTGGATTATCACAGCTAGCAAGAATGGTTCAACAGCCAGCTAAAACAAAGGCAAGGTGTTTGTGGAATAGCCGTAACAGGCAGGGCTGCTGTATAGTAAGGGAGGTCTGTCTTATAAAGAATCAGGACACTGATCTATAGAAGTAAAGATTCACCCAGACCCAAATGTAGGCTACCCCATATGATGCGAGTGTAATGGGAGATTCCATTATGCTAAATTAAGCTCTAGACTGGCACATCTGTTTAGGAAAGCTGCAAATCAGCAATACCCTTTAAATACCAATGAGGACTAAGGAGGATTTTCTCCCATTCCCTTAATTAAATCATTAGTCTCTCCCCCTTATCCACAAGCGTGTGTGCACGCGCGCGCACACACACACACACACACAAAAATAGAAGAGATCAGGGAGATTGCAAGAACGAGAAGAGACCCATCTGTACATAAGCAGATGCGGTGGCCTTGCTGGTGTGGTCTCCCTACAGAAGGAGGGCATACAAAAGTCACCGATCTCCACATTACGGTCAGTAGCTCCAAGACATCCCCTACCAGCAGCATATTCGGGGCAGAACTCACATCCAACTTTACAAGCCTGGTTTGAGAGAACACTGCAATAATAAGAAAAAGACACATTAGCTCAGTTTATTCCTTTCCCCACTGTGGTGTCCTAGTGCTTTGAGCATTCCAGTTTTAAAGGACTGCAGCAATGGGAATGATCTTGGGAAATGAGGCTGCATGCTTTTATGGAAGTAGCTCGAGTCTGGGAATTTTGCCATATGATGCTGGGTGTTTTAGACACACTAGTGAGGACACACTGGAGAACTTCATGGTTCAGGTTTATGTAGCTCCATTCTATAAGTACATGGTCCCCTCCCCAGAGTGGAGGACCAACTTACTACAGCTGTGAGTGGATGGAGTGACTTTTAGTTCAAGTGGTAGAAACAAATGCTTTCAGCTCTGGGAGGTCTTCAGTTCAATTCCCAGATGACAGAGGAAGGTGGTTATTTGACTACCTCCAGCATTCAAGTGCTGTGTCTTTACTCACATGCAATCATGTTTTCTTTATTTCACACTATGGGCTTAGTTAACTTCATGAGTTTTCCTTCTTGTAGCAAGTCCTCAAGGTGTTTGGCAGTCAGTAAAATGTGCCTCACCTACATCTTCCCCAGCTGTTCCATCAAGGTGACACAATTCGCATTCTTTCCTTTTCATCACCCCCAGGATGATTAAAAATAAATAGATTCTTTGGTCATCTAGGTTCCCTATTATTCTTTTATCCATTTCCGCCCATTCCCCAGCTCCACTGCTAGCCATTAATGAGATGGCTCCTGAACTGTCCTCCAAACTTCCCTTGCAGGATGCAATCAAATGGGAAACTAATCTTAAAACATGAGCTGCTACTGCTTAAGACAGCAATTCATCAGTCTGGGTATGGCCCAGCCACCTGTAGAGAGGGACAGAGCACCACACTGTTGGGGGTGGGTTATACACAGTCACAATGCATTGTACGGTAGCTGTCCAAAATACAACAGTGTGTGCTTTAGTTTAAATCAGTACTTTCTAGCACTTTATCAACACTAGCTAGCTCGCCAAAGGCAAAAACTGACGATACATGCAGGTGAGGCAAGTCGTCCAAGATACAGTGCTTTGATCACCCACTTCCTTTTTTTTTTTTTTTAAAGTGGGTAAAGATTTACACTACAATTATGAATAAACAATCACATCACCCTTGTTTCTTACATATAAAGTTATGGTTGTTTCCACCAAAGGTTGCTATGTCTCAGTATAAAAAGGCATAGGTATCTGATGCTTCACTTTGTCCATAATATAACATATCCCAAGATTTAACAAGATGTTTGTCAAACAGGATTACTGTGTGAAAAAGTACCACTCCAGCTAAAAGTAATCACTCTCCTGTTGTTGTTAAAAACAAACAAACCAAACAGACTCCTGTTAGCTTTGTTGTATTCTAGACTGCACTGGGCTGTGGCAGAGGAGTACTGCAGACGTGTCAGAAGGGTACTTTGATATAGTCCTTTTCCATCCTGAGTACAAACGGCTAAGAGAGGAATTCACAGAACTCAGCAGAGCACGGTGCTTAGGGGAGGTCTGTGCACTAGAGACATGGCACAGTATAGCCTGAATGGTCCAATGGCTAGTGTGCTAACCAGAGACCTGAACTGCAATCTGTGCTGTGACAGACTCCCTGTCTGAGCATGGGCAAACCAGTAGCTCCATACCTCAGTTTCCCCATCTGTAAATGGGAATCATAGCACTACCCTATCCTGCAGAGGAATTGAGGCTAAACACATTACAGACCGAGGGGCTCAGGTACTACGGTAATGAGGGGTCCTTAAGACTCTAACATAGATATTGAGCTGCGCCCAACTAGACCTAGCAGTTTGCAGACATACAATGCAGCAAAGTTGGGAGTAGGTGCTGCACCACAATCTCAACTTCTGCAAACAGTTAGTGTCATGGTCATATATGGCTTGTGCTTCAGTTAGATGCAAAGTAGCCATCTCTGCTTTCACATATGACAACTGCAGTGTGATTTCTGTCTCATTAAGCTCTAAAATGTAAAACAAATGGGGCTTATGCAACTGCTGCTCGATGTTCACTGGCACGGCGTCAAGACTTGTGACTTTTTAATGGCTCTGCACTCTCATCAGTGTCTGAAGAGGCCTGTCTTCATTTGGTTTTTGAGAGTGAGCACAGAATGCTTGAATATTTGCATTCTCATCATCAAACACCGCACAGGAAAGAGACCTAGTTGTCTAGAGCAGTAGCTTTCAACCTTTCCTCATTTGAGGATCCCTAAAAAAAAATGTCAAATGGCGATGCAAAACCCTTTGGAAATCTTAGGCATAGTCTGTGGACCCTCAGAGGTCTGCAGACCACAGGTTGTGTACTACTGGTCTAGAGATTAAAGGAGGAGATAAATGCAGTGCTCCTGGATCTTTCCTCTCCAGATTCTGCCACTAACTGCTGTGGAATCTTACATAAGGCACTTCTATGCCTCAGTTTACCCTGCTGTCAGGGTCGGCTAATGCTTGCAAATTTGTGCAAACACATACATGCACTTCCCCTCTTTGAACTAGAATATTTGCATATGCACAGTATATATGCACGGCCAGATGTGGAAAGCTACCAGCAGAGAAACTTGGGAAGGGGGAAACTGTGGCCAGACATTTTGGAGTTATTTTTGAGAGTATGGCCTACAGCACTGAAGTTTTGGAATTTTTATCCAATACACACAAGGATAAGGGGGAAAACTGGTTATAAACACACGTGATTTAATAATGCTCTAATGTAGTACAGACAATCTTCCAAATACAGCCACTTTGAAGCGAATGCACAACTTTTGGTAAAGGAAGCTAGTAAGGAGCACAGGTATTTTGACCGGCCAAACATGAGAACATTTTTTTCTGATACTAAAAGTTACTCCCTGTGTACTGGCCTAGGAGAACACCTCCTTTTACTACATAGCAAAGGCAAGCTAGCCTCACCGCAAGCAAGCACCCTTGTACAGTGCAGCAAAGATGAACAGTCTGAGTTTGCCGCAAAGGAATCCAAGCATGGAAGCATTCACACAAATCTGCTGCTGCGCAAGCAAGCACTGCTATCCCCATCTAGCCCTTTCAGTGGCGGTTCACGTGTTTACCTCTCCAATCTAGACATAATCACGGTAATTAAGCCTCACTCCGCAGCTGCATGAGCCAGGAGGTTGTGTTGAGATGAAGGCACTCACCGGTGTAAACCCCAGACACTTGCTCACTAGTCAAGAGTCCCCCTGGTGACACTCTGAAGCTTTGCCTTGCTGGTCAGAAGCAGACAACAAGGTGGTTGTGTGGTGTGCAGAAATCTCATTACAGCTGTTTAGAGCATAGTAACAACACAGCCTTGAGTGCTTGGGGTTGCACTGTGCCCCCTCACCACATTTCTGTGATGGTCGTTCTTTATCTAGAGACCCCAGTTGCAACTGGGAACCCGTTCCGCTGGGTGCTGTAAAAACATAGAGCAACAGCCTGTGCTCCCTGTTAGCAATTGACATTAATAGGGATGCGAAAAAAGTAAACCAGATAAACCAGCAAGGCTTCGAGGTTACGGTGTCCGTTCCACCCAACTGAAGCCACCTTCACAGGCCTGATTAGCCAAGAGTAGTAAGCAACCGCCATCTGAAAACATGGCTTGTTTAAGAAGCCTTGAATCAGGCACCCAAAATCTGAGTTGCCCCCCATCATTAGTCACTTTTGAAAACTTAGGGCTAGCTGACTTGCCCAAAGCTGTGCAAGCAGTCAGCGGTGGAGGTGGGGCTATGCTTCAGATCTTCCAGTGCCTCATCCATAAGACCATCCTTTCTGGAAAAGAAGGTAAGGACATTCAAGTGGATGCATGGTGCAAAGTGTCTAGGGAGCATGTGCAGCTTAACCATACGCAGCTGTTAATACAAAAGCGTGGGGGGTACCGTGCGGCTGCAGAGTGTTATGAAAAAGCTTCTGAAACTAACAGCAGAGGGAAAAGCAAAGTAGAAAATGCGATTTCTCTGGGTAGGATAAAGCAGGACATTATTCAACAAAGCCGAGCTCCGTGAGCAGAGGCAGAGAATCTCACACAAAGTAACAAACTCCTACTGATGCCATTGTTAAGCTTGTAGAGTAGAAATTTCTCCAGAATAAAAGCAGTGTCTGCAACAGTTATTTATCACCATGCAAACATTTTCCTTCTCCTTTCATTGTTAGCGGCATATAGACCACATGCGTCTCTGACAAGGAGAGGAAAAAAGACAGGCAGGATCAAGAAAGGTCAAGATTAATTTGGTTTCACACAGATAAAAACCCAAGTAATCAGTTTTTAAATTAATGTTAAAGTTCTGGCATTTTTGACTATATTAAAATGTGACTGGTGCACATAATATGACCAAGCAATGTTACCACTAGCTGTTAACACAGACTAGCTCCCTTATCAACTTACAACACTCCTGAAAACAAGAACTGCAATCAGGACTGATTTGTTAGTAATTCATTCTCCCAGGGTAAAAGGTCTGACCCACCTCTTCTGCCACTTTGGAAGCCCTCACATCAGGGCTGTTCTTCAGCTGTGCCAGTGACAAACTCAGAAACAACAAAAGGGTGAAGACAGGGGAAAATGGTGTGGAAAGATTGGAAGCTCACCACATCTTGAGTGCTTCCAATGCATTGGCGCATACGCACACACACACTCATTTGATGCATCATTCTCTCAATAATGGAAGAGATGATTTCCAGGATCCAGCACGCTACAGGACCTGGTCTCTGCTCTTCTCAACCTAAGGTTTAGATACATACAATTTTCAGAACAGCAGCTATGGAAGTTTCACTTCTTTTCATACCAATAGTAGAGGGAAAAGCAAGGCACCTATCTTGATACCTTAAGAGGAGTTGTACCACAATCATATAAATATCATGCCTTACTCTGCCATTTCAGCACTCGCATTGAAGCAAATGGAAGTCAAGGTATAAGCAATATCATGGCCCATGTTCAAGACCTTATAGTGGGTTATTGGACGGTAGCAACTGGAAATAATGACCATGTGACCCCAGCTGGAACAGGGCGTATAATAAATCTGTTGAAAGAACAAAAGGGTGATACGGTGATAGTTGCTGGGACACAGTGCTGGTCTGGATATCACCTTGTACCAAGGTAACAAAAGAACTGAATTGAAGCAGGTTGCTATTTCATGAGCTGACGACCTTAGTTCCGACTAACGCAGCTGAGGCCAGTAACAAACTGACTTCAGCTACATCGACATTAGCTCCATGCATAGTGTTAAGCATGTCTAAACACTGTCTTGCATCAAGTAACGGATTAAATCAGATTTTCATTTGGAAGCTAAGTGTGCATGTAGACCAGCCCAGCACAGGACATATCGAGCTATACTTCACTGAAATCTACATGGTTACAGCAGGGTAATTCACACTGCAATGACTCCTCAAAGTGGTTAGAGACAGAGGAGCCAGTCAGGAGATATTTAGTGCCTCTTCCCATGCTTTCACTTATGTTTCCAATCATGTGCACCGCCCAATGACTTTTAATGGGAAATGGAATTGCTTAATATCTTCCAAAAAAGGGTCCATACGTCTTTTTGAAAGTTCTGAAAGTAATTGCAAAGAGTTTGGTTGGTTGGTTGGTTCTGTTTTTGTTGCTGCTCCAGGATTAAAGGCTGAAAAAAAGCATAGAGGTCACAAGTGCATTTCGTCTCCCAAAACAACATCAAAGTCGTGGCAGGCTGGGAAGGAACACCTCACAAATCACCTCATTCTGATTAGCATCTGAATGGAAAACAGATCCAGGGTTTGGTCCCAAGATCATTAGAGGTGAGAGCTGGATATAGCGACAACTGAACATGGGTGTCTCTCTCTCTCCAATTGGCTTGGCTAGTTTCTCTTTTTTGAAACCCTGGGCACCTCTGCATTTTTCATTGCTGCTCAGAGCACGGTTGCCAAATCAGCAGAAGGGGGGGGCGGGGGGAGAATCTTGGGCATGTAAGAGAGGAAGAACAGGCCTACTGGGGACTCAGACTTGGGCTCAGTTCTCCAGACTCTCTGCCCTTGGGCAAGTTTCATATGGACATGTCCAGACATTTAAATTCAAGGTAACAAACTGCTAATTCCTGTGAACGCCTCAGGTTCCCATCCGTAAAATTAGGATAAGAATTCTTTTCCCCCATCCTTTGCCCTGTCTGTTCAGATTGAAAGCACTCGGGGACTGGGACAGCCTCTTGTGTGTTTCAGCGCTGCCCAACACAATGAACGGCACTACAGGCGTGATCAGGTGGAAGTTAACAATTACTGGAATTATCACAAGCCCATGCTATTTCTAAAGTTAAAACAAGAAATAAGAACCTAAGTAACAACTTTCTATGTTGTCTACTCTCTGAAAAAGCAGCAAAAACAGTCCAGTCCAATTCCTGTCGGACCCCTTGAGCCACAAACTTGAACCCACCCTGGGTGTCTCCAGCCCATTTATAACTGTAGATAGGCCAGATCCCCAGGTCCAAATGCACCTTTGTATTTTGGAGGGACAGGCAGCATGTAGGTCAGAATCCAAACATGGGTCCCAGTAAGAATTTCACTGCCAACCCCTTCAGGATCACAGGCTAGACTGGACCCAGTTTGGGCCTACCAACTCAGGTTTTCAGTTTCCTTGTGCAGGCCATACCCCATCTCAATATCCCTGGAGAAACAATTTTTCTCACATCAAGGAAGTGGGGAGGAAGGGCACTTCCCAGATCTGTGCACAGCCCAACCTAACCCCAGCCTGGAGGTTTCCAGTGTGTAGCGGAGGCAGAAAGCATACAACGGTGGCCACCATGCTCAACAAACTGGGGACTGAACCAGTAACCTACAGAGCAGAAAACATGAGCTGCTACAGTCTGACCTAGAAGGACCAGGCTTCCAAACTGGGACTCAAAGATTCATACCCTCAGTGGATCAGACCAACAGCATTCACTCAGTGGTGGGACACATGTGCTCCTTTCCAGAATGTCACCACCAGCCGGGGAAGGCTCCAAATAAATAAAAGGCATACCTCGTAAATATTCAAAATCTATTCAACTACCAATTTCAATTTGAATTCTATGCATATGATCAGACAGTAAAATGCAAATGTATACAAATGCACCCCTAGGAAGAAACCAACAGGAGCTCTGCATAATGGGATTAGGATCCGATTGCTTCCAGTCGAGGATGAGTGTACCAAGGACTTTTATTTGAGTGTGTCAACAGGATGCCGGTCACACAGCAGTGAGCTCTGGCTACGAATGGTCTGGGAAGTGTCATCTCCTGCAGGACGGTGCTGGGGGTCGGGTGAGAGCGTCTGAGAGCTTTGCATTGCCAGCTCCCTGGGAATTACAGCTTGACAGACTCAGGATGGATACAAGACAACTCTGCGACACATGAGCTGCTTTTTAGGGTGGGTGAGCAGGGAGAGATGAGGGAGCAATGCCCTGGTGGGGTTGGAATTCTCTGGGACACAAGAGCCAATGAGGTTCATCAGCCGGCCTTTACGGGTTTGTGTTCTGGACCTGAACCTCAACAGACATTCTCCCATCATAACCTCTGTTTCACCCCAGTCACTCTCCCCTTCATAGTCATAAGGTCTTCGCAAGGCCCCATTCCACTGCTCTTCGTGCCCCCCCCCCCTTCTTCATCCTCAGCGCCTGGCAAGAGTTACTGCCCCACTCAGTCCGGAAGGGTTTGCCTGAGGGAAACACATTAGTCCAAAAGCAAACAGCCACCTCCTGGGCAGGGTTCAGTTTGCTCAGTGGGCTGTATTGACAATCTGACTCCAACTCTGGGCCCATAAACGGCTGGGCCCATACATCCACGCAGCACTCAGAGACACACTGTGTCCACTGCTGGGGGCTGAGATTCTCAACCCATCACTTATTGTATTTGTTTTCATTTTAAGTAATTATCTGTTTCCAATGAGTACTTCCCGTGAGGGCCCCGCCTCACTCAGAGAGCTCATTTCTTTTCCCTTCATTAACAGGTTAGCAGCAGCTGATGTTTAACAGCATTTAACAGGGACTGGCACTGAACTGTTCTTCGGCTGCTAATCCAGCACAGCCCTGGGCAAACCTCAGGATCTTCTGGCCACTTTGGTGAACCACCATCTTCTCCTAGGTAGTGCCCTCTAATGCTAACCCACCACTAACCTGCTGCAACCCAGAGAATGTTTGAAGACCCCTTAACCTCCTGTAAATGTACTCACCTGGCACATCTATATTGAGCACTATCTTTTAGGTACTGCTAGGGCACTGCTTCCCTGCAGAATCCAAGCACCTCACACAATCTAATCCCTGCCCCCTCACTCAAGCATGAGCTACGGACCATGCTACCAGTCCTGTTGTACAGATGAGGAGACTAAAAACACGAAGAGACTAAGTGACTTGCCCAAGGTCATACAGGAAAGCTGTGGCAAAGCAAGGAATTCAACCCAACTTTCCAGAGCACTGACAAGTGCCCAAATCACTGGGCCATTCAGTGGTAGAGTGCGCATGCAGGCTTGCCTAGCCAGGGAATCCCCAGCTGTGTCCTAAAAGAAATCCCCCTTGGTTAGCAATGTCGCTCCTCCCGGCGAGCTCTTTAACTCACACGCTCACTTGCTGCCGGCTCAGTCCTCCACCAACACAGTGAAGTTGTAACTATAATGATACTATTATACTTTGCTCATTATGCCTCGTTTTTATTGCATGGCCTCATTAAGTTAAGAAGCCTCCGTGTTTAACTGCATCTCATGGCCTCCACACAGGGACTCCGGCCCGTATTCATCAATCACTTTACTTAAAAATACAAGACAAAAATTTCTGTTAAGCACATTACTGCCCATCAATCTAGTCAATTGCCTCTCAGAACCTTTCTCTACCTGTTCAGTGCATGGGGGCTGGATGAACGTCACTGGCGCCTTTTGAATCTTTTGAATTTTCTAATGCTTATAGAGGATTAAGAGTTCTTTTAGACAAGAGCAAATGGGAGAGACAGATGCCTGATTTCTTTCTCTTAGGATGCAGGCAACAAAGAAAGTCACACACAAACAGAAGGAAATAAGCTGTGTCAAAGAACAAAGCCTTATTGCTTTGGATCAATGGCAAGATGATTTACAGAACTCTAGAACAGGTAAAGAATCAGATTGACATTGCTGCAGAGTTATTATGTTATAAGACTGCTAGGAGTATTATGACTGTCGCTGTGCTGCACACCATGACTATCTAAAAGTTCATGTACCAGCAGGAATAGAGCTCAACATTTTACCTCAAACTAAGAATTGACTTTTGGTAGTAGCAGAGTAGAGTCTATGACAGACGACTTAGCAACGCCAATTCCATCCACTAGAGGACAGCAATGCACATTATTAGTTACAATTGCATTATAATTTTGTATTACACATACAGCAAACCCTACAATAGAGAAACATTAAGGTTGCAAAGTCAGAATGAAAGAGTTCTAGCAGGATTGCCACACAAAATACTTCTGAATTTCTGTTCCTTTTTAAAAAATGTCAACTTTTCCCCTGGAAGGAAATTCATTTTCCCCTCTAGGTCTGATCACAAGAGACTTGTGCAAGGTCACAGTGAAGTGGGTTTTGGCCTTCCTTCCATTCTGGGAACTTTCCAGGGAGCTTGGAAAAACCTCAAGCCACAAGGAGGAATAAACTGCCTGCAGAAATCTGTTCTCAACCTGAAAGGCTGCTGTAATCTCCTTCGTTTTTGTCTTTGCAATGGTCTCCAGCTCTTTGGTAGATTCGTGCAGCCTCTCATTTTTCCTAGGCATATTTTAAGTTTCTCTTACTTTCTCCTCTTTTCCAAATCTATTTTGTTTGAGTGAGATTTTCCCCTCTGCTTGATTCCATTATGAGGGGGTGAGGGCTGGGGAGGTGGGGGAGTGGGGGAACACCCGAAGCATGAACATTTGAGAAGTCAAAAAGGACACAGCATGGCAAAGAGATAGAGCACATTTACTAAGCACCGCCCACCTTGTTATGGACCAAGCTGCATGCTCAAAGAGAGGAGGATGGTGAATTAAAAAGGGAGTTGTTTAGGAGGAACTTTGTGTCTTAAAAACACTGAGAACCGAACGCCTTGCCTAGCTATTTCCCAGTCCTAGCTGACTGATTTGATCAAACAGGGCTTTGAAGATTTCAAAGGATGCCATGTTTCCTAGTTTATCATAAGTGTATATCTTAAACCAATGTTATCATTTTAAGCATGACCAGAAAGGGAAAGGAATCTGCAGACACAATTTCTGGCATGAAGATAGATGTTCACACAAGAGGGAAAAGAATGCAGGTTAACGCAATCGCCCCCACCTTACATTCAGCCTAGCGTTAATCATCACAGAACTGTGGCATCTCATGACATTTTTACTATCAGAGGCTTGACAGAAAGGATATTTCTGATCTCCTGGAAAGCTTCCTCCTAGGAAGGCAGAATATCTACATTCCTGACACATCTGCCAATAATGGCTCAACCTCTCTACGTGGAGAGGAACACACATCCTTCAAGAGATCTACTGCCGCAGACCCAGCCACCGATGCATTCTTGTTAGAGACTCACATTCATTATTTGCAGCGCAAGAAATGATAGATCGACCACTGACGACCAGCTGGGCTGAAATTTATCTCTGTGCATTGGGCCAGAAGCATAAGGCCTACGCACTACTTTGCAAAGGAAGGCATGTATGGATCTACCATCTTGATTAGCCCCCTTGGGGGGGTCAGTCATTTCTACAAAGAGGCTCAGGCCCTGATCACGTTTAACTGTATGCACTACCAGCATTCCTACTGAAACCATTGGGGCTGCAACATGCAGGGTGAACACCTACAGAATCAGGGCTGGAGGGCGGAGTGAGCCATAATGTCCATTTCCCTTCTCCACTTTGGAGAGGGCTTCCTTGCTAATTGCCACTGAGGGACATTGGTAAGGGAAGCCAGTTCCCCATCTGTGGATTGAGGAATTCCATCTTTAAAGCTGTCTGGTGCGTTCATTATTAAAAAAAATATTAAAGAAGGAAACGCATCCCTCTGCTTTCACCCCCAAAGAAAATTACCAAAAATACCCAGTTTGCCAATAGGAAGTGGGCATATCAGCTCGAAATGTAACGAGCTAATTTCAGACACACCCACAGCTTTACGATTCCCCAGACTCCCCCTGCACACAGAGCCAAGGAAGCCCAAGCAGCAACAGACTTTGTGATCAGGAGGACAAAGTGATGCGAAGAACAGAGCCTAATTTTAGCTTTTGTTTGTTCTGCTTCTTCAACATGTAAAGCGGGAGGGAGGAGAGGAGAAAGGAGTGGACTGGCTGCTCCCAGCTTATTAAAGACACAGCCAGGAGCGGGCAGAAGAGCGTTAAATCACACTCTGGGATTACTTATGAAGGAGGAAGGAAAATAACAACCCAGCAGACACTGCTAGCCAGCGATACCAGCTTGTTTTGTGAGCTGCTGAAGGTGACTGTGCTCCCCTCCGACACAGGAGACCCAAGCACATTCATCATTAGTCGCCAAGAATTGGTAGTCTAGGAATGGCGTGGTTGGACTTCGTTCAGCAGTGCCATCGACTCGTACACTGCCCAACCAGGTCTCTCGCTTCCCCTTTGCTCCGCCAGCAGGAGTTGCACTGGGATCAGCAATCCTCCTGGTAGCAGCACTGGACCTGGCTGAGCTTGGCTTAGGGAGGGGAGTCTACATGAGCACACTGCATACAGCTCATTGTTGTGAACTATCAGCAAGCAGCAGCTTCCTCATAAAGGTACAGGAGCTCAGATTCTGCCCTCCCCACCTCCCCCCAGAAATATCCTACTTAAAATCACCTCTCCCTACAGGACATGGCTCCCCCCAACCTCCCCCCTCCACCAAGACTCAAGCTCTGCCCTCCACCTTCCAGGAGAGTCAGAACCCTGGCAAGCCTGCTGGGAACCCACACAGACCATGCAATCCGATCCTGCCTCCCCAAGGGAGCCCTGTGCCGCCCGGCAGGATGGCTCTCTTCCATGCAAGCGCTGCTGCTGCCCCCACCAGGCTGAATTTAAAAGTGAGGAGGAGCTGTGGCGCTCAGCCTCTGCCAGATAATCTGGTTTAATATTCAAAATACATGTTTTTCCCCTCACACACACAGGCCCCTGACTGTGGTTTGAATTTTTAAACCCATCTGCTAGTCTAGGGCCTGTTTTCTTAGCATCACAAATGCACAAGCTCAGTGAGGTGAGCTTCTGATTGAGATGCAATCTTTTGCTGTTTGAATTGGCCGCAAATGCCCTGACAGCAATGCCTGAGGGGGACCCCCCCCACACACTCAGGATACACTGCTTGAGTCAGCGAGGATTGGTGAATCAGAGCCATTAGAGTAGGCCCTGCAGGGGAGCAACCCCTGGGGTAGGAGGTGATGTGGGTTAGGCAGCTTGCCAGGGCTCTCTCATCTGACTCCCATGGATTTTGTCTATAGCTATTTCTGTGCACCTGGGAAGATGCAGGTGAAGCCAAGACTGCAGTCAGCTTCCTCTCCACCTAGAGAGAGAAGTGGTTTTGCAACTTTGGGAATGCAAAGATGTCAAGATTAATCCCACACCTTAGTCTGTGATTCTTCCCCAGCTCACGGCTGATACGAGGCCTGTTGCATATGGACCAAGGCACAGCGTCTGGTGACTGATGGAGATGCAAAGTGAGGGATGTGTTCTTCATGCTCAGGCAGCTTGGGAGTGGGGCTCGGGTTCAGAGTGTCTGTCAAACGTCATCTCGATTTATTGGCCTGGTTCTACAACCTCCTCCTCAAAGGAGACACGTGGGATTCCCTAGCCCCATACCTGCTTGGTACAGAGAATCTTCTATTCAAGCAACTGAAGCCAGCTCAGGGGATACAAATAGATGCTGGAGAGCAGGTTTTCTGCACACTTTACTGTGGTGGGCCAGCCTCACACATGTCACACAACGGCAGAGATGTGTCAGGGCCTACATCTCAGATGCTTTTGGGATGCCTGGATCCAGAGCCAACACTTGGATCCTTAGATGAGACTCAGCCCTCCATACACAGGTTCAACACAAAGCCGAAGGCCTGATTCGGATCGCCGCCAATCAATTTCACGTCACAAGTGGAGCGACTCCTGATTTATGTCAGTGAAAGATCAGGATTCCCCCAAAGTCCTAGCACTCTGGGCAAAGCTGCCAGAGGATTTACACTAGTTAATAAAAGTAGTAGCTCCTCAAGCTAATACAGGTTTCTCATGGCTTTGTAGTGCGGGGTATAGATCTGGGGGAATGGGATAGGGGAGGCACATATTTCACACCTTCCTCTGAAGGATCAGAATGCTAGACTTCATGTCCTGCCACTCCCACCCCCGACCCAGTTTAACACTATCCCCACACAAAAGGACAGCAGCCAATAGGCTTTAACACAAACAGGAAGCCTCAGATGCACATGGCATCCACCACTCATAAGCGTAGAGGTGGCCGGTTCCTGCCAAAAGCCATCACCAATGGCTTGGAACCTTCTCAGCCAGCCTTTCACCTGTGTATAAGGACATCTGATCTCTGGCCTTTTCACTCAGCTCTCCTGTGCCGGGAGATCACTACACACCACGCCGGCCACCTGCTCCCCAGCTCTCAATACAGTGCTGTTCTCCATTTACACTATAGCTCCCTAGGTGCTCTGCAGCTACATCTTTAGAGTCATCCTGCAGGGAACCTGGAACCTCCTGAACACCAATCCTTCCTCTGGTCCTTCACACCGTACCTTTCTCTTCCTTATTGCCCCCCTACCCCCCACTTAGAGCTATCTGCTCAAAAGCTCTCCCCAAAGCATTTTTACCCCATGCCGTACCTTCATCACAGCCCAGACAGGTCAGCCGTGTTACTAAAGGGCTCTCAGAAGACAGCCTTTATATCTCTTTGCTATTCTACAGAGGCAATGACACCCACCACGCCCCCGAACTCCTGTGTCAAGCAAGTAATCCAACCCCTAAGGTAAGGTCACAGCTCCCGGAGATAAAGAGGGTTGCAAAGACAACACTCCAGGACCCCAGAGGCCACTCCTGCCATGCACGTTTTCATCCTCACTCACATGGACCTGGTAAAAGGAACAGTCCACTTAAGTTCACCAGCAGTGGCTCAGAGGTAGAAATTCTTGGCTGCCACGCAGTAGGCCAAAGCATATATAAGAACAGCCATATTCTTTTGGCAATGCTAATGCCAGGTGCTTTCAAGGGAATGAATGGCCAGGGCAATTATCAAGTGGGTCTCAGAGGTTTGGGACACCCATAGCATGGGGTTGAGTCCTTGACCATCTTGGCTAAGAGCCATTGATGGACCTATCTGCTGTGAACTCACCAGCAGGTCTTGGTGCAAGCTAGATCCTGCAAGTCTTGTATATCATGATGCGCAGTGCTCACAGACCAATGGGGTCCTCTCTTGGTCTCCTATCCAACAAGAGGTTTTGTCTGGTGACATCTGCTGCATTAGTGACGTGCTATAGCAGGGCTCGACAAATCCCAGGCATTAGGTTGGCATGGCACCTAGAAATTTCATCTGGCGCCTAGGATTTGTCAGCTCTCTCCTCTTTCCCATGGTATGTTGGTGGTGGGGAGCGGACCCAAGATCAGCCTCCTTTCCCATGGCATTTCGGCAGCAGCAGGAGGAGGACTCTGCTGCAAAGTCAGCTCCTAGCTGCTCCTGACATGCTGCAGGGAAGGAGGCTGCTCCTGAGTCCACTCCCTGCTGGCATGTCAGCAATGGGAGAGGACTCACGAGCAGCCCCATTTCCTAGGGCATGTCAGGAGCAGCAGGGAGCTGGGAGAATGCTGACATGTTGGCAGCGAGAGAGGACTCAGGAGCAGCGAGAAGCAGACCTGCTGCATGGTCTGCTTCTTGCTGCTCCTGACATGCCACGGGAAAGGGGGCTGCTCCTGAGTTCATTCCCAGGGATTCGTCTGGCTCCTTAATTTTTGGGCTGACTCATAGATTCAAAGGAAATTTGTTGAGCCCTGAGCTATAGGCCCCAGCCCGTCTTCCATGGAAGATGACATTTATAATCCACCTGCCAGCCTGCGGGGAAGTCAGTAGCTGCAGACCAGCTAGCAACACAAGCCTGGAGTGGATCAGCTTGCAGTGCCACGTACAAAGAGATGGCACCCACTGGCCACACTTTAGGCCAGCACAAGTCACACCATCTTTTAGTCCCTCTCAACTAAGTCGGGGAAAGGAACGTCCCTAGGGGCAGCATGTTTATGACCAGGGCCAAAGCTTGTCCTTTCCGTTGGGGAACAGAATATATGCGTCAAGATTGCTCCTGCCAGGGAAAGACCAAATCCTTGAGTTCACCCACTTGGCAATTTTCAGGAGGGAAGGGGGAGGAAAAATGCCTTTTTCACAGCAACAATACTGCTGCTTTTCTTTGGTCTCCTCCTGAAGTGATGTATGGCAGTTTCCATGGCCTGCCAGACCGATAAGTGATCAGCCTCAGACCCTAGTCCCCATCACTTTTTGCTGCAACCTTCCGCAAAGCAGGGTGTCTGCTGGCCATTATGCGAGTTCAGCTGTCTTAACTTGTTACTGAATATACAAGCGTTGCTGACATTTATTTAATCCTCATAGTACTGTTGACTGTGTATTTTACTGAAACATCACATGCTTATGGGAGATATTTGTTTCCAAGCAGCTTATGCTAAATTGCAGTGATATAAAGGAAACACTTATCTAATATTGACATTTACTGACTCCTGGCAGTATACAGCCTGAAAACTCATTTATACCACTGGAGGGGGGAGAAGAATAATGGGAAGAATCCAGACCCTTCACTTCTGATCTCCTTTTCAGGAGTTACACAACATTGAGCTAATGACAGAACTGGAAGGATAGGTGCCCAGAACATCAGGGGTGCACGGAAGGGCCTCAGGACTTTTCACCAGTTCCCACTCACTTCCTTCTTCATGGAAGGATCATCATCTTGGGACCATGGTGCAAAGCTTTGATCCCCTCCTGCCTGAGGGTGGCAGGGAGAAAGGCCAGCCATTGGGAAAGAAGGGTGTATTTTAGCTTGCAGTTATTAAGATCCCTTGTGCCACGCTGTATGAATTCGAAGACTGAACATTCCATTCAGGCAGGACATTATTTCCCGCACACAGGAGCGTGGGTTGTTCAGTGGAATTTCAGCCTCAAGGCTTGGTCAAATCAATCCCTAGCATAGTTCCTCTCACTTCAATGCAGTGATGCAAAGGACAAATCTTCCCTTTACTGTACAGAAAACTAAACTCCAAAGTTTTCCTGGCCTGCGAGGTTAATGATCCATTCTGTGAGCATATTCTGGTCTGAAAAGTATATTCCACTGACCGCTGTTCCCGGTTACTCCATACACTGGAGGCATCTATTATTCTCAGCGGAAGACTTGATTGGGTCACATTAGTGTTAACGTTTGTCAGTTACATGAATGCCCTTTTAAAAGCAACTACTACAATAGTCTACAGACGGAGTCCGAAAATGCTACAGCATCTAATGGAGATGCAGCAGGCTTTGGGGTTACTGCAGTAGTTTTCTTCATTCAGTGCCCCCATATGAGAACACAGTAAGATGAGCCCTCATACTAAAGCTGGTGTCTGAATCTAACTGTACAAAACTTCTACCTCATGTGACATTTAAAGAGCGCCAGCAAGTGCACAAGCCACTGCGAAATGGTGTATGGAAAGCTCATTTTAAATTTTGACTAATACTACACAGGAAGACGCAGATCCACCCCTCATGTTTTGATGAAGTGGAGGTCTTTAGACAGCCCTCCCTGCTCTGCTTTCCTGGTTGGTAATGTTATTTTGCCGATTATCTTTAAATGGACACTGTAGGATGAAATTAGAAACAGCATACGCTTAGTAAGGCATATGTCCAACAAAGATGACCTCATAACCATTCCCCGCTGTCTTTGCAACCCAAACACTGCCTCATCAGGCAAGTGCATGAGAAGCCTAATGTGAGATGCAATGAAACAAAAAATGAAACTGTTTTCTATTTGTGCAGGTAAATACAAAAGAGGAAGTGTACTAACAATGAAGTGTATTAGGTATTTAAAAATATCTGGTATATAATAATATATGAGATGGGTTCTCCACCAGGTTTCAGTATTCCAATCAAACTACTTCCGCCTTAGGAAGGGAGAGAAAAACCCAGAACATATTTTATGCTACACTATGGGAAAAGATAGGGAGCTACTTACCTAAGCTGTTAGTACCACAGGTCAGCATTTTCTAGCTACACTTTTTACCTGACCGATGTCCCTTTAAAGTTACAGTGAGGTATCCAGGAAAACGAGACAGAAGTAATGACACCTGCCTGAGATGTACTGCACTGTGTAAGACATATTAGGCACTGTACACTGCCCTGAGACCTCTGCATAACCCTAGCACAGGGAGACCAGCTACAAATGCAGCATTTGCCTGAAGGCGCGAGCCACTACTTGGAACTCCCTTGCTCTGTAAAAGCAATGAGGTGAAAGGCCAGTGACCCTTTTTGTGACTGAATGCAGCTGGTGGTAGAGATCTAGCTCGGAAAAGGCCTCTTTGGTCCTCTAGCGAATCTCCCTTCAGGACATATGGATGGATTTCCACACCCCATTAGCTGGTGCAAATCCTATCAGGAAACAGACTGGACAAACATGGGAGAGCAATAAGGCTGCATTAGTACCTTGGACAGACCAGACAGTCCCTTTCCATTTCTGATACGAAGTTGATACTAGATCCATCTTGCCTTGATCTCTTAGGGCATGGGAACATGCAGATACCTTATCAGCAGGATTTCCCACCCTCTCTACTAAACATTTTCTTACCACTTGGCTCGAAAGCTCGGTTTGTTCTTTAGTTATTGCAGGCAGTAACTTCTTGCTGCTCTGTTAGTGACTGAGGCTAGATCTATACTGAGTGTCGTCAGGGCACTCTTCCTGGTGCAATTGAGAGGTCTGTGTAGATGCGCTCAGATGCTCTGGAGTTCGCCCTAGTAACTCCTGCCCCGGAAGTGGTGTATTGCTAAGGCGACGGGGGGGCATTTTCAGTCGCCTTACCAAAGTGTGTAAGGGGTAGTTAGGAAGTCAGCGGGAGATAAGCAAGGTATTTTATGCACTTTGCGTATCGCCCATCAACTGTCACTGAAAAGTGCGGCAAGTGGAGACTAGGGCTGAAAAATAATCCCTCCTCAACGGGTGTTAGTTTATTGTGAGACGTGCTTACCGCCCACAAGGTGATCCCTTTTCTCAAGGCCCAATGCATTCATTTCTCTTTACTCCTCCATAAACATCCCTGTGTCATGGAAGTTCCCTTGCCCTGCATAGTGAATACCACCAAGCATACTGGCAAGGTACCCACAGCCAGCCAAACTGTATAGGTGAACTAAGCAGTTACCTAGGGCGCCAGGCTTTAAGGGGCACAGATTAGACAGAAGAGCATTTTTTACATATATTCTCTCTTATAACATGTGGGAGAGGGGGCACCAAAATCATAGTTCACCGAGGGAACCAAAAACCCTTGGGCCAGCCCTGAAGGTACCCTATAAAGGCTCGCCCAACTCCATGCAGGACAAGCAAACTATGACAAGAATCCAGAATCACAGCTTGTATTTGCTGAACTTTATTTTAATGGCCACACATGGCTAATAATAAAATGCCCTGTGGCAAAGGGTTCTGGTCTGATTTTAAAGAATCCTTTGCAAGGACTGCAATCTCTTCAAAGCCGGGCAAAGGGCAGAAAGCTCTGTACAACTCCCGCTGCATCTAGAGTTTGCCTTCCCACAAGAATACCAACAGCAGATATCCAGATATCCACAGGCAAATTGAGCACTTCAGTCCCTGGAGGGCAAGGGCTACTTTCTGATCTAAAAACACCCGGATGCATCAATGGCAATTTTCTAGTTACCCTAGATTTACACCAGCATAACTGAGATCAGAATCTGCCCCAAGGACATGCTCCACAGAGTTAGAGTAACACAGATGCAAGACACTGACAGAACAGTTCCAAAAGGGACACCTATGCCAGGTCACTTTTGCAGAGAAAGGCTTCTGACGGGCTGGGCTAAGAGGTACTCAAGAGTTGGAAAAGAAGCAGACATCTGTTCCAAGTGGAGAGGGCTGATGAGAAAGGAGGCACTAAGCCAAGAGGGGAGACATCCACACAACAGTTGGAAGGGTGACTAAAAAGGAATGTAAGTACTCCCATGCCAGGACTTAGCCCAGTGGCTTTCAAGCTTTTTTCTCCCCCTTGGGACCCAGTTGAAAAAAAATCATTTATGCCCACCACCCAACAATTACATCTTTCAGCAATGCATTCCAGCCTCTCGGAAGCGGCAGCAGGGAGCGCCGTTATCCAGTACTGGGTCCTGATCCATAGTTTGAAAACCACTGGCCTAGACTAGTCTCCAATAAGGAGGGGGGGTAGAAGGGGGGTGGTTCTGCCATTGCCCCGCCCCAGAATTTGGTTAGATCATAACGGGATTGTAGAGCTCACACTGCTTCCCATGCATTTATAAAGGCTCCTCTGCAACAACCGAGTCCTGGGCGTATTGCCCCACCTATGCCTTGTTAGAAGGCAGAGATGCAGACCTACACCTGTTTCCTGGAAACCACCCTGGATGGATTTAACACAGCATATTCACAGGCTCTCACTGTGAAATTCTGCTTGAGACTGGGATATGGCTGTCAAGGCACCTTCATGGGAACCTCCCCAGGCTCTGAATCCGGTGGATGGCATGGGGCTTCTGTGTGCCTATTCGCTGTTGCCAACCTCAGCACTTTTGGGTGAAGGGGAAAAATAACTGGGCACAACAACAATTAATAAAAAAGACAGGGTTTCATATTTGTGGATAACAGGATCTCTTCACTATTCTCCCCAACAGGCAGAACATGTTCCCTCCAACAGGAAGTAAATTCACTGTGACTTTACCCTGGCTTTCACCAGGCACTATGATGCTGACATCTTAGGGGAAAGCAGCAGTAAACAAAGAACAAAAACACACCATAAACGCACCCTACACACAAAACACTGGCAGCTGTCAACTTTCAGAGCCAGAAAACAGGACTTTGGGACCATTTGCAGGGGACTCAGAGACTACAAAACAAATGAACATATTTTTTCCCCATACTGCTTTAAGAGACGTTCACTCTGACCCTTTTAAAGCACAGGAATCAGTTGCAGGAGAGATCATCCTGCATTATTCTGTAATATCACTTCACACAGAAAGGGGATGGGGTGGGGACTCAGGAGATTAGACATTAACACACAGAGCTCTGCTTGAAATCAGGCTTTGAAGAGCACATCTCAAAATTATTCCATTAAGAGGCTATAAAAGGGTCTACAGGGAAGCAGAAGTGTAAATGGGTTCACCTCCTAAAGGGGAGACACTATGCACTGTGAAATCCTAGCACAAGCAGGGAAACAGGGAGGTCAAATTGATCTCTCACCAACCAAGCCATTATGGGAATTCACATCAGCCCAATGTGATGCATTCGATCGAGGGTTGCCAGTTCTGATTGTATGTATTCCTGGAGGTTTCGTCACGTGACAATCTTTAAAGATTCATCAGATCACCAGAGAGTCTAGGACAATCTTGGAGACTTGACAACCCTAGCTCGATCGGCAGGATGTGGATCCCAGGGGAAGTACAGTCACTGGTTAGAGCATGACACCAGCATCCGTGGCATTGGACGGTCACCCTCAGAGGCCCAATGTTGATCAGCATCATTTCCCAGGAGAACAACAAACCAACCACCTACAAAGATGCATGGGGTCAACTGAGGACAAATCCTTGGGCATAAGTCCAATGACCTTACCTGGAGGAACATCAATTATTTGAGGCTCTCATGTAAGGGCTATGCCTGAGTTAAATATTCCATGCTCAATTCCTGCATCATCCACACATGATCCTTTCACAGCTGCTGTTATGGAGTCCAGATAGTAGGAGCCCAGCATCTGCTATTCACACAGGTTCATTTGGGTCACATGTACTGCTAGTGTAAGTAAATGCAGCCATGCTGACTTCCCTGGAGTGGCAGTTACATATCCCATGTGTAGGTATGGTTTGCTGACTTCCACAGGTTTACTCATATGAGTAAGGGAAGGGAGACCTGGCCTATGGGCTGCCTCCAGCATGAATTGTTCCTTCCCAGTGGATGCTCATCACCTCCATCAGTCAGCACACCACTGAATGGCCCAAGAGCTGAAGAGGCACCCTCCTGACCATAGGCGCCATGCTATTGAAATCAATGGCACCACAATGGGCATAGGGCCCGAACGTGCATAAGGATTACCAGCACAGACATGCTGCCAGCAGGAGGAAATACCTAAAGTGTCCTGGAAATAGACTGCTCTGGATCTGGGCTGTCCCTTCCTCAGCTGCCACATAGCTTGGAGGGGGCTGGAAGAGTTATCATAACAAAACACACACCAGCGGACTAGCAGCCTGATTGCCGATCATGACAATGCTCAGGCACTCCAAGCAATAGCTACGGCAGTGCAGGAACCTGCCCATGTGAGATGTTAACTGTGCTGCCACATAACCCGACAGGAACACTGAGGTACCAGAGGCACGTTCCCAACAGGTTTCAGCGGAGAGGCAGATCAGTTAGACCACACAGCGCACAGCCAAGACACGGATCTACCCGGCAGCTTTCAAACATCAATGGCTCATTAAAAGCCCTAATTACAACTAATGCCTGGGAAAAGGGGAGATGGGAAAGCGAGACCCTTCTGGAGCTGAAAGAGAAACTTCTGCAGATCTGCTAGCAAACTGCCATTTGACCTGCAGGGAGCAGAGACACTCAGGGGGCTGGGGAAAAGCCACTACAAGGAAAAGCTAGGCTGACAAATTGCTCATGTACCTGAACCTGCCACTGCCCCAGTGTGCCAGGAGAGCTCAGATTTGTTCTGCCTGAAATCAACGTGGCAGATACAGTGGCTTTCTTTTGCACAGAAGCATATCTGATTGCAAACTCAGCTCTCCACGTTAGCGCCGTCGCTGGGAACAGGGCATTGGGAATGACTCCAGCCACACATCTGGCCCACGGCTCGGAAGAGAAAGTAACAAGTGGGTAACAGTGCTGTGCCTCCAACCAGGGACTGGCCCGAGGGGAGAAACAGCTGCCCGTTGCAGGCTGCGTGCCCCAGCCGAAAAAGTTCACCCGTCATTTACTCAATGGACAGAGTTGCTGGGGGGTTCTGTGAACCACCCCATGCCCTTCCCTGTAAGGATGCCTTCATGTGACACGGCGGGCACTCAGTGTGGGCACCACCAGTGCCAAGCTGCTGAGTCTCTAGAGAAACCCTTTATTCCACAGGTGACTGGCTGGCAACAGCTTTGGCCCAGCCACACAGCTCTGACATGCACCCCCTGGCGCTGGCTGCTCAACAGCAAAGTTGGGTGGGAAATCCCTTTAGGCTGCCGGCTCTTCCTAGCTTCCCAGATCTCTGGCCAAAGGGGGCCAGCGCTGCATTTCAGGTAGCCCCCCTCGCTGGCCTGCGGAGTACACGCTCTCATTGGAGGCACCTCTCTCCTCCACAGAGCACGCCGCAGCTGCAGCTCCCCCAACAAAGCCGTCACGGGAGTCCGGAGCCGCGCTCTAATGAACGGAGCCGGAGCGGAAAGAACTCATTTGCATGTGAAACATTTTTGGAAGGCGAGCTGCCTGGAAAGAGCCCCAAACTCCGCGATCCCAGCCAAGACACCCCTCCTGGCTACCCCCGGGCACTCACCTGGCTTGATCCTCCCCCCGGGAGAGCCAGGAGCCCCGGCTGGCCACCAGCCCACAAACCCCACTTGGAAACTCAGCAGCCGACCAGTCCTACCTTGGCTGAGCAGCAAGAGGCAGAGCAGCAGCAGGTCTGCCTGGAAAGCTTTCATTCCTCAGAGTTCGCCGGCGGGGAGCGAGCAGGAATCTGGGGCTGCGGCTTCCCCAGCGCCGGGAATCCTCGCTTCAGTTTCAGCAGCCGGCGGAGAAGGAGCCGCTCCGAGCCGCCTCTGCTGGTCTGGCTCCTTGCAGCTCCATCCTCAGGCTCAGCATCCCAGCCACACAGCCTCCTCCACGGGAGCTCCTCCCACCGCAGTCAGGGACTTGACTGACAGAGCGAATCTTTTCTGCACTGGCTGTGGTGGGAGGGAAAAGTAATAATCAAAGAAGGACTACTTGTTAGAAATGCGTGGGGTGGGGGGATTTTTTTTCCTCTCCCCCCACCCAGAATGTGCTGCTTTCATCCACGCAAGCCCGGGCAGCTGGGCTCCATGTCTCCTCGGGAGAGAACATTTCGGATTTTCCAGGAACAAAGTTGATCCATAATTTTCATTCCTGCTGCAAGCGCACAGAGTGCCCTGCTTCCATGCACAGCAGCGGGGGGAGGAATGTGATGCTCTTGATTTTAGCTAGAACGTGGGCTACAGGAAACGCGTACACCTCTCTTTGCCAGTTGCAAATGAGATTTTTTTTTCTTTCCCCTAGAGAGGTTTCCCACCCATCACTGGAGAGATTAGCCACAGCTGGGGTCCAGCTCGGGGCTGCTGCCCTCTAAGAGGTAGAGCAATAGCAAAGAAAACAGCAATGCAACCTGGTGGCTTTCCTTTTTGCAACCCCTCTGAGATTTTTGTGCATGGTGAGAGCTGGCAGCAATTTGTGCATCAGTAGCTTTGGAAAGACTTGCAAGTGAATATTCCACTGTTTGCTCACTCCGATAACTCAATAACTAAGCTGATTTGCATTTTCTCCACTCTGCAGTCATATTGCTCCCACTAAAGTTTCCATCCTTTAGCTGCCAGCCTCTGGGCACTTACCACCCATATGGGGATGGATGTTTCTGTCCAGGCAGGTGCTCATACAGTACAACTCAGATACAATTATGAGTTCTGAAACCTGGTTGAAGAACTTTTCTTTGATTCCAGGCCAGCTTAGTTATTGAGTTATCGGAGTGAGCAAACAGTGGAATATTCACTTGCAAGTGAATCAGTACAGGTCTAACTACAATAGCTCACACCACGTTTGAACACAGTTCCAACCCACATTGCTTATACAAAGAACATAAACCCTCATGTTTCAGGGCATGACAGCCAGCATCAGTGGTCAGGAAGAAACTGGTCCTGCCCCTACACACAGGTTATTTCAGAAGCATCCACATTAGGCTTTTTACAGCTGGCCAGTTAGTGGCAGGATTTCAGCATCCATGCATAGATGGATACACTACAGCAAGTGCTGTGTCTTGGCACAGGAGCAAAAAGGTTTCCTTCTGGTGACCTAAATTCCACCCCAACAGCATCTGATCCTAAATGGTTGCTGTGCACAATCAAACTAACTACTCTGTTCCACCCCAGAGGTGTGGCTGTCTCTCAGATACAAGTTGAGTGTTTTCTGTGCAGCGGGATCCTTCAACGCAAAAGGTGCTATGTGAATGTAACATTCCCTGCTTTAAGCTCATTCCACATAAAGATTTGATAGACTGGTAACAATTGCACTGTTTCACCTTTGCTTTATTTACTGACAGGGTGCAAGATAGTCAATCCATACCTGAATGGTATTATGTCACTCTAGGAAGCTGGGTGACTGTACGGAAAATACTACACAAAGTATAATCCTTGCGTTAACAGTGAATCAACATCACCATTTGCTAAGGGAATACTGCAGCATATCTACAGCTACTTTATATAATGGATGTGCCTTGTGACCCTCAGATCAAAGAGAATACAGCCCAGAACCAGCTAGTCCAGAAGCACAAGCCTCTAACACTTCAGGGATTTTCCACTACCTCTGCACTATAGGGCTTATGACACACAGTTAGGCTGCTGTCTAATTCCATCAAGTAGAGGGCATCGGTGCGCATAACAGACATTTAGTAAAGATGGCAAATGCTGTTTGCTTGAGCAACCAGAGATCGTTACACAGTTACACTCATCCCATGGCATCTGACCCTTGTGTTGCTGGGCAACAACTGCAGGGCTTGAGGCCTAGAGGGCTGGGTCTCCCCCACCTGCCAGAGGGCAAAAGCAACAAAGCAGCTTCCCAAATGCATATTCTCCCATGCTAACCAACCAAGTGGTTTCCCCCCAGCACTACTCTGGCTAATAGAAGCAAGATGGTTCCCACCTCTGCAGGCACAGCAATATTCTCCCCACATATATGCTTTGTGGGGCTGAGGATATTGGGCTTTTCTGCAGTGCAAATATCATTCCAAGGGCTTTATTCAGAATGGTACAGATTTTTGCTGCTCTTTTCCTGAGATTTCATTACATTGCAGGCAGTAGCCACTGCTTTGGCATTCAAAGTCAGGCTTTGTCCCAGGTGCATTTGTGACGGCCACTGGTTTAACTTCCCCAGAGTTAGAGGTGAGGGCTCTGAGCCAAGTCTCCCATACACTCCCACCTCACGGGCATCCAGGGATCACCTGTGAGGCAGGGGAGTTTATTTTCCCCAACCCTAGCTCCCATCACCCAAAGCAGTTTCCCTTTCAGCATGGCACAGGCTGTTTGTCTCTGCACAGGAGATGGCAGTGCTGATAGAGGAGCCCAGGCAGCTAGAGAGGAACAACATGCATCTGCCAAATCCAGGGGCCCAGTCTTCAGGGGTCAGCTGCTCAGAGGCAACAGCAGAGCTAGGATATTTAGTTCCCTCCTCCCTGCACACTGAGTTTTACCAGAACTTCAGTCTGCAGACCCAGCATCAGTCTTCATGCAATAACCCAAGAAGCCACTGACTCCCCCCTGCCTCACCACTCCCCTACACAGACTAGATGAGAGAGACCAAAAACCCCACTCGACTCCCTTCCCAGGAACATGGCACTTCACTCCCAGCCCTGTAGCTTCTACTTCCTTTTCATGACTTCCCTCCAGTGGATGACACAGCTCCAAATCCTAGCAGCCTACCAAGCCACAGCTGCCAGCCCTTCTGTGCAGCTAGGCAGTCTCTGATGGCTAGTTCCCTCCTCACTGCCCACTGAAGGGGTTAGCCCCTTCCTGGATCACTCAGGGACTGCAGCTCTTCACAGTCCCCTGAGATTGCTGAGCCTGATGATATTATCTAACATTTATTGTTCAGAAGGAGGTGAGGTGGAGGATCCTAAAGTCCTTTGCAGTAATAAGTAAAAGGAAACATAAACCCTGTCCAGGGAATCTCATTTTCTACTACTGACTTGCAGCCACCTCTGGGGTGGAATGCAAGAGCTTTTAGGCAGCACACAGGTACACTGCACAACAATTAAGGACAGGAAGTGAGGAAGAATTCTGCAGCCATTTTAAACTGCAAGAAGGCACTTGGGGGCATTGAATGTAATTATAAAATGAGCATTATACAGTAATTATGGCTTTGGAATCTAACGGCTTACCACTGTGTCTCTGTGCTTAAAGGTGAACTTCAAAGGGAAACGGCAGAATTCTCCTGGGTTTTACACTAATACCTGCAGAAAGCCACTGAGAGCCAAGCAGTAGGATCTGGTTATGTGCAAACTTATAGTGATTTAGCTGGCACCTGTCTGTATACAGGCTAAGCTGACAGTAGCCAGTTTAAATTGATTTATAAAGATCCACACACTAAGTAGCACCGATTTAACTAAATCAGTATAGAATCACCTTTTTTAGTAAAGTTGGCACAAGTTTGTGTAAAGAGCTAGCCTAAGCCAAGTATCTGTATGTTATCTACCAAGGACAACTCAGTGTTTTCTTCTTAAGCACTGTGACTACCAGACTTGCTGAGACTACTCCAAGGCAGAGCGCCATCTGCATATCCCTGATGGCACCACAGTAACTATGGATCCTTGTAATGCGTAGTCACCCTGTGGGAGAATGGGATTTTCTGTTCACTTGAGTTCATGATACTACAGCATTCTCCATTTTCTTCCTCCCAAAGCCTAAAATTATTTTCTAGCAGAACTGCTCCTTTTGTGCCTCTTTAGTGAGATGCAGTCTGGGCCACAAAACACAATCAGGAGACTTGGGACTGAATTCTCTTTTATATGTAGACAGCTACCTCTGGAGTCTGTGTGAGTAGCTAATAGACTAATCAGGTTTGGGGATTCTGTTCTTCTTTCTGCCACTGACCTGCTGGGAGATGAGAGGCACGTCATGTAACTTCCCTGTGCCTTGACAGTTCATCACCTGTAAAACAGGAATAACTCCGCTGACTGCATCTGCCTGGAAATTAGCAATTTCTGTGACAAGTTTCAAAGAGAAATGAAAATGATTTAGCTTTTCAGTTTTTGTGTGTGGACATTTTCTTGCTTTTTGACAAACTGAAGGATTTTTTCCCTTCATTTTTTCATCCAACAATCAGAAAAAAACTTCTAATTCAAGAAAAAGGCCAGGCACTAGGTAAAATTGCACATCTTGCTGCCCCAGTTCACCACCTCTGTTGGAGTCAATGGCAGGAGTCCTACGACACAAAGTTCTGTCAGCATTTTAGCCACTGTGTCACCTAGGCCTGCTCTGCACAGGCAGTCAGGGAGGAGTGAATAGGGGACATAGCGATTAGCTAAACTTGCACAGGTTTGAACTGTCAGGCAGCGCTGAACCACATGGAGTGAAATGTCTGAATGACTTGGGCAAAGTTCTTGCGAGTTGAAGCCAGGAAGTTCTAACTGGTGCTATTCATTGGTCTAAGGCAGGAAGCCAAAAGCTGAGGGACTTTAACCAACTGAGAAGAGCCATAATCACCTGGAAAAGAGCTGCCAGGAGTCTTATTGCTTTTACGAAATGAAAAGAAAACACACAAAAACAAAAAATCTGAGGAGCCCTTTAGAGCTGAGGAGACAATTTTTTCTTTCCATTACAGTGGTGTGAAGCAACATAGCTTGGTGGAGTTCCTCTAGATTTATGTAGGCAAATGAGAGTGGAATTTGGCCCATGATTGTGAAATTAGCTAGGGCTGATCAGCAAACTCCAGTGGATACAGAATTCTAAAGCTGCTTTTGGCCCAGTTCTTTGCCCACAAAAGACTGGACTGGCAGAGTTGGAGTAGGACAGAAGGTCAGTGGCAGAACAGTATGGGGAGGATTATAGAGACCCTGAACACCATGGTAAGGCTGAACACAAGAGTCCTTTTATTCTTGTTTATCAGACCCTTACATCCTTGCTGTGCAGCTGCCAGGGGACACTCTGAGTAGTGGCTCTCTCTGTTCACATTTCCCCAAACTCAAGTGGAAGCTCAGGATGGGAATGGCACAGAGTGTGGTAACTCAGGACTAAAGGGGATTGCAGAGCTGTGTAGAGGGAGGGGCAGAGGTGCAGTGTGGCGGGGCTGAGCTGCAATGGTGCAGATGGGGTGGGAGTAAAACAACAGATGGTCTACAAGCAAGAAGGTGGACTGGGAAGAAATGTCAGATGTCAGAACAACAGCTGCAGGAAAGGTGGAAAGGTTTAGCACAGAAGGTATGTCTGCACCATCCCTATTTGTTGTAAGTGTTCATCTGGTCTCCAACAAGAGTATCTGAGCGCCACCGAATCTTTCATGTCTTCATTGTCACTATACCTCTGTTACATGGGGTAGGGCTAGCGTACTCATTTCACAAATGTGGCACAGACAGGCTGAGTGACTTGCCCAATGTCACATAGGAAGACAACGCCAGGGAATTCAACTCAGTTCCCAGGCTTGCATGCAAACCATTGGATTCCTGCCATTAGCTATATTGTTCATGAATCATGCAGTTTGCTCATTGATTCCTAGAGCAAAATAATGCATGGCAGACATGGTAGATGTAAGCAAAGAGCTAAGGCAGTGATTCTGCCAGGAGCTCTGCACACCCCCAGAGCCCGATTGTCTTCCATGAGTGAAATTCACCTTGCCGGACTGGAGCTTCAGGGTGCAATTCCCCCAATTAATGTAATAAGGAAATTTGGCAATACATTCTGGCCACACTGAAGTCAATTGGAGTTTTGCCACAGGCTTCCGTGGGGCTAACCATAAATCTTCTCCTGTATGAGCAACATGTACATTACAATGTCCACCTCCACCTCCATGTACTCTTGAACAGCTGGAGTGATCATGCAGGGAGCTCCATGTGGCAAAACCCTCCTTTCAGTGAAGAATTCCTGTCTAATCCGTCTCCTTGGCTGCAGATGGCCAGAGGGGAGAATTCTACCTCCCCCCACACACTTTTGGATCCAACAATGACAAGTTCATTAGATGCAAAACATTGTAAGATGGCAAAAACAGGCACTTCCTGAGACAGCTAACTAATTTCAGCCCTGTTTACTAGAGAGGGCAGAAAATGGCATGCTGTAAAATGCTGTGGCTTAAAAATGACAGAAGCATGACAAAGTGTGTGTGTGTGTGTGTGTGAGAGAGAGAATGAGTGTGTTACAGTGTGACAGGAAATGGGCCTAAACAGTCAGACAGCTTGATCCTAGGTAGATTTTGTCATTGTCTATTTTTAAGCATGGAAGAGGGAGGGGGAAAATCACACATTTTCCCTGGTATGGTTTGTAAAATGTTTTCCTTGCCAATTAAATATGTGTTTGACAAGTGATGGATGTTCAAAGGAGGCAGGGTAGTCTGGTGGTTAAAGCATTAAACTGGCTCTCAAAACTCTGGTATCAATTCCTGGCTCTGCAAGAAGTTTCTTGTGTGACCATGGACAAATCAATTAAGTCCAGATCCTGAAAGGCATTCTGTTGGAAGTGAGGAGTCTTTCAGGCCTCAGTTTCCCCATCTGTAAAATAGGGATAACGATGCTGGTCAAGTTACAAAGTAAGCTCTCCAATGCAGCAGCTATAGCTCATGTGCATGTGTGCAGCACCTGTCACAGTGGTGTCTATAAGGTGCATTCACAAAACTCTCAGCCAGGATGGGGTGGGGAGAAGGTCTGGAAAGCATAATGGGTTTCCAGCACTCCCAGAGGTCAGTCCCTCTCTACCACCCCACACAGGTTTTCAGCACGGAGTACGGAATAATAAATAAATGCTTTTCATCCAAAGGTCTCCAAGCATTTCATGTAGATGGGTCAGTGACATTACCTGAATTGTATAGATGGGAAAACTGAGTAACAAAGAAGGGAAGCAATGTGTGCCAGGTCATCAAGCAGACCAGTGGTTGAGGCGGGAAAACAAAGCCAAGCCATCTAGTCCCTAGCCTGCATCCCTATGCAGCAGGCCACCCTCCCAGCACTCAGGGAATATAAACATCCCAAGAAGAGTGAATTCTAGGCAGAAGGGGGAGCTGCCCAGAGCTAGGCAGGGCTTGTTTCTGTCAAATGAGGATGTGACCACCGCACCCTAAATGAAAATCTGGGAGGGGAAAATCCCAGTAAGTAAAAGATGTGTGTTCCTTGCTGAGAATCCCCCAGCTCCTAGGCTGGGCTTTGAGCTATTCCATTGCTGATTCACCCCACCTTCCTCAAATCTGTGGAGAAGTTGCTCCAGTCAGAACGGAGTCATCTGTTCCAGGGCAGAGGTGAGCAGCGAAATGCTGAGGGTCAGATTTTCAAAGGCCTTTAGACCTCTAGTGGGATTTTCATGTGCATATACCTCTACCACAGCAATAGACCTGCCTGCACCCTTCTGTCCCAGCAGGATCCATCTGCAGAGAGGGAGCTGCCAGTGGTCGCCCATATTATCACAGCTTCAGCAGAGCCCATTAGTGGGAATAATTTGTGAGAAGCAATCCACCATTTGGTCCTGTACAAAAGGGAGCCCTTTCCAACACTCCAGGGCCAAATCCTGACCTTGCTTGGACCCACATCCCATCAGTGAAGTCATTGGAAGGGATGAGGGCTTCCTATGGGGCAGAAGGCAGTTTGCAATCAACTTCTTGGAGTCATGAAGTTGCATAAAGCCAAGGTGAAGCCTGGCTCTGTCGTGACCACGTTCCCTTGCTTGTAGCATAAGGGTTGGATTTCCCATGGCAATATTTTCCCTTAATGTGCACTGTTTGTTCCGGGATCCTGTGCTTTCTGGGCTTGGAAAATGCATTGGTTTCATAGCTGGTCCCCTCTGTGTGCCCCCCTACACCAATGGACTGGTACCCATAGTTCTCATCCCTCTGCCCTGCATGATCCTCTAACTCCTGCTTCGTCCAGCCTTCCCCTTGATTGCCAGTAGCTGGACACAATCCATTTTGGTAGTTGCTATTTCCAAGTGGCTGAGTCATGCCACAGCCTGGTGACTTGGATTTCAGGGTGTTCCAGGAGCAAGATGCAGCATGGAGGCAGACAGGAAGAGGGCAGAGGAGAGCAACTCACACAATGGAGACAGGAATGCAAGAATATTTCTCGCTTGACAGGACGCTTGCTTGAGAACTCAGCCTTGCTCATTTGCATGGCAGCTCCCAGCTTGTGTTTCCCTGCTAAGGGCTGTTTCAAAGCCGGGCTGGGCATGCTCTGAAAGGCCTCAGCTGTGCGTGGAACTCTGGAGGCACCCAGAATATTTCCAGGTTCTGGAGGGTGCTTTGGGTTCAAAGGTCCATGGTGCTGGGGTTATGGCCTGAGGTGGAGTGATAGAGATGCATTAGCTGTAGGGACTTATTGAAAAGGGGAGGCCCAGGCCAAAGTGTGCTGAGGCTATGCTGGCATGTACGAGCATGCTGACAAGCGCTGGTTGGTTCCAGTGGTGCTGTGACTAGTCTGAGCTATGCCTATGAGTACACAGTATGGCAGGGGACTGTGCCATGCCCTCAATCTGCAGGATGGGAGACAGGCACTCAACTGTAATGGTGCAAGAAACTTGGGGTGCCAGAGGTCCAGGGAAGGTGGTGGGTGGCCGTGTTAACTGCACCACTCCAGTGGTCTGTGTCCCCTGGGTGATGTGCCTGGATACTGCTGACAAGGCCTGTTTCTGATGTACCCGTTTTAGTTCCTCCAGTGTCGCTGGGGCCCCCAATCTGCTGTAGGTGCCTATCCCAACATATTGATCCATCAGCTCTTCCGAACAGGCAAGAGAGAACTAATGTGATAAAGCGGCCACACTCAGCTGAGCATAAACTGGCTTCTCTGATGCCTTGTAGGTGCCTGGGGTCTTCACATCACCCAGCAGTCGCCAGAGAGGCCAATTTGTACTGCATGTCCCAGAAGACTCTCCCTCCCTTTGAAAATCACCCTAAGACAGGCCAGTAACCCAGATAACAGTGTGAAACTGAGCGCTCCCTATGGCATGGACGGATGCCAGAAATCTCTGCTTGATAAGCTTTGCTATAGCAGGCCTAGGAACAATACAGGGAGAGATAGGCAGGACCTGAAAACCCAGCCACCACGAGAGAAATGCTCTGGGACTCCCCAGGGTTAAATACAATGAAAGAGCTTTGATGACATTTCTTTTCATGCAAGCATGGTTAGCGTCCTACTGCTGGCCATGAGCTCATCCTCAGAGGCAAAGCAAGATGGGATGAAGTTATTTCTTGGATGCGCTGCCTGCAGGGAAAGTTGAAGGTACAGGAGATGCGCATGATATAAAAATGGAGCTAGACAGGGAGCGGGATTGAGTGTGTGTCACTCTTCTCCCTGTGTCAATATCAGAACCAATGCTCTGAGATGGTGATTGGAAATAGCCCCAGCCCACAGTTAAACTCCCTGCAGAGATTTTGTTTCCTCCAGAATAACGCTACTAAACCTGCTGTCCCAGTCACATTATAGTGTACATGTCAGATGGCTCTAGGTGGGCAGGTCCCACAGTTTCCACATGCACACTCATCTCAAGAGACCTTACACTACCTCAGCAGATCTATGAATCCTGTGGCATGTTGCTTGATGGCTCTCAAACCCCTTCCCTATGTGGCCTTCAGGAAAAAAGATCCAGTCTGTGACTAGGGCTCCTAGCTGCTATGGTGATATACATAATAAATAATAATAATGCTTAGAGATCCCCAACTGAGATCAGGGCCTCATCACATGGGGCACCGTAAAATCACATATTTAACAACAGTCCCTTCCCCAAAGAGCTTACAGTCTAAATTAACAAATCAGGCAAAGAGTGGGAGAAAGGAAATATCATTACCCCACACCCTGCTGAGGCATGGAAATTAAGTGACTTGCCCAAGGTCACACAAAAATCTGTGGCAAAGCTTGGAAATAAACATAGATCTTTCATCTCCCAGTCTAGTGCCTCTGCCCACAAAACAAACCCCGACATAAAAGGAAGCAAAGTCCTATGATCTCAGCCATTACCAGGCTATCCCTCAGTTGTTGAGTAACTGAGGCAGAGGTTCTTGGGATAGGGATGTATGGCCCATATGGGGTCTGTGAATATAGGTGCATGTATGTAAGGAAATCAGGGAGGTCCATTCAACATGCTTAGATAACCCTTGTAAAACCCATGTGTGGCACAAAATTGTGACTGTAGGGAGTGGGGAATGAGCAATCTCCTGCATGGCTGGTTTGCACGAACACTTGCACTAGTAATACTTGAACTGGTTTTTATACTGGTTTAAACAGGCATAAAGCCACACTTGCTCTCACTGTGGTTTGAAGAGTGCTTTACTTTGGGTTAGTTTAAATATGTTCCTAATGGATATTAGCTAAATGGAATTAAGCCTGGTTTAAACCAAAAACAACAACAAAAAAAGCGTGCCCACGAAGTTTCAGTAAATCATTTTTTTTTAAATCACACCTTTCGTTCAAGTGGTGAAACGTCCCTGTGTCAACAAACCCTTGAGGCAGAATGTTAAACCACTACAGCTTTGTTCACAGACACTCCTCTGGGTTTAAATGTGGTTTGCAGCAGATTGCACCTGTAAATTGCTGCTTATGCTCCTGAAGCAGAATTTAGCCCACTGTTTTTGTAATAAATCAGTGTATTCCTATGGAATACAAAGTTCTCAGTAAAGTCTGCACTCAGAACCTCACAGCCATTGGAGGGATAGAACTTATGGGACTCCTGTTTCCCTGCCACTTGAATTGCCGATACTCTTCATTAACTATAGCAAGGTGGGGCCTATGATACTCAAGTCAGAAGTTTTAGCTCTATCCATCAGAGGGCAGTCCCACATCTTCTGCGTTCTACATACACAGACACGCTCAACATACTGCATTTCCTGGATCTGCCTCTGACTCAAAGTGTAAGTGCCAAAATATTAAGAGAACAGCTCTTCTCATTTTCATCCCCAATCTGCCTGAGAGCAGAATGTATGAGCAGTTCAGTACAAGAACCTGTTCTTATAAGATTTCTAGCTCATGTTTTGCTGACGCAGGAGGTCCTGGTAAATCTAGACATGTCATGGATAAACATTTCAACTTTTGGTGCTTATATGAAGTACAGGCAAGTCAGGGGTCCAGGAATTATGTTTACTGGTATGTCTGTCCTACATTCAAAAAAGGAAGGCCCCAATGCTGATTTTGGAGTTTTGGGCACCACTACAATATATACGTAATTAATAATAAATGTATTGCCACTTGTAAAATTCAGATATACATTTTAAATGCCTCAGTGACTGGATCTGCAATTCTTTTAATTGCAGGAAAATTAGATGCTTGAACCTTTAGAGATTTACCCATCATTGAAAAACAACCACAACAAAATCTTTAACATCCTTCCTGGTAGAGAAGAGTCAGGACTCCTCTGTAAAGAATAAAAATGAGACTCCACAGACCCTGTTAAGGCTGCTAAATACAGACAGATCATGTTCTCTCTAGCTCTGTAACCCTTAACTAGAGCTGGGCCAAGAATTGGTTTGGGGTTTTTTTTTTTTTTTTTTCTTTAGTTTGGTTTGATTGGTTCACTGGCAATTTTGAAAATGCAGAAAATAATCTGTTTGGGGTTGCACTGAAAATGATTTTTTTTTTGACATTTTCAGTGAATTCAAAAGTAGAAAACCAAATCAAAACATCTTGCAGTCTGAATGAAACATTAAATTTTGCCAAAAATGAAAGTGTTTGAAAATGTTTCTGAGTATTTTAAATTAAAGCTAAAAGTATTTGGAAACAAAGTTGTCGCAAACAGTAACAAATCAAAATGTTTTGTTTAGAAATGTCAAAATAAAACACTTAGCTTTGGGGGAAATAATTTGGTTTCACTTTTGTTACCCTTTGAAACAAACAATTAGAAAAATCAATCTGAATTCCCCCGTGTTCTCAAATCTGTCATTTTTAGTGAAAACATTTTTGGCTAAAAGAATATCGCCCAGATTGACACTGAACCCAGTGTCCCTACACAGGTCTCCCTAAATCCTCCTCTGGATTTGGCAGTCAAGGAAGGGCCTCTGGCTGTATTGCACTCCTGGAAGATGAACGAGTCTTGAGTTTAAAAAGAGCATCTGTATAAAACCAAAAAATCTCATTTCTACTTGATTGGATCTCTAATTAGGCCATGTCCTTCGCAATCAGATTGGAGGAGAATGGGAAGCTTCTACACCGTTGTATTTACTTCAAGATTACAAGATTTAAAAAAAAAAAAAATTTTTAAATCCTTGGAAAGATGGTGAAGGGAGCAACAATGTCTGGGCTTGGAGAAAACAGTCCTTTTTTGATTGTGACTCCAGGCTTAGTCTGACTATGTTAACAAGGAATTATGATGCTAGTAAGAAGAATAAAGAGAAAAGTCCTCTCACTCAAAAGTCTTGTCAATAATATGGCAGGGTTTCTGCAGCACTCAAATTAGCCTTCAATGTAAGAACTCATGGAAGAAAAAAAAAAATAAAAGAAAGTAAAGGTCCTTGCTATTTTGTATCAGGCAATTATCCTCTTTTCTCTTTCTCTTTCACTGCACTAGTCTGTATAGAGGCCGTGAGTCTGGCTATCAGTTACCAGCCGTGGATGACTCTCAAGAGGTTTGATTCACAAGAGCATTACAGGTAAATAATAAATCCCAAGTATAATTGTTGGTACTTTGATCTAGTTCCATCCATTTACAATGATGAAAAGAGGATTCTGATCAGACAGAAATTTACACTCAGATGGAAATGATGACAAAGGCAGGAGACCAAACGCTCCACTGTGAATATGACTCAAGCCACGTCTATACTACAGACTTCAGCTGGCACAGCTATGTTGGTCAAGTCATCACATAGATGCCTTACACACCCATTCTCCTCTTTGGCCAGACTACATCTACCATGATACACCACAGCCACAGACTCCTATAAAGCACCCCTTTATCAAGAGGGAGAAAGGGTTGCATCATGGGAGATATAATCTCACCAGAGAGTATGGTTTATAGATGAGAATGAGCACATAAAAAAACTTTCTTTCTTTCTTTTTTTTTAACAGTTCTAATCAGGACTTTTGGAAGGGGGAAAGTCTGTCTCTCCTTTCTCCATGTACTTGGAGGGTTTTAGAAAACTGGGCATAAGTGTAAGATTTGGACAAACTGGTAAGAACTGTACCAGAGCAGTCACATAGAATCAACAAAACTCAGAACCCAGTTTCTAGAAAGCTGGGTTAATTTATTCCCACTTCATTCATTTTCAATTTGCAGCTGCCCCTGGCCTGACCCCAGAAATGCCAGAGCACCACAAGAAAGTCTATTCTGGCAAGATTTCTAGCTCTGGGTTGGTAGTCTCAAGAGGTTAGAAGGAGCTTCCAAGCTCTTAGATACTCAGCTGAACTCTCAGTGCCCCCGAGACACACAATGCAGTTGTTCAAATGTTTACTAGAGCATTTTCTGTGAACTTTAAGGGTTGGGAAGTTTCATCTTGCCAACAGGATTTCATGGAAGAAATCTGGCACTTCCTGGCTTCAACTGACCTAGTTGGAAACACAATAAATGCAGCCTTCTTAGGAATATTTCAGTACTTCCATTTCAGGCCAGAACCAAGGAGTGTTTAGGTGTGCATGACTGAATGACACCAATAATGATTCTTTACTACCTATATAACAGATAAGGAGGCCTGTGGCACTTTGTTTTTAAAAGTGCCACAGGACTCCTTGTTTCTTTTGCTGAACTGGACTAACACTGCTACTCCTTTGATACTATCTGTATGTGATAGTATCTAGGGATCCCAGTCAAAAAACAGGACTACATTATGCTAGGTGCTCTACACATATATAGTAAAGACACTGTCCCTTAAAATCCCCATTGGTGGGTCATAAGGAGGAAGAGTCACATATGGAATCAAAAGAAGGTGCCTGGAATCAGTCCCTAGTCCCAGCCTCAATCCTGAAGGCTCTGGAGAGCTATGGAAGGTTGGAGCATCTGAGGAAATAAAGGGGAATCCTCTTGTGAATAGTGAGTGCATTTCCAGCTCATAGTTGAGATTCATTTAATCAAGGCCAAGGGAGAAATAGTTTCTAAAGTCATCCAATCAGAGAACAGAGACAGTACCATGTAGCCGAGGTGACCAATCAGACAGTTTAAATGGTGAATTCCAAGTATCGACTAATCGACTAAACATTTTCAACAGTTTCAAACAGTTTGTGATTAATCCAGAGGCTGAAGTCCATTCTATGAACTATTCAGTCCAGCTAAGGAACAAACTGAAGACAATTTGTGAGCAGAACCTAGGAACACAGAATTGCTAGACTGGGTCTGGTCATGGGGCTATCTAGTCCAGTAACTTGTTTTTAACAGTGGCCAGTGCCAGAGGATGTTGCTTCTTCCAGTAATATATGGGAGATTTGCTTGTCTATGGTACAGCTTCTGTGGCAAGTGGTATTAGTTTCTGGGTGGCAGGACCAAAGCTTTGAGTTTTATAAAGGAAGAAAACACTTTCCCAGTTTTGGATCCTGATCCAGGTTTGGCTTCGAAGTGCCTGCAGAGTATGAGACTGTTTGGGTCTGGGCATGGATCCAACAGTGTGATTTTATCATGAGTCGCACAATATTTATTGTTTATGTTGAAGCCCCCACTCCTGAAGTCATGAGGGTATGTTACTTTTACTATGTTCCAACCTGTGGGAACTCCTTGTCAGAGGATGTTGTGAAGGCCAAGATTATAACATGCTTCAAAAAAGAGCAAGATAAATTCATGGAGGATTGACCCATTGGTGGCTATTAGCAGGAATGGGATGGGCAGGAATTGCTGTTTGCCAGAGACTGGGAATGGGTGACTGTGGATGGATCATTTGATGATACTCTTTTCTGTCCATTCCCTTTGGGGCTCCTGGCACTGTGCACTGTCAGAAGACAGCGTACTGGGCTAGATGAACCATTGTTCTCACCCAGTAGGGCTGTTCTTATGCTCTGACATAATAAATGCAAGGTGAGAGTCTAAGAAAACATTTAGGTCTGGTGGTGGTGAAAAGCTTGAAAACCTGCCCCCTCCAGGCTCAGTAACCCAAAAGCAGATGAAAATAGAACAAAATGCAACATTTAAAAATCTCATGATTTCATGCTAGTCTCATGATGTTTGGGGCCCTTCCACCCCAACCCACTGCTTCATTTCTGGATGTTCAGGGTCAGCTGTGCTGTGTGGGAATGAACCTTTCTTGTTTGTACAAATAATTCCAAACAAAACTCCGTCTTAGGGGAACCCTTCGCTGTTCTTATTGGAATTCATGATGTGCGATGATGGAGGATGATTGACTCTGGGGAGAATGCACAGTTGAGACATTACTCAGCCTCCCTAAGGGTCATAGCCTGTTACCGTCAGCTCAGGGATTGTTTTAATGCCCACAAAGGCAAACCGTAACTACTGCCATGTGGGACTGATCAGCAACCCCTCTGGCCCACAAAAGCTAGCAATGCTGACTCAGCACTTCTGGTGTTGACAATGATTTCCAAAGGGACGAATCTATACAAACAAGGAAGGCACATGCAGATGGGGTTTTGGAATATAGACAAAGCGGGGTCTTGCCCTGGTACCCACTCTGTGCTTATATTTCATAGGGAAGTAGTGTAGACTAGTGGTTAGCACAAAGAAGTGGGTAACAGGACACATAGGTTCGCTCTTCTGCCACAGACTCACTGTTTAACCACATGTAAGTCCCTTAACTTCTGTGCTTCAGTTAACCATCTGCACAACGGGTGCAATCCAACATGTCTCATCAGAGTGGTTTGACACCTGCTTTGTTAATGTTTGTAAAGGGTTTTGAAGCCTTCCAATGGAAAAGGCTCTAATAAGGTCACTGTATTCACACTAGCGGGAGTCCCCTGTGCTATGCATTCAGTCTTTTTTCAGTTTATGAAAGCCAAGCGCTTCTGAGCATCTGAAAATGACTGTTACCTGTGATGAAACAGGGACATCCCTTGCTGGCCCACCCCCTCCTCTACCCCTCAGAACACACACCAAAGCCCAAGGAAGTCCTCCTTGCATGTATAATTCTCAGCAAAGCTTTTCCCAGGGAAAGAGAGTGACATTAACTAGCACCCTTGGGGTAGGTCTGGCATCTGTTAATTTACTACAAAACAGCCCTGGTCTCCGGAGAGTCAAATCTGTATTTTGTTATGTGCGTTTAGACCCTGCTCATAGTCTTATGTGGCCTTGTTATCTTTCCCCGGGACGATTACAGGGCGCTCTCCAAGAGGCGAATTAGTGGCGACGGTGGCAGAGAGGTGGGGATGAATGCCCAGGAGAAGGGGTGTATTTCTCTGCAAAGCTTCCACAGCACAGAGGAACTGGTCAGTCGGGTAAGTTCTTGGACTGCAGCTACAAAGTGATGCCCAGGGAGGTTCACAGAGCTGACTGCATAGGTAAATAGTTTCAGAGAAGTAGATCTGGGGCTAGGCCAGCCTTTTTAAGCATGGACCTCTCATCTAACTCACTGGCCCAGTTTCCAGGGCATCAACCGCTCCCATGGAAATCAGCACCTTTGTGAATCAGCCTATTTTGGCTTAGGCTCCAAAAGCTGGAGTTAGGTACAGTGAACAAACACCTGTTTCAGCCTGTTCTACAAACACACCCTGACCCTGCAGGAGTCCTCCTAGCTTCAGACAAGGGAACCCAAAAGGTGAGCTAGGATTTGGGACCGTACAACACCTAGGATAATGCTCCCTGCAGTGTCAGGGCCAAATGACACCACACTCCAACTCAACACTGAGCACACTCTGTGCACCTAACCATTGAGTTAAACTTGCAGAGCATGCTCAGTGGATTACTCCTGCTTCATCCTATCTGATACAACCTGTCGAGTGTAAATTTTTCCCAGTGCATGACAGATATTGTCCTAGCATGGGTTACGTTAAGCACAGCACCAATGGGTTTCAGCTAGTTTTACTTACGGTCATTAAAGCTTTTGCTCACACTAGCTGAGCCTTTCCAAAAGCCATCAATGACAGCCCATTAGAGTGTGGTTATTTATAGCAGGACATGTTAATTTTATGGGATCACAGACCAATAATTCAGTGCTTGGCTTTACTGAAAGGAATCATTCACAGGACTGAGCATTTGCTGACACAACAAGCACCTACTCTGCAACCTCCTGAAGGAAGGGTTCTGAGTCACTCATGGGTATATATAAATACAAAGATAGCAACAGAGAGCAATGGAGAATCCTGAGAGGGCTGGCTGGTCCGTAGTCCATCACCCTTTGCATGACTAATGATCCTTTTTTCCTGGCCTATGCTATACAGGAAGTCAGACTAGATGATCAAATGGTCCCTTTTGGCCTTAAACTGTATGAAACTCTAAGGCAAGCTGACTCTGCCATTGAGGAGCCAACTGGAGAGGACAGTCCTGGCCTTCGAAATAGCAGAAGTCTCACAGTTAGAGCTGAGAAGCAACCATGTTGGGTCTCCAGGGAGCCATGCTTTGTGGCCTCCTGAGAGACGGTGTGATAGTAGTTGTGAAGGGAGTGTCTAAGTGTCCACTGAGGCACATTGTGGGGAGTGGGGTGTGCTTCTGAGTGCCCCACCCAGATCAAGCAGGCAGGCACCTGTGTACCTCTGGAAGTGGTCGGGGCCTTGGTTCTCAATCAAGTCAGTAAGATGGTACCTCAGGCAGGATAGTCCCCCACTTAACTCTGAGAGGAAGAATGGGCTAGTGGTTAGGACACTCACATAAGATTTGGAAGACATGGGTTTCAGAACCAGGCTCTGCACCAGTCTCCTTGTCTGACCTGGGCCTAATCACTTTAGGGAGAAATCCATAAAGCAAGATAGGCTCCCAACTTCCACTGAAATCAATACCTCTGTGGATCTGGGCCTTAGTTCCCCATCTGTAAAACAGGGCTAACACCACTGCCCTGCCTTGCCAGGGGGATGGGAGGATAAATACATTCAAAGATGTTGAGGTGCTCACACACCATGGTGATAGGTGTACCTAAGGCAGACAGAACTCTGAGGGGGCCCTTGCTGGTTTCCCACACAAGTACTGTCCTGGCCAACCTCAGCCCCCTGTATTTATACAACCAGGATGTTTGCTGGTGGCCCCAAGGGGGAAGCCAGCTTCCATCTTTCACAGGCAATTAGCAGTTTCCCTCTTGCACTTTTCCAGGTCTATGTATGGATGTCTTGTGGGCTGGAATTGGAAATAGATTTCAGCAGGAAAGGGGATCATATTGGGCTGGGATGGAGAGGGATTGTTCTCTCACCTCCTGCCTTCAGATCAGCTGTTAGCTCTCAGATGGCATTTCAGGGCTCCTCCATGCCATTTTCTTTCGTGAGCACCAATAGCCCCTATACATTAGCATTCAGCATCGCTCAGCGCTTTGTGACTCTGCCTCTCTGCTCCTACCAAAGTAAGTGTATGGTGCTGCCTGGCCAGAATTCTCCACTCACTCACTTCATGGGAGGGCAGGCACTTGCTTTGCACACGTACGAACAAGGGCACACAGTGTTAGGCAGTTAATCATCAGGCCCAGTCCTCCCAATCCTTAGCTCCCCCCTCCCTTTCATTAGGTCAGTGTTAGGGAATGGAACATGGGGGAGGGGGCAGGCAGGCAGGCCAAGTGGTCAGAGTAGGAGTCAGTAGCCATTTGTCAGAGCCAATGGTCACAGCTGGAGTCGGAGTCAGAAGCAGAGGCAAAGGCTGGGGATCAGAGCTAAGGATCAGAACCAGATCACCGGAATGAGGCAAGGAAGCAGCAGGGCTCAGTCCAGGGCTGGGGCTGGGGACAAGCAGGCAAAGACACTGCCATAGCCATGGACAAATGCTTTGAACAGTCTTAGGATGACTGCTGCTGATCTCAAAAGCAGGTCTGCTAATCCCCTTGGCCAACTGCGTAGCTTGGTCTACCTAGAGGCTCAAATGAGGCCTAGCTGTGCTGGGGTTAAGGTAGCAAGTAGGCAGGCTAGCTGCAGGCCCTTACTTCTGACAAGCAGTCAAGGGCCTGCTCGGTAGAAATCAGAGCTGGCAGCCTAAGGACAGCCCTAAGGTATACTTTGCAGAGCATTCCAGCTGCACCTCTGCCCCCCACCCAACTCCGACCCCATGATATACCCACCAGGGAATGGGAGCACTAATACCAGATCCATCCCAGCCAGCAAGGCCCCCTACACGGGGGTGATCAAGGTTTGATTTCCTAGTAGGTATGACCCATCCAGGCTGAAGTCAACAGGGTGAGACAAAACAGATAAGATCCAGAGTTTGGCTTAGCTCTTTTTCCAGCAGTGGCAGAAACTAGAAGTGGTCTACGTGTAGCATATTGGTTTCTTTTTCAAGATCACCTGTGTATCTTCAAGGAAAAGGAGTTCTTCCTTTGGTCCCATCCCTCCCTTCTTTTCTTCCTGGCCCTCCTTGCATCTTTTTCTCTGCTTCTGTCTCTTTTTTTCCATCATTTAGTTAAGCTGGACAGCAACGCTGGACAGCAACTGTGCTGAGTGGATCTGTCCTCAGCCTGAGAATACTTCTGACTCTGTGTTCTTTGGAAACTGAAGAAGGGGGCACTTCTGAAGGTAAAAGACAAGGCAAATGCAAAAAGGCATTCTATTAACAACTCACATGGATGACAGCTCGTTTAACATAAAGGTGAGCTACTGTATATTGCAGATTGACAATGTCACTAGGTGTGGCAGGGAGAGAGCTGAGCTCTGGATAATTCAGGTGGAAAGGATTCTGGCAGTTGACTGATCTTTGGCTTCTGGTGGTAGATGCCGATGGGTCGATTGATGGGGTGGGTCCTGAGTTATTACAGAGAATTCTTTCTTCGGTGTCTGACTGATGAGATTTGCCCACATGCTCAGGGTTTAACTGATTGCCATATTGGGATCAGGAAGGAATTTTCCCCCAAGGCAGATTAGCAAAGGTTCTGAGGGTTTTTCACCTTCCTCTGTAGCATGAGGCATGACTCAGTTGCTAGTGGATTCTTTGTACCATAAAGTCTTTAAGCCATGATTTGAGGACTTTAATAACTCAGTCATAGGTAGATGCTTATTGCAGGAGTGGGTGGGTGAGGTTCTGTGGCCTGCATTGTGCAGGAGGTCAGATTAGATGATCATATTGGTTCTTTCTGACCTTAGAGTCTAGGAGTCTATGAATTTTGAAAAGAATGAGCTGGCATTCAGCCAAGACCAGAGTGGGGTCCAAAGTAAAAGCAAATGCTTCCCAACACTGGGGAGATTCAGATCCTGTCATAGATGATTCAGGTAATGCTGATGTATCATCCAGCAGAGAGGACTGACAGCACACATTGTCTAGACACTTACTGAATGGTCAGTGGCTCTTTTCCTTTAGTACTTAATTTTCCTGTGGGCTCTTCCAGGTCTGGACAAGCTGCTTGGTTTGGGAGACAGAGGCTGAGATCCCAGCCCGAGCTCGTATTGCCATGACTTTTAAATAACTGCTTCCTGTGCTTCAAGTTGTTTCGGGGGGCTGGTCATGTGAAGGGTTTGCTCATTATTTATTCCCCTGTAAAGTGCTTTGTATGAAAGATGCTATAGATGAAATGGAATTGAACTTGAATTGTGAGGATTTATGAGAGTGAAGTCCTCTCACAAAAGAATACAAAGGAGGGAGAGAAAGACAGAGGGTAAAGTGAATGTAGCATATGCAAAGCAAGGAGCACACATGGGGTCTTTGTCCCAATTTAGGGCCTGATCCAAAGATCGCTGACATCAAAGGGAGTCTCTGTGCTGACTTTCATGTCCTTAAAGGTTTTCAAATTCCCACTGACCCTGCTGTTGGGGTGGGTTTATTTGCCGGGGGTCTGGGCTAAAGAAGCCACAAACTCTCCAATCACTTGTTCTTACCTTGGTTTGTAGCGAACCCTCTCTGTCACTAACACACCACGGCCACTGCTGGGGAAAGACCAAAACTGCGATAGCAAGTGGAGATTGTCAGTCAGGAGGTGGGTTTATTGGAGGAGACCCAGGGCTGGAAACACAATACACAGTGCATTGGCGGAGCTGTGCTGGGGGATGGAGGGGAAGGACTGGAATAGCAGAGGCTGCTTCAGGCTGGGGCTAGGCAGTGAGGGGAGTCCCACCAGTAATCAGAGGATTGGCCTGCCCCCTGGCTGTCCATTTTTTGGTAGCAGGAAGAAGAGACAGTTTCAGGTTTCCTCTGAATGAACTCGGGTTCTCAGGACAGCTCTGCAGCCTTTTGACAGGTCCCTGGGAGTAGAATTTCTATGTGCCTCAGAGGTGGGGATCTGAAAGCTTTCCCTTTCCTTCCTCAGCTTGTTCAAGGTGGCTGCAGGCAGCTCTGTACCGTGCAGCTTCTCCACTCGGCTCCCTCCAGCATGGTTACTCTCCTCTCTTGCCCACAAGAGCCTGATCTGATAGGCAGCAGTGGGGTGGGAATAACAGCTGGGGATCGGAGCCAGAGCCATTTAACAGACTTGGGAAAACAGCCTGTGAAAATCAGTCCACCAGATGCTAGGCAGGTGTCAGAGGGTCCTGTTACCAATGCCATTCTGGTGGGTGATGCACCTAGACACAGAGGGGAACTCCCCTGAACTGTTGGCCAGCCCTGTCCTCTTTTTTCCATCAGAATCCACTATGCAGCCCCAGTGCATAGCCAGGGATTCACGTGCAATTCAGGACACGCAGCTCCCCTGGAGCTCACACGGAAGGGCACGAACCAGCCCTTTATCACTCTTATTTCTTTAATGCTCTTTCTTCCCCTTCCTATGCCTAGAGGTGAGGTTGCTGCTGGGCTGTTGTCTCCGCTGTAGGCTGTGGCTAAGTGCTGGTGGGAGCAGCATTTTGCAGAACCAGTCAGCGGGCCCAATAAGAGCAGCATTCATTCCAAAGATGGCTCTGAAATAGACTTATTACACCAGGAGAACATGTGCACTTAGGGTTAACTGTAACCAAAGCTGGGAGCAGCCAGTTCTAGTAGGACTCTGGCTGCTCCCTTTCATACACAATCAGGCCTCAGAGAGGGGATGGAGAGCCACTGAGCATGTCATCATCCTGGGATTTGGGGGGGGGGGGGGAAATGGAGCCAGACCCTAGGAAGACGCTGTTTATTTTCTGTTTTTAGAAAGATTCCGCAGCTGAAATCAGCAAAAACTAGGGCAGCAGCTGAGAGGCGTTGGGCTCCCCTAATGCTTCCTCAGCCAATTGTCCCTTGCCCCAGCCTCCTACTGTCCCGCTAACTAAAGGTGGAAAATGGAGAAAACCCAAACAATCCTGAGGTCCAGACAGGCAGCAGAGATTCTGGATTCCCTCTGAGCATCTGGAGCTGGAAACCAGGCTTTCTCATTGGATGTAGGGCTCGATTGTGCCCATTAACAACAGTAATACATAGCTATTATCTAGCGCTTTTCATCCTTCATCAAAGTGCTTTACAAAGGAGGTCAGGGTCATTATCCCTGTGTTATAGATGGGCCAACTGAGGCACAGAGGAAGTGGCTTGCTGAAAGTCACCCAGCAAAACAAATAGTAGAAGTGGAAATTGAACCAACGTCTCAAGCCAATGCTCTAATTGGTACTGCCTCACTTATGCAGTGACCCCGCTGGGAGGGCCAGCGCTGTCGCTGGGGAGGGCAGCCTCCCTCCCCACTCCATGTGTTCTCAGCTCCATTGTGCGACTGCTCTTCTGGGCAGTGTGTGTGAGGGGGCAGGGCTGTAGGTTCACCAGTTCTCCTGGCAGTGGCCCATATGCCACGGAACATTCACCAGGAGTGGCCTGTGTGTTCAGGACACAGCGTGTCTAGCTCCTGCACAGGAGTGCAAATGAGAGGAGGGGGAATGTGCAGCTGCTTCTCTCCCAGGCCACAGAGAATCTGCCCAATGCAGCTCCTGATCCACATGTGCAAACCCCATCGAGAGGGGTGTGCATGATTCCACTGGCCATGTTACTGTCTCCCCCAGCTTCTCTACGGCCTCAGGGAGGCACTCACCAGAGGTTTGGTGCCCTGATCGGGCTTTGGTGCACACTTGATAGAGGTGCCAAGGTCTCATTGCCCCATAAATGAGTCCCTGAGGCAAGACCAAGGATCTCGCAGGAAATAAAAATGCAAATCCTACTGTCACTGGATTTATCCCAGAGTCTGAAACACTTGGCTTTATCTGGGACCTTGTGGAATCCATGTACGTTATCACTTGCTGAAAGCCAGTAATATGTTCAGCCCAGCACAGAGCAGAGATGGATGGGAGCTGGACTCACAGATCGAGTGCAGCAGATGGCCAGTGGTGTTTAGCAGCTATTCAATCATATTTATCATGTTTTCAGGTGTCAGCTGTTTCTTGTCCCCTACTGCTTCCTGCACTGGTGACAAGTGAACTGTCTAGCATGGGTCAGATTCAATTTTGCTTCTGTTGATAACTGTCTTGTAAGCATTTTTATCTATCTATCTATCTATCTATCTATCTATCTATCTATCTATCTATCTATCTATCTATCTATCTATCTATGCTAACTGAACAGTAAAAGAAACCTTAATTTACAAATATTTTTTGTGAATAAACATACAAAAGTGAGTTTGCTCTGGTTTGGAAATCAGTCTAGATAATCAAATAGTCCCGTCTGCCCTTATAGTCTGGGAATCTATGAATGATGAGGTTTTATTATTCCTTTTTATGACTAGTCAGACAGCCACTGTTCATACAAATGATTGCAAACTCTAAATTTTTTTTTCCACAAAATCAGCATCAGAAAGCCCATTGTTCCCTATTTGTTATTTTCCTGTTTACAAAATTTCCTCGGCCAGTTAGGGAGCAGAAACAACACCAGGTGAATGTATGTGATTAATCACACAACCGCATTACTGATCAGCAAATTATCATAGAGAACAGCAACAATGTATGGGCTGTAATTAGTGGCTGATGACATCCCAGTAACATACCCAGAGACTGAAACAATATTGGCACATAAGCAAAATTCACTTTGAGTATTATTTTCAAAAAGAATAGTTAGACTGTCTCTAGTTAATGCCAATTGCAGTAACAACATATAGGCCTGATTCCCTCCCAGAGCCGTGTGCATGTGCAGAGCAAGTATGAAACTACTTTTCTGATTTGGGAATTCACTTCAAAGAAGAGTCAAGAGAATGATCAAAGGGCTGGAAAACATAACATAATGAAACTCTCCAGGAGCTCAATCTATTCAGCTTAACAAAGATAAGGTTAGGGGTAACTTGGTCACAGTGTAGAAGTACATCCATGAGGAATGAAAATTTGAGGGTTCTTTGGCCTAGCACAGAGAAGTACAACAAAGATCCAGTGGCTAGAAAACTGAGACTTGAATTAAGACAGAAATTTTTAATGATGAGAATAATTAACTAGTGGAATCTCCTTCACTGCCAGTTTTTAAAACAAGATTGGATGTGCTTTCATTCAAACAGGAATTAACTCAGGGATGTTCTCTGGCTTGTGTTATAGAGGTAGTCATTCAAACTGCTCACAACAGTCCCTTCCAGATTTATAATCTATGAATTCCCCTCTATGGGCCTCAGTTTGATCATCTGTAAGGTAGGGATAATGCTATTTATTTAGTCTCCCATACTAAAGAACCCATACTAAAAGGACCTGGGGCCAGGCTATGTCTACACTTGCTAAAATTAGTTCGAATTAGTTAGTTCGAACTAACTAATTCGAACTAATTTTAGTTAGTTCGAATTAGCTTAATTCAAACTAGGAAAACTTAGTTTGAATTAAGCAAGTGCCATTCATGGCACTTGCTTAGTTCGAATTAGCGATCCCCATTCATTTCAATGGGCCGGTTAGTTCGAACTAAGAAATTAGTTCGAATTAACATGGCCACATTGGTTAATTCGAACTAGTTCGAATTAACCCTTTAGTTTGAATACCCTATTCAAACTTATTAGTTCGAATTAAGGAAGCCCTTAATTTGAACTAACTAAAGCCTAGTGTAGCCATGGCTTTAGTTAGTTTGAATTAAGCCTCCTTAATTTGAACTAACTTGCCAGTGTAGACATAGCCAAAGGTATTTAAATCCCTAAAGTTGCAGATTGGCACCTACCTGGATTTTTGAAAGCACCTAGCCACCTAACTCCTATTTGTTAGGGGAGTTAGGCACCTTTAAAACCTCAGTTGGTGCCTGTCTGTATCTTTAGGTGCCTAAATACCTTTGAAAATCTGCCCTTGGCCCATTGTTATTAAACAATAAGGTTTTCCCTAACAAAAGAAGAGGGAAGGCAATGAAAAAGAAGAATCTAATTAGAAGTGCAAATTCTCACCCACTCCTAAACCCCTTGCTGGCTTTCCCTGATGTTCTTTTAAAGGCTTTGCCCACATTAAGCTGGCAGAATAATTCCATTGGCATGGACCACTTCACCTCTTCCTCTGTACCTGCTATGAAACCCTCTCCTGCTATTCCCTTTGATGACTTCTCTTCAGCTGCTGCGGAGACGAAATGCTCGTATCAGCAAACAGATGGCGGCTGAGGCATGTAGCATAAAATATATTTATCAAGGCAAACAGCTGTAGCCCATTTCATTCTGAAGATTTCTATTAAAAGTTCTCTGGAGCTACAAGCTGCTCCGACTTTGCAGTTGGAATAAAGCTGAGGGGACAAATGGCTTTTTTTCCAGAGCATTTCTTTCCTCTCCCTTTGCTCCTTTTTTTTCTGCAAGCCCAAGGGAAAAACAGCCTGGCTCTGTTCACAGTGCTGATGCAGGCTCTGATGTGGTTGAGGAATGCTGGTCGTAACACTGTCTGGCCAACTGACTGGCTGATTTTTAGTGAGCATGGAGGACCTTGCTCTCGTGGTGGAAAAATTCCCACCTATGCCTGGTGCACTCCATATCACAAATTCTGTCCAACCACAAGAATGGGCCATGTACAGGCTGAGTTTAAGGGTTGCTTCCACTAGGGAATTCTTCCAGCACAGAGGATGCAAAAGTAGAGAGAAGCCCAATAGCTTTTCTGAGGGGAGGGGCCCAGAGGAGAACAGAGCTAAAGCTGATGGGAAAACTTTTGAGAGAGTATTTCCATTAGAGACTCCAGTTCCATCAAAGCTGAAATGCCCCATAAGATCATGTCAATTTCCCTGAAGTGTCACCTAGGAGAAGAAAAAAAAAAAAGGGGGGGGGGGGGGTTTTAGCAATAAAAAACAACATTGGGGGGAATGAAACATATTGATTTTTTTCCTTTCAAAATGACTTTTTATTTCAAAATTTGTTGTATTTGGCATAATATCATGCATAAAATGGTTCAGTTCTGTCAAAACAGAATATTTCAATTGACCAGAAACATTTTTTTCTTTTTAGAATTTTCTTTTTTTTTTTGTTGAAAATATCTCCTTTCTCTCTTCCCCTCCCCCCAAGGCAATGAAAACAAATCTCAAAATTTTCTGCGCACCATTCTCAGCCCTGCTGGAGTCAGGACAATCCGAAAGGTGGTTGCTGCTGGCTGAAAAGGAGCAACTGCTAGAGATCAAGAGATTTCTTGCACCTCCTTCAGAAGCATTTGGTTCTGGCCACTGTCAGACCCAGGATACTGGAATGGATGGACCTTGGCTCTGCTCTAGTCTGGCATTTCGTGTATTCCTGTGATAAGATTTAAATCCCCGGCCTTGGAAAATGACATTTTCCTTCAATGCAAAGAACATCAGGGATCTCAGATTTTGTTTGAATGCAGTCAAAGGGCCTTTGCTTGAAATAGCCAGCTCAAAGCACATAGGCGAGTAATGATTTTATTCTATGAGATGAGTGAGTTCCTCAAACTGGATCATTCATATGCAGAATGTTTTGTACACCGAAGGGGAAGACCTGAGGCACAGGCTGAGTCAGTGGCTGCCTGTATAACACATCTAAGCATGCACTGGGATCATATTAGGGCTTCTGTGATCACTCACTGATTTGGCTGTCCTGAGCCTCCAGAACTATAGAATATTTTCTGATCCAGTCCCCTGAAAAAAGGACTCTCTGTTTCTGTTCATTCATGTGTGGAAGGTGCTTAGTTCACCTGCGGGCTGCCATGACACCGCCCAGAAGCACCCTGCTGCCAGTGCAAGAGATTGTGGGGCCTGTTTGGGAACAAAAAGAGTCTGCAGCATGGGAGCAGTCAGTAGCCATGACTCCCCAGACACTAGAGGAGGAGAGGAAAGATATAGGACTCACTGGCTCTTTGTATTATCATGTGCCACAAACTTTCCACTTCATTCTGATCTACAAGCTTTTATCAGCTAGGCAGTATGCCCTGGTTTTTCACACAGGCTACATTGTAGCTATCAGCCAAATCCAACTCTGGCTCCTTGAGCCTGGAAGCTGTGGAATTGTAGTCTGGATTTTCTGAAATGACCATAAAAAATTTAAAGGGGGTGAAACTTTTTCCCTTCTCTAAAAAAAAATCCTCTTCTTACATGGTATCAGAAGCAGCATATGCAGCGAATAAAATATTCCTGGCAGCCTCTCCTTTTTAATTGAATGCTGTTTCCCCAGCCAACTCCTGTACCTTGCCTCCCAAATTCAGGCTTCTATTTTGAGCCCAGTGTGCAGCAGTTTGAGAAGTTTGCCCTAAAAATGTGCTCAGCAGACTGGGGATGCCATATGTATTCCATGATATTAGGAACTTGTCACCAACCCACTGACAAGGAAGCTCTGGTGAGCTTTAACTTTGGGGATGGGGTCTGCCTTAACTGGGAGTGGCAGAGTGGAGTCTTGCAGTTGCTGGTGGCATGAATCCCAGTGGCAGGACTCCATGCAGTGAGCGAGCTCCCTAGTGAGGCAGTGGCTTCTGTGTAGCAAATATGGGGTGGAGGAGAGACAAAATGTTCCCCTTATGTGATAGATTGCAGCATACAAGGAAAAACATGGTCTGCACAACAGCTACTTCACCCCACCTTATGCAGCTGGGGGGATGGGACTGGCTAAGGCTGTGGCTCTGCATACCAGCTAGCAGAGTGGCACCAGAGTGCTGAATTTCAAAGAGGGCATTGGATGTAGCCCTGATGGAGTTTGGTTGCTCCCCACACACCCAGAACAGGGGGAGATTCTGTCCCTGGACCAAGGAAGCTGGTAAAGCTCGGGCCTCTGAATATGTGCACCATACCTGAGCATCTCCCAGGCGTCTGGGGATTTATGGTTCCCCAGAAGCATCATTCACAGATGGGGAAGTGGGCAGACAGACAGGATGTGGTTTGCCGAATGGCATCCACAGAAGGGGTTACATCAGTGGCTAAAAATCCAGTGCAGACAATTCCCTGCTGCCTAGCAAGTGCAACATGGTGTCACTCAAGATTGGCAGCATTTTATACTAGCTTTGGACTCTCTTTGCACTGGGATGAATGATGGCATGGGGGCAAGGCCTGGGCCAGTCAGAACTGGAGTGTGTGACTCCTTCACCCTCCCTGTTCTTATGAATAGAGACTCTCACTAGGATTAACCCCTTTTCACTGTTTGCACGATGCCAGAGGAGCAGTTGGTCTACAAACCCCACTCCCCCAAGCTTTAGGGTGCATCTACGTTGCAGTTCATGGGGTGTGACTGCAGCTGGAATGGACATACCCAAACCAGCTTTCATCTAGCTAGCCTGGTACCAGAGCAGTGAGACCTGTAGAGCTGGCTGTCCAAGCCTGCCTGGAACCCTGGCTAACTATTCACAGGGCAAACCTGCACTGAAGCTCCTGGTGCCACAGACTCACTGCTACCCAATTGGCTAGATTAACACTAGCTCAGGGACATCTATGTGAGCTGCAATCACACCCTGTGATGAAATGTAGATGTACCTTGAGTACAATGCTTAGACCCTCCCTTCAACTGGGACATGTCAACTAGCAGCCAGAAAAAATTACAGCAGGTATTAGTCTTCCTCTAAATGGCTCCCCAGCTCCCTATTAGCTCATTGCTTCTCCTGTAAACAGCTCCGTTCCTTGAAAGATGTGTCCTAGTGTGCTTCTGTGGTGTCTGTGTGTCAGAGCCCAAGACGTATGAGGGCATCGTCATCATCCTAGGAAAACAAGGCAGTTGCTCTTTTTAGAGCATGGTCTTTTAGCAGCAGCCACTGGGCCTTTTCACTCCCTGCCTGCAGAGGACAGCAGCTCTGCTTGGCAAGTGACCCCCAGCAATTGGATGATGATAGTATAATTGGGCTTATGAGTTTCAATTTGCTGCCTTCATGCAGCATCAGGCTGGAGAGAGAGAGAAAGGGAGACCCTCCATTCCCTCGGAATCCAACCAGTTTATTTCCCAATCAGACTCACTTTACCAGTTATCTGCCCTGAATCCTACATATTTTAAAAAAAAAAAAAAAAAGAAGAAGAAGAAGAAGAAAAGAAAAATGAAAGTACCTGAGGTCATAGGGGAAAGGAATAATCCACCTTCATCCCATTTTCTCTCTCCAGGTACATTTACCTTTAAATCAAGGTGTGAGTGTTTTTAGCTGTACGTGGGGGTGTGTGGCCATCAGTGTTCTCAGCAGTCACACTGGGCGATAGCACTCCCATGTGCTCCTTGCTGCAGATTCTTTTGTACAGAACCTCTTCTGTGAGGATCTCAGAGTATTGTACAAACATCAGGAAATTAACTCTCCTGTGATGTTGTGCTACGTTTTTATCCCCATTCTACAGATGAGGAAACTGATGCAGAGATGAATACCTAAATTTTCAAGTATCCACTAAGTTTGGATCAACTTGGGGTAACAATGGCCTATAATTTGAAGGTGCTGAGCACCCACAACGCCAAATGAATTCAAAGGGAAATGCAGGCACTCAGCACCATGCAGAATCAGGCCTTAGATATCTCAAGGGGTATACCGAAAATGGAGACACCCAGATTTAGCAGATGCATAAAAAAAACCACAGTTGCTTTTGCCCAAAGCCACCCAGCTCATCAGCAAGAGTTGGGGGCAGAACCCAGAACTACAGCTTTGGGGAGAAGGGGACACTTTGTGTTGTCTGTTGGAGCAAGTCCAGCTGGGATTATTTGCTGCACTGAGTGGAAGAATTGGAAGGAAACCTCATGAGTGGAAATTCCAGGTCCCATTCAGGAACAATGCTAGGTGTGTATGATGACCGAAAACAGACTGGGCATGAGGACAGGGTGTGCCAGGAGGAGTCACACCTTATCCACCTCCTGAGAAGCAGGAGACAAGAAGGAAAAAGAGAGAGGGGCAGAGAGATCAGAAATGTGAAGCTGCAGCTGGAGGCAAAAAGAAGAAAGGACGGGGCACCAGAGAAGGTCCCAAAATCTCTCTCCCACCCCTTTGCTTCTGTAACTCCCCCATACCCCTACTGAAACCCTTCACAACAGAAGAGAGCAACAGTGCCTCAGCTGACACTTGGAAGGCTCTTTGCTAGGGAAAAGGGCTCTGAGCTTTGGTTTAAATATAGCCTTTATATGTGATGAAATCTGGGAGTCCTACTTCCCAGGGCCATACTGGGCAAGATTCTGGGTGGTGTATCCTGAGAAACTAGGCAACTGCAGAGGCCAAATGGCCCCAGGTTCAAATGGCCTTGGGCTGCTCTGGCTGTAACTGCAGACTTCCTTGGGCTGCTTATGTGTGAAATCTCATTATCTCATTACTCCCCTTCTTACCCTGGCACCAGGCCAGCCCCAGCATGCACCCCTCCCCGCTGACCCTGAGACTGACCCCGTGGTTCTGTCTGCTCTCAGGCTGAAGGCATGTCTACCCTAAGAAACACTGAGGTTGTAGTTATATGCCACAGTGAAAAGATGGCAACAGTCATGCTGTGGCATGTAGCTACACATAGCAGTGAAAGGTTCTGGCAGCTGGGGAGCCTTTCCCTGTTACCAGAGTCTTTCACTGCAACAGGCTGGACACAGTCCACCTGGCCTGTAGCAGCCAGCAAGCAACTTTCCCCAAATGGGGCAGAGAGGGACAAGGCCTTAGATCTGCTGGCCCTCCACCCCAGCCTGTGGAGCAAGCCATTGCAGAGAAGGCAGCAGAGTCCTCTTGATATTTCTTGTACAACATGGCCCTGGTGCCCCCTTTCCTGACACTTCAACCAGCAAAATGACCCAGCAGAAGCCATGTCCCTGCCCCTCTCCCCAGAATCCAAAGTGTGCTAACTTCAGATTCCTGTGCTCCTATCGGAAAATAAAAGGATGAAACAAAGGAGTCCTATGGCACTTTTATAGACTAACAAATTGAAGGAATTCATGCAGCCATCCAGCGTCATGTATAATCAGCCAAGTACACTTCATGCTGCAGCTAACAAGCCAAACCAGGGGACCCCAAGTAAAGAGCAACAGTTTACTCCTGACTAGCAATATTGATCTAAGCCAGGAGAGCTCTTGCCTCGGCTGAAGAGGCCCATGGATGTCAGAGATGGCAATTTAGAGGGTTGCTTCATTTTATTTGAAATGTTTCCTTTTGATTTTTATCTTTAATTTAATGTAATCTGTTTTTTAGTCTAAGGACATTTCATCTCTTTGTGAAAAGTCAATAATTTCAAAGCTTCATTTAATCTCACCACTGCTAGTGAGAACCTTCTCCTCTCCAGCTATTGCCACCAGGAACCTGCTGCATCCCTCCTCCCTCGACTCTCCATCCTACTTTGGGTCCCAGCAAAAATGCTTTCTTTTTGCTTTTTCTTTGCTTTCATCCGGTGATTGTGTCATTGATTCTGTGACTGTGTCATTTGTTTTTTAATTGCGTTCTCAACTGATAGGAGGATGATTTATATCAAATACACTTATTAAAAAATACTGACTCTTTTACTGGGTTGACTAGTAGACAATTAATTTTCATGTTCCCACTGAGCTAGACTCTTGAAATTTGACACTCTCAGTCATTAAGATTTATTGAGCTCAAACATTTTCCTCGTTCCCCAAATATGACCTTTTCACCAGAGCTCAACAGGACAGAGTTTTTCCTCCTAGGTTTGGAGCTTGAATCTTGACATTTTGGGCTACTCATTCACAAGGAGGCAGAAAAAAAAATCCAAATTTGCAATCTGACATTCCAATCAAGTTTTAGAAAAAATAATCACATGAATTTCTTTGGTGAGGCAGCACTCACTGAAGTGTCCAAAATGGAGAGATTAGAGCCTTCTAAGAGCTGTTCTGTTCAGTGGATTGTAGCCAAATAAATTGTCAAAAGCAAGTAAGAGAGAAAAAAAATCACAGAAAACCATAAGGATGTACAACCATCTGATATGTGTACTGATGTCAGATAAATCCAAACGAAGTTGTATAATATCTTATAAATAGGCATAGCAGAATTCATTTCCCCCCTATAATTTCAATGGATAACATGAATGTTTGTTTTGAGCATTTTATCAATGTCTATCATTTGAAATTTTCACAGTTGTGCAAAATTATGGAGAGTGACAGACAACAACTGTCATGACAGTAGATGATGTGATTCAAAGAGTTAAAGCGTTATAACTCTTAAAACATGGATTGTCAACATCACATGTCAAAATATGCAAAATAAATATCCTCAAGCAGCATTTTTCTTACTTTGTCCATTTCAGTTATTACCACTGAAAATGTTTTTTCATTGGTATGTGTGTGTCTGGTGAGGTCTGTGTTTTTCATCAACACAAATCTATACAAAAAAAAGTCAAGGTCAGACTAAAAGACCTCCTGACCTGAGGTTCCTTCCAGCTCTAATCTTTTACGATTCTCTAACTTCCAAGCCTACGTATAACAGCTCTGTCTCCTGGGTGAGCTGCAAGGCCTGTTTCCTTAACTTACTGGATAGAAAGTGCTTCTTGGAGCCAATTAAGAGAAGACCCTGCATTTGAACGGCTGATGCCTCTAATGTGTTGAGAGTGTGTGTATAAACACACAGATCATTATAGGGTGATGTTGGGGGAGCCTGCAAAAACTGGTGTGAAGATAAAGGCTTTCACTTACTCTAAAGTGTGTGAATATGCAGCAGTCCATCCTTTTGGTGTGATCAGGGTAACACTGCTTTCTTTCCATGTCTAATTAGGTCAATCAGAAGTTCTGCTGGTTCTTTCAGCACAGTTGAATGAATTTAAGTGGGAGCACCTTCCTACCTCCCTGACCGCACTTGTACTCATGACCTGGACAGGACTAGGACAGAAAGGCTCAACCACTCATGCACAACTTCTCAGAGCTACAGGTGGCTTCTCAGGACTTGTCTAATGCTCCTTTTCCAGACCAGGGACAGATTTAAAACTGGTGTTTAATAAAACTTATTATCCAAAACCAAATACACCCATCTTGCATAAGCCCCACTGTGGCTGAGGGTACACCAGCCTCTGCTGAGGCAACAACCCCTTGCTCCTTTGACATCCTTGGCAGAGCTCCACTGCTAGAAGCCATGGGCTGCAGGCAAATAACTGGACTGTTCCTTGTAAGTGCTACATATACTTTGGGACCGGCCCAAATCAGCCTCCATATGCAGCAACTAGCATCACAGCATCCAGGCAAACCCCAAGACAAGCCATGATTCAAGCTCCAAGCAGGGATGAGCTGCACCAGTGTAAACTGCAGCTGTCCTTGTTTACCAGTGGGGTTTACAGCCAAGCTGCTCCACCAGTGCTTAGATCCAAGAATAGACAAAACCCTCCATAAGGAGAGACAGGTTCAGGACAGTGGTGGTGATTTCAGGAGCAGCTGGGTAACTCTCACTCTCCCAGCTAAGAAATAGGAAGTGAGGTTTGGAGCTGGAGAGGACTGTCTCATGGAACCTCCCACCAGCTAGCAGCTCCCATGGCTGTGATACCCAAGTGCAAAGTGTTATTGTGAGATTATTCTGCATTGCAAAGCAGTTTACTAGCACTTTCCCCAGCTCTGCCCTCCGCACTTGCTGTTCTGAATTTCTTTCTCCAGCTCACTGACATTCCAGCATAACTGAAACCAGTGAACCTGCAGCTGTAACTTAGCACTTCCCTTGTTTTCCCCCTGGAAAATGAAAACAGCACCTGTGTAATTATGACATTTTGCAGATCATTTTAACCATAAGTCTTAACTCGGAAACAACCCTCCATTCCCCGGCACAGAGAGAGGATTTTCAGCACCTTGAACTCACTGTCAAACATGCTAGCAGAAATAAAGAGGTGCTAATACAATAGAACCTACGAAGAGGAAATAAGATTAAAAGCGACATTCGATTTTTTTTTTCAGGCTTCTGGGGAGGGAAAAAAAATAGAACAAGGTTTAGTTGCCAGCAAAAGCTGACAGACACCAGCTCTGAGGTTGTTAAAATAAGAGCCCTCATTATTTCAAGCTGGTATAATGAAAGCAGATTTAGCGGGGTCTTTAAATGGGCCTTAAAATTGAAATTCTCTTTTGCTACTGGAGGAAAAATGTTGGCAGGCACCGGCTACGTATTTTGTGCCTTGCAGTCATTACTCCCTTGGAGGAGTGAGTGGGTCATGAATTTCCTGAAGCAGGGAGGAGCGATATTTTTTAGATGGACTAGCAGATTTGGTGTGGAGTCAGATTTGCAGATTTTAGTGTCAGAAGGGAAAATTAGATTATTTTACTTGATCTCCTGCCTAATACAGGTCAAAAGAACTTTACCGGGTGATCTCTACACTGAGGCCAATAATTTGTGTTAGATTAAAGTGTAGTTTGCAGAAAAGGCCTCCAATCTGGATCTGAAGACTTCAAGAGACTCCACTATTTCCCCACACAGATTTACTTTGCAGAAGCAACTGCCTCCTACTCCAACTGACCTGATATGGTAACGAAATTGGAGAGGTTCCTTAAATTGCTTAGCTGCTTAAACTCTGGCAATAGTAGCAAGGGGGATTTTACTGCCTGTCTTGATCTATTATTTCCCCTTTCTCTCTACTGGGGGTAAGGTAGGGGGTTAGGGAGGAGGGAAGATAGGATCTTGAAGGAGGGGAAGCAATCACATAGGCAATGATCTGCAGATAGCTGCTTCCCCTTTGAGGTCCTATGTTTAGAGCCCTGCAGGGAAACAAAACTTTTATCTGCATCCAACCTGCAAAAATGGTCCATGGTTATAAAATGGGTATCCACAAATTTGTGGGGCTCTAGCCATTTTCACTGTGCTTTGCAGAGTGGCAGCTTGCTCTCCTGCCTTGGAAGTTCATCATGACACTGGCTGTAAAAGGCAGGTGCTTGGATCTGGGGTTGTCTAGGGTGGCAGTGGGGCTGGACTCGATGCATCAGGAGATCCCTTCCATTCCTAAGTTCCCTATGTCGGGGGATGGATTCAGACTTCAGCCCCAGTCCATGAAGAGAATGGGGATGGAAGGGGTGCATATGTTGCAATGGCCAGGAATATCCTGGATGCCCTGCGGGAGGTGGATTTACTCCCACCCATGCTACTGCCAGTGGCATGGGGAGCCAGCACTGGGGAGTATAGGAGGATTTTACATTCTCCGCCTCCTCTTGGTGGGCCTCTAGCCAAGGCCATGAGTCTGCCAACAGTGCCTGACTTCCAGAGGTGCTGAGCTCCTGTTGACTTCAGATGGTGCTGTGGGCAATCAGCACCTTGGAGGCCTGGGTCAGGGTGTTTGCAGAGCAGTTAGGGAACCCTTATATGAAGACATGGAGGAAGAAGGGAGAGTAAGTCACCCCTTCTGAGCTGCTAGGTTGTTGGGCCTCATCACACAGCAATAAAGAGCTGTTCGGTGTCTGCTAGAGCAGAAAGGGGAGGAGTGGATGGAAATTTGACTTCATCTCTCAGTACCCAGTTAGCACAGCTAAGTCATGGGTTGCTTGCAACTTCATGCTGGGCTAACTCCACTGGAACAAAGGGTAAAGAGAGCATGGGTGATGGCTCAGAGGGTTACCTCTGAGGCACATTTGCCCTGGCGCTACACTTGAAGAGGTGCATCTTTCATACTATCCTTTGCTCTAGGCTGGGCCTAAGGGAACAAACTAGCCTGCGTCACATGCTTATTTACTATTGAGATCCAGCCATGAACCTCTTTTCGCTAATACCCTACCAAAGGAATTAATTCCATCGCCCACCCTCCCCAGGAGCCTCACAGCAGGGCCAGCCCATAGTTTCATCTCATCGCAACCCTCAGCAGCCACGCTAAATTGAGACGACTCACCTCTAAGTGGTTAGGAAGTGTTTCTCCCCTTTGCTGGCTGGAACTGTTTTTCCACTCCAGCTGCTAAGAGTATTTACAGTCCCTTAACTGCCTCTAGTAAGGCGCACCCTGTCTCTCTCTCTCTTTTTTTCCTATCCCTGACACTTTTGTTGTGGTGACGGGCCCCGGTCCATGAAGAGATTAACACTGTGTTCAGTCAGTGTCCATGCCTCGCAGGAGAAGAGCTTGCTGTTTATCTCTTGAAAGCAGACGCTTTGGATTTGATCCCTATGGGGATTTATTGGGGGGTCCTACTGGATCTGCCTCTCTCTCTGTCAAACTCTCTGCAGACACATTCACTCCTTTGAGCAGTATGCTACGGCTGGAGGGACAGATGCCAGGAGCCGGGGATTTTATATATTTCTCCTCCAAACCAAATCAAGCCAGAAAGGCCTGCAAGTGGGCCTGCATGGTGGAAGCTCAACTTCCTGTAATCCCACTGCTTTCTCTTTGTCACTCATTTATCTTTGTCAGCGCCATAGGGCTTATTTCACTAGGGCTCATGTGAACAGCCCGTTGGGTTCTGATCTGTGCCTTTGAGATTTGTTACAACTGAACCCAAACACTGAGCCAAAATGCCCAGTCGTCCCCCATCCCATGATTTCCACCAGAAATCAAGCTCCAAGATTGTAAGAGTTTAGGGACAGAGATTGTCTTTGTGTTCATACAGCACCTAGCACAACAAGGTCGTGGACATGCCTGGATCTCCTAACTGCTATGACAACACAGATAATAACAACTGATTTGCACAAAGAGGTAGCTGTACAATTGCTTGGCAGGGTCAGGAACCCCCAAGCACTCCCATGTGAGATACCCAGACCTTGGGGTGTGGCACACAGCAGTAATTTCGGTCTTGGCTACTTGTTTACATTCTCCATTGCCCACCCAAGCACCTCAGGACAGCAAGGTGTGAGAGCACAGCCCGTTCTACCCAGCTGAGCCACCACTGCGAGCGTAATTCCCTGCAGCTGGGATACCACACTGTGGTGTTGGCCTATATTGGGGCAGGAGAGACGGAACTGTGGTTCCCAGGGGTGTCTGAGTTACAATTTCTCTCTGGGATGGTTTGTGTATGGCTCTTTCCTGAGAGCTGGGGCTAAAGGCACAATCTAGCCTGAAAGAGTAACCAGCCTGGCTCTGTGTTTCCAGGTGGCAATGAACCCTCAAACCAGCCTTGGAACAGCTTTGCTATGAATGCTTAGTTCTGATCTGCACTACCAGTAGTGTTGCCAGCTCTAAGAGCTGAAAAACCACAAGTCAGCCCCCCAAAATCATGACATAGACTTAAAATTTCATGATATGATTTAAAAAAAAAAACAACACGCTGGGTTCCTGGGTTCTTTTCATGCTCCTGGATTTTGGGCTTTAGGGTGCACTTGAGGCAAGTATTCATAATTTTTTCTGCATGGGCTAGAAATTTATCTTTAACAAACAAACAAAACAATAGAGATCTGAGAGTCTCACAAAATAACACAACTCCAGGAGCTGAGGCTTTAAAGACATACACCAGGTCTTGCCAGACTTGCAAGCAAGCAACTCTGAATCAGTCTGTAGCTAGGATTGCAGACCTGTGTGTTTTGTGCTGTGTGTGATGAGAGTGACTCTTTTTAACTCCACTTGTAAGTGTTCCGGGGCAGGGACTGTCTTTTTTTTCTAGGTTTGTACAGTGCCTGCTGTAGCTGAGTCCAGGCCCATGGCTGGGGCTCTCAGGTGCTACCACAATACAAATAACAAATAAATAACTTTGCAGTGAGACATCTTAGGACGTGCATCAAATAAAGCCATCCCTTACATTTCCCTCCCCTGCCTGCCACTGATATTTTTTTTTTTTTTTTTTTGAGAAGAGAAAGATTTGGTGTCCTCCTCTAAAAACAAGAAATGAATAATCATGTCAATATGAATCAGTGTTTTCACAGTGCCTTTCATGCCATTGCAAAGCCAGGCCATTTATAGATCTAGTGAGTTACAAAATGAAATAAAATTAGCCAGAGCTGCAGAGAAGAATGCTCTTGCTCTGAAAGATGGGTGGATGGGAGAAAGGAGGAAATTCAGCCCCATTTAGAGGAATGAGGCCTGTGCACCACTGAAGCTCTTTGCACAGGCAAATTTAACCATAATTTTATACTACAGTATAAAACATTAAAATACAATTTTACACTACACTATAAAAGAGTGCTATGAACAAAAGATTCAGAGAGTGCTCCCCCAGCAGTCAGTTCTGCTTCATATCTCATAATATTTACATTGATCTTTCAGTTCTTCCATGGCTCCTTTTTAGAGCACTTGACTGATCCGAGCGATAATGAGAGACTAACTGCTCATTAAAACGTGAGCCCCCAGGTCACACCGTTTGTCCCAGCTATAATCTCATGTCAATGAAAAAGCAGAGCTCTTTGTAATGACGCCCCTCAGTTTCCATGTCTTTTTGCTGTTCATGGCTCAGCTTTTGGAATCAGTGGGGGAAATAGATGTTTGCAGCTGATCTGACCCTTTCTCCTTATCGATGGAGCATGGAGAGAGATTCTGGTTCTGATTCTGGAGTTGGAGAAGTGGCTGGCTGTGGAGGCATAGAATGGGACTTTACCTTCCTTATTATTTCAAGTGAAGGCCAGTGCGGTGGTGACTGAACGTCATTACTAGCTAACATCTGGTGGGCAGTTTGTACAAAATGAGTGAAGGGGCAATAGCTTCTAAGGGATAATATTGTCATTCTCATTGGCAGATACAGCTGGAAAATCAGTCTGTGTACGCAGTGGTGAGGTCCCCAGTCACCGCAGTATCTGAGGCCCAGATACCTAAATCCCATTGAAATCAATGCAAGTTGGGCACCTCAGTACCTCTGAGGGTGTGTTTATGAATTTTTCCCATATGAAGGGAGAGGCTCTGTTATACCTATTTTACAGGTGGGGAAACTGAGTCACAAAGCGATCAAGATTTTCAAAAGTAACTAGGAATTTGTAGTGCTTTTATTTTTTGTTGACTGTGATGGGCTATACAGACCCTCCTCTCAAAACAAAGGGGGTAAGTAGCTGCTTTGGACCCAGGCAGCCCCACCCTGCACACCTGCAAAGCCCGTACACTTGGGGACAGGAGGGGGAGGAGGAATTCTAAAGGAGAGCAGGCCAGCAGCCACTGCAGGTGAAATGACCCACACTTTGAGCTCTGGCTGCAGCAATAATGCCCACCCAAAGATCTGAGGCTTTGATTCTAGTTATTTAAGGTTGTGAAAAGAAGGAACTGGCAGAAAGTGGTCCAGGAGGCAGCAGTCTAGCACCTTGGGGGGCAGGGTTTAGATCCTGGACTCCTCATCTTTCTCCACATCAGCCTTTTAAGGGGTCTCCTGCCAGCTACTCTGCTGAAGTACTCACACTAGTCACTTCCAAAAATCTTGACATAAACAACCAGAAGCCAGATTCTGGCCTATAGATAATCATTTCTAGCTCTTATATAGCTTATATTTCCTCGCTAGATCTCGAAGAGCATTACAAAGAAGGTTGCTACCATTATCCCCATTTTATGGATGGGGAAACAGAGGCACAGAGCAGGAAGCAGAGAAGCTGATTTACTTTGAGACATAGTGCATTATAGTCTAACAGTTGCTGCTGTTTGGTTTGGTTTCCCCATGCTACAAACGGCTCATTGGTTCTGGCCAACTCTGCTTTCCCCACAGTTGTGACAGTCTCATCTCAGTGGTGGTCTGTTCCATATCTCATCATTATCACATCGTGGGCCCGGGGCACGCGCCCAATGGGTGTGTAGCGACCGCCTCCTCCATATCCTTACCCGTCAAGGTTGAGGCTGGCGGTGCTCATTTTACTGATACTTAGCAAGCTCTTGATGAAGCATGGCTTTGACTCCCATTGGGAAGAGGTGGTGTTGCAGAGGATTCCTTCTCTATTGGGCAGGGCTATCAGATCCTGCCTCCTCTTTGTTTTTTATGGGAGGTGACACCTATGCTGGCACTCTTCAGAAATGCAGAGAATGGAAACGAGGGCTACCTTTTGCTGCTAAGTCACATTCTGCGCTCTGACAGCCCAACCTCAGTACCCCTCTTAGTCCCATCCCAGCTGCCAACAAGCCCCAGGATACACGCACACACACACACACACACACACCCCTCCCCCACTGTGATATCTTTTCCAAGATCAGGATTACAAGCACAGGCAGTAGGTTTCTCTTCAGGCTCCAGTTCTCATACGTGCCATGAGAGGGGCAGAGGGCAAAGGTGACTGCAAATTGCTGTGTTGGCAGGAAGCCTCATTTGCCCCTTTAGGGGCATAAATCTGGCTTGTTGGTGGAGTCTTCCCTTCCCCCACTCCCATGGCAAAAGGATCTATAGTCTCTTTTGCAAGGGAAGAGGAGGCTGAGCATTTGCAGTTTGCAGCACAGGTACCGTATTTCACAGTCGGCTGACTTGTAATGGGATTCTTTTATCCAAAGTTACTTTCCTGGATCCAGCTCTGATTAGCAGATGCAAATCCTGACCTGCATGCTGATGGATCTGTACTGTACAGATTACTCTTCTCTCCACCTGCCAGCCCAGAGCAGCTGACATGCTCCTGCTTTACAGCCCCAGAAGTCTAGCGGCTGGGAATGGGACAGTCAAACCCCTTCGTTTCACAGCAACGCTCAGGATTCAGGTTACTCTCCTTGTTTTTAATCCTTGTAACCCATTCCCTTTCTACATGGTGCTCTATCCCACCCAAGCAGTGTGAATGACACATATAGAGGCTGGCGAGCCAGCTACAATTCTTTCTGAGAGCTGGCTCTTTCAGCTTGGGCAGTGTGACGGGATGAGCCTACCCCGCACTAAAGAAACCCAACAAACTCTGTGGGCGGGGGAGGCCCCGCCCCTTGAGCCCTGCTGGGCATGCCCAGACTCCTCTCCCAGCATAAAAGAGGGCAGCGCAGCTCAGTTGGGGCTGACGGGTGAGGAGGAAGGACCTCCCCTTGAAGCTCCTGTCCAGGAGCGTGACCAGCCCCACACAGCTGGAGAGGGAGCCACTGATGCTCTGTGGAGATACCAGGAGCAGCCATCTTGTGACTGGAGCCCTGAGGCCCACCTGCAGATGCAGACGCAGATGCAGACGCAGATGCAGATGCAGATGCAGACGCAGACAATAGCCGGGGAAGTCCCGAAGGAGACACGGACCAGGACCACGCAGGAGGACCACCCTCTGCTTGGATAGGAAGCAGCTCAGGGGCCCGAATTGTGGGGTCTGGGGTGAAGCCAGTGTGTTTTGGTTTGGATCACTGCTGGTGGAGTGCCATAACCCTGGCATCCATAGGGCCCTGGGCTAGGGCTCAGTGGAGTCGGAGGGCCTGAGCCCCCCTATCTGGGCACCGCCGTCCTTGTGGCTGTGAGGCTGGACTGCCCTGACCAGGGGGCTGGTATATTGACTCTGTGGCTGTTAGGCTGGACTGCCCCGACCCAGGGGCTGGTATATTGACTCTGTGGCCGCTAGGCCAGACTGCCGTGACCCGAGGGCTGATATATTGACTCTGTGGCCACTGGGCCAGACTGCCCCAACCCAGGGGCTGGTATATTGACCCTGTGGCCGCTAGGCCAGACTGCCCTGAGTTCCAAGGGCAGTTCAGTAATTCAGAGGAGGGGAGCCCACGAAGTTGTGTTGACACCTCTGCGTCCGTAACCCCAGATTTCCCCACCTGGGGGCGCTGCAGAGGGCTCCCTCCCTGACAAGTGGTGGAGAGTGCAGGCATCGATCAGACCCTGAAAGAGGGCCCTGGACATGGGAGTGAGTAGTGGGAGAAAAAATACTCCACTTTTTACTCCTGTGAGATAGCAGAACACAGATGGAGGTTTTGAAGTGGCTCCTTGAGAGTCAACAACAGGCCGCACTGCAACATCAGCAGTATGCCCTGCTGCTCCAACAACTGGCCTCACAACAACAAGCCCATGCCTCCCGACAGCAAGAGGCACAGCAACAGCTGATTAGGGACCTGGCCGCGCAGCACCAAAGTCACCAGGAAAAGCTGGTGCAGCAGATGGCAGCTGCAATGGAGGCTCGGGTGCCCACGATACTGAGACCAGCGAGACCTGACCCAGAAGGAACGGTAATGGGGGAAACCCCGGTGAATTTACCCCTCAGATTGACTAAGATGGGGCCTGGAGACGATCCTGAGGCCTTCTTGGTGACATTTGAACGGGTCGCCACTGCGGCAAGATGGCCTACCGAACACTGGGCTACTCTCCTCACACCATACCTGATGGGCCCAGCCCAAATTGCCTATCGTAACCTGGACCCCCAAGACGCCTTGATGTACGCGGAGGTTAAGGAGGCAATTTTGGATCAGACAGGCGTCAATCCTGAGACCTACTGTCAACGACTCCGCTGTACACAATTCCCCCAGGGAGCCCGTCCCAGGGCGGTGGCTCAACATATTAAAGAGGATTGCTGGTGGGGCTCGAGCCAGATCAAAGGACTGGGGCTCAAGTGGCTGAGGAGGTCGCCTTAGAACAGTTCATACAAGTGCTGCCCATCGGGAGAAAAGAGTGGGTCCAGAGACATCACCCGAAAACGTTGACAGAAGCCGTATCCCTAATGGAGAACTACATGGCGGCTGAGAGATCCAGGGCGTACCCACGAAGGACAGTCACTCCGTACAAAGGGGACGTGGGGATGAGAAGGGAGCGTTCCACATCACCCCTAGGGAACCACCCCTATCTTTGGCACCCTCCACCGCCCCACCTTGCCGCGAACAGCTGCGGGGTCCTCGGAGATCTACACCAGGCAGTAGCAGAAGCCTACTCACGGACGTATACCCATCATCCAGTGAGGCTCGTGGGGGTAGTGGCCGGGACCGATGTTGGGAGTGTGGCCAAGAAGGACACTTCCAGCACGACTGCCTCTATATGGATTGTGACTATGGACAGGTATGCGTGGTGGGCCACCGAGCGAGGAAACGTACCCTGCAAAAACTCGTCATCCCTGTGTAGGTGGAGCAGGTACGGGACCTTGCCTTGGTTGATTCGGGCTGTAGCCAGACCCTTGTCTGGGAAGGGCTGATCCCCGGACTCCAGGCTATAGGGCCGGTGATGCACTTACAGTGCATACATGGCAATATCTGACCTTATCCAACAGTCCAGGTACAAATCACGGTGGGGCAACGGACAGCGACAGTACAAGTGGGGGGGTAATCCCCAAACTAACATACCCTGTGGTCTTGGGCCGAGACTGGCCCGAGTTCCAAGAAATCCTACGATACTGAAGCTTACAACTACCAGATAAGCCAGAAAAGAGGCCATCTAGAAAAGGGGACCTGGACAGCTGTGAGAGCAACAATCTGGGAGAGGAGAGCGAGGCCACAGAAGGGACAGCCACAAGAGAAGGAGAGGACACCCACCAGACCATAGAGGAGGCCAGGGGGGAGCTAGAGTGGGAGGAAGATTTCGTAAGAGAGCAACGGGAAGATCTGACCCTAAGGAATGCCTGGTAACAGGCTTCATCCCTGGAGGCAGAGGAAGATGAGGGGGTGCCTACTCCGCAGGGACGGCGGTTTGAAGTATGTGGGGACTGCCTGTATCTGGTGATGAAGGAACCCCAAACCCAGGAGTCCATCCGCCAACTGCTGGTACCCAGACGCCTGCGTCGAGGACTTCTACACCTGGCACACGAGGTACCCTGGGTGGGGCACCTCGGAAGGGAGAAAACCTTCCACCGGATCGCCCAGCATTTCTTCTGGCCGGGCATACATCAGGAGGTATGAGATTACTGTGCGCCCTGCCCAGAATGCCAACGAACAAGCCCTCTGAGAATTGCACGAGCTCCACTAGTGCCATTACCAGTAGTAGGAACCCCCTTCGAGCGTGTGGGCTTAGATCTGGTGGGTCCCCTTGACGGCAGTCAGACCGGGACCCGCTTCATTCTTGTTGTAGTGGATTATGCGATCCGGTATCCCGAAGCCGTTCCACTCCGCGCTGTTACGGCCCCAAACATTGCTGCAGAACTCATGAAGATCTTCGCCTGAGTTGGGATCCCTAAAGAGCTACTAACAGATCAAGGAACCAATGTCTCTTCAAAGCTAATAGCCGAGTTGTGCCGACTTATGCGGTTTAGGACCCTTAGGACTTCCGTGTACCACCCATAGACGGATGGCCTGGTAGAGCGGTTCAATGGCACGCTAAAGGCGATGCTCCGTAAATTCGTAGAAGCCGACCCCCGTCATTGGGACGTAATGTTGCCTGCCCTACTCTTCGCCATCCAGGAAGTTCCCCAGTCCTCTATGGGGTTTTCGCCCTTTGAGCTTTTATATGGACGACAGCCCAGAGGCATACTAGGCCTGCTAAAAGAAGAGTGGGAGACGCAGGAAACTCGAGTCCATGGGACGGTGCAATATGTGCTGAAGCTCCGCAAGCAACTATGGAAACTAGGGGTGTTTGCTCAAGAAAACCTGAAGAGAGCCCAAGAAAGACAAGATGAATATTACAACCGGGGGACAAAGGCTCGCATCTTCAGCCCGGGAGATCGTGTCCTACTCCTTTTACCCTCAAGCAAGTCGAAACTGCTGGCCAAATGGCAAGGACCCTTTGAGGTGACCCGGCGGATAGGGCCCGTGGACTATGAAATCAAACTACCAGGGTGCCGAAAGGAAGCATGTATCTATCACGTAAACCTGTTAAAAGCCTGGAAAACCCGGGAAGCACTCTGGGTAGCTCCACCAACTCCAGAGCCAGAGCTGGGTCCCTTGATCGGCGAGCCCCAGGTAGACGGACCAGTAGTGTTAGGAGAAGACCTCACTCCGACACAACAAGAACAACTACAACAACTCCTGCGGGGGTACCAGGATGTACTGTCGACCCGCCCAGGTCGAACGCACCTCATGAGCCACCACATTGCTACACCCCCTGGACAGAAGGTGAGGGATGGCCCCCGATCCCTCCCACGGAAGATGTGGGCAGCTGTCCAACAAGAACTAAAAGCCATGCTCGAGATGGGGGTAGTTGAAGAATCAGAGTGAATGGCGTAGCCTAATAGTGTTGGTGCTGAAATCGGATGGGACATTACGATTCTGCATCGACTTCCGAAAGGTGACTGCTATCTCCCGCTTCAATGCCTACCTGATGCTGAGCACAGATGAACTGCTGGAGCACCTAGGAGGAGCCGAGTACCTGTCCACATTAGATCTCACCAAACGGTACTGGCAAATACCTCTAACTCCAAACGCCCGAGCCAAAACGGCTTTTTCAACGCCTTTTGGGCTGTTCCAGTTCGTGACTATGACATTCGGGCTCCATGGAGCTGCAGCCACCTTTCAGCGGCTGATGAATAAGGTGTTACAACCCCATGACCACTATGCAGCTGCATATATAGACGACATAGTAGTGTATAGTGGCAGCTGGGAAGAACACCTCCAGCATCTTGCACGAGTGTTGGAAGCACTACGTGAAGCGGGCTTAACAGCCAACCCCGTCAAGTGTCGCCTTGGGCAGAAGGAGGTGACTTATCTGGGATACACCGTGGGGGGTGGAACATTAGCTTTTTAGCAGGGGGTTGGACTAGATGACCTCGTGAGGTCCCTTCCAACCCTATGACTCTATGATTCTATGATTACGGCCGCTAGTTGGGAAAGTTCAGGCCTTGGCTGACACACCAGCCCCAAGGACTAAAAGACAGGTTCGGCAGTTCTTAGGCCTGGCCGGTTACTATCAGCGCTTGGTACTGGACTTCGCCACAATTGCAGCACCCCTGAGCAACCTAACCAAGAATTTGGAATCCAAGCAAGTACGGTGGACGCCTCAGTGTGAGAAAGCATTCCAAATGCTGAAGGAATGGCTGACATGCAAACCAGTACTTATCCATCCAGATTTCAAGAAGGACTTTATTCTCCAGACTGACGCCTCCGGAGTGGGCCTGGGAGCAGTACTGTCCCAGAAGGTGGACGGAGACGAACACCCCACTTTATATTTAAGTGGGAAACTGTTTCCCAGAGAAACCCATTATTCTACCGTCGAGAAGGAGGCTTTGGCGGCGAAGTGGGCTATTGATGCCCTCCGGTATTACCTCCTTGGATCAAACTTCACGTTGGTAATGGACCATGCTCCGTTACGGTGGCTGGATGCGATGGACACAAACCCCCGTATCATGCTTTGGTACCTTGCCCTCAAGCCATACAACTTCCGTGTGGCTCACCATCTTGGTAAGGCCAACACTAATGCTGACTTCTTTTCAAGGCGGGGGGAAGAAGGAGAGGAGGGGGTTAACCCCTCCCTGGGAACCAAGCTAAGGGGGAAGGGGTGAGCCTACCCTGCACTAAAGAAGCCCAACGAACACTGTGGGCGGCGGAGGCCCCACCCCTTGAGCCCCGCTGGGCATGCTCAGACTGCAGTCCCAGCATAAAAGAGGGCAGCTCAGCTCAGTTGGGGCTGACTGGTGAGGAGGAAGGATCTCCACTTGAAGCTCCTGCCCAGGAGCGTGACCAGCCCCACACAGCTGGAGAGGGAGCTGCTGACACTGTGTGGGGATACCAGGAGCAGCCATCTTGTGACTGGAGCCCTGAGGCCTACCTGCAGATGTGGCCGGGGAAACCCCGAAGGAGACATGGACCAGGACCACGCAGGAGGACCACCGTCCGCTCGGGTAGGAAGCAGCTCAGGGGCCTGGATTGTGGAGTCTGGGGTGAAGCCAGCGTGTTTTGGTTTGGATCACTGCTGGTGGAGTGCCATAACCCTGGCATCCATAGGGCCCTGGGCTGGGGCTCAGTGGAGCGGGAAGGCCTGAGCCCCCTACCCGGGCACCACCCTCCTTGTGGCCGCTGAGCCAGACTGCCCTGAGTTCCAAGGGCAGTTCAGTAATTCAGAGGAGGGGAGCCCACGAAGTTATGTTGACACCTCCGCCTCTGTAACCCCAGATTTCCCCACCTGGGGGTGCTGCGGAGGGCTCCCTCCCTGACAGGCAGTAAAAACTAATGCTTTCAGATCTAAGAGTCCCAGGTCTGATTCCCACTGCCAATGGCCCAGCCAAAACCAGGAGCCTTCTCCAGAACAGCTCCACTGCTGCAAAGGAGGCAAGGCAGTGCAAGGTGAAGATCAGAGCAGATTTCAGTCCAAAACCCAGAGCTGGTCACCGATGAAGTTCAGATTTGGGCTCAAGCTTTGCCAATCAGTCAAGCTCCCATTGAAATGAGCGGGCTAGACCAAGAGCCCTGTAAGCTGTGGGGGCTCTGCCTACTGTATTGGCCAATTCTGGAGATTTTACTGCATATCTAGTGCTACTTTCTTCAATCTCCATCTCCTGTAGTCATGTGATTGTGAGAATTTCAGTGCTCCATTTGAAAACAAACAAAAACCACAACCCAAAGGTTTCTAGTTTTCTTAATTCAGAAGAAAACCCTGAAAAGCTGAACCCAGGCACACTGAGGGTTGTAAAGGAGGAAGACAAATTACTTGTACCTATTTATCATTTTGAAGAAGTCGTATGATTTTTATGGGGATCTCATCATTTTTGAGGCCTTGATTCATGCTTTTTGAACACTCGGCAGTTGATGAGACTACACTGATTTATGCCAGCTGAGGATCTGGCCAGTGCAGTCATGCCTCTGTAACCCTGTTGTCTACTGGGGGCTGATCAAGCTTCACTGCCATTATTTTTACACCAACACCAGTTCCTAGGAGATCAGAATCTGGCCTAACGTGTTTATACAGAGGTTGAATTAGCACAGGCGGGACACATTCATGCTTAAACAAATCATCCACTTGCTAAAAGACAACAATGACTTAGTACTTTCTAATTACCAGACCAAAGTAAAGCAATTACTCCTTATTTGCACGTGGTTATTAAGAATGGCTTAAAATGAGTAAACATTTTAAAAAACTACTTAGCAAATTTTCATTATCCAACCAAGGAATAAAGATATTTATAAACCAAGGCAGCCCCTCTATAGAATGGAAAGATATTACTCAGGAAATGAACGAATTAGTACTGTGCTTAATTGCAAGAAATTACTATTAGGTTACTACAAATTGCTGGCAGGATGAACAGTTTCTTTTTTAAGTTAAAATTCCACTGACACATTTTATGTAACTGGAAATAATTAATTGTTTCCTTTGTTCCTCAGAGTTAAGAAAAGAAAGAAAAAGACCGACTGATCGCATTGGACTGAGCCATTATTTTTTTTAATTACTTCTAAATATCAGAATGCCTCCGTGCAACCATTGGATGCAGCCAGCAGCATGCATTCATTCACTACATGAAGCAATTAATACACTGCCTCTCAGGTTGCTCCATGAGGATGCTTGAAAAGGGAGGTTACTCACCATGGTGTAGTAACTGGACTTCTTCGAGATGAGGATCCCCGTGGGTGCTCCACCTGAGGTGCGCTGTCGCGTGCCGTGTTTCTAACTGGAGATTTAAAAAGCAGTGGCCGTTGGAGCCGCGGGCGCGAGACAGCTGTCTCGCGGCATCCCTTAGCGCTAGTTTAGAGCGCGTGGCTACAATCCCCCCATTCCCTTCTCTACCTGTATGACATCATGACTCCGAAGTAGAGAGGGGAGGAGGGGTGGTGGTGGAGCACCCACGGGGATCCTCATCTCGAAGAAGTCCAGTTACTGCACCATGGTGAGTAACCTCCCTTTCTCCTTCGAGAGGAATCCCCGTGGGTGCTCCACTTGAAGTGTATAGCGAGCAGTGTTCTTAATTGGCAGGTAGGGCTTCGGAGCTTGAATTATGGACTACAGCTAAAACTGATTGCCCAAGTCTGGCATCTGCTTGTGTCATGCTATCTAAAGCGTAATGTCTAATGAAGGTGTGCGGTGAAGCCCAAGTCACCGCCCTACATATATCGGGAATTGGTACATTGTTCATAAAGGCCGTAGTTGTCGCCATTGCTCTAGTGGAATGGGCTCTTATGCCACCTGGTACAGGGATGTCTCTTGCTTTGTAGGATTCTTGTATACAAGCGGATATTAATTTTGATATTCTCTGTGAAGAGAGCACTAAGCCCTTGTTCCTGTTAGATATTGCCACAAATAACCTTTCAGATTTTCTAAATGATTTTGTTCTTTCTATATAGAAGGCCATCACCTCTCTGACGTCAAGTGTATGAAGATGAACTTCTTTGGAATTGGTATGAGGCTTCGAAGAAGACGGGTAAGGCTATAGCTTGATTTAAATGAAAAGAGGTGGAAATTTTTTAGACGAATTTCGGATGAGACCTTAATGTGACCTTGTCCTTATGAAACACTGTGAAAGGAGGCTCTGCCATCAGAGCTCCTAATTCACTTACTCTTCTAGCTGACATAATTGCTCTTAAAAAGGTAACTTTCACTGAGAGGTATAGCAAGGAGCAAGTTGCTAAGGGTTCAAATGGTGGGCCAGTTAGAGCCTGAAGGACTAACTGGAGGTCCGAATTTGGTGTTGGTACCTTGATCTCACGGTACAAGTTTTGCAGCCCTGTTATAAATCTTTTAACCATAGGCTGTGAGAATAGTGCCCTCTCCTCTATTGGAGTGGAAGGTTGAAATAGCTGCAAGATGAACTTTCAGTGAGCTATTTGACAATTTTGTTCTTTTCAGGAGCAGCAGGTAATCAAGAATGACTGGAATGGATGCTTGGGCAGGTAGAATATGTTGTGAGGAGCACCAGTTCATAAACCTCGCCCATTTCTGCAGGTAGGTGCGTCTTGTAGATAACTTTCTACTATTTAGTAGGACTTCTTTTACTGATTCAGAACATTTCAGTTCTTCTTGTGTGAACCATGGAGCAGCCAGGCCGTAAGGTGCATTTTGTGGAGGCTCTGGTGGAGAGTCTTGCCCTTGTTCTGAGAAAGCAGGTCGTGTCTGATCGGGAGGCTTAGAGGTCATTGGATCGACATTTCCATGAGAAAGGTGAACCATGGCCAACGTGGCCATGCTGGAGCCATCATTATCATGGTTGCCTTCTCGTCTCTTATTTTGATTAGGGTCTTCTGTATGAGGTGGGAGTGGTGGGAATGCGTATAGCAGGCCTACTGACCATGAATGATGGAAGGCGTCTCCCAGGGATGCTCTCCCAATTCTTGCCCTGGAGTAGAATCGGGCGCATTTGCAATTCTGATAGGTTGAAAAAATATCTATAATCGGGTATCCCCACTGTTGACATATGGTCTCCCACACGGTCTGGTTTAATTCCCACTCATGATCTTCCGGGAAGACCCTGCTGAGTGAGTCGGCAACGGTGTTCAGACACCAGGTAAATAGGTTGCTGAAATGGTTACTGAATGGGCTATGCACCATTTCCACAGCTTCATAGCTTCTACGCAGAGAGAGGGAGATCTTGCCCCTCCCTGTCTGTTTACATAATACATGCAAGCTATGTTGTCTATCATGATTCGTGTGTGAGTGTTCTTGATTCTCAGTAGGAAATGTGCACATGCTCTGCGAACCGCACGCAATTCCAATACATTTATATGGAGACTGGACTCTGTCATTGTCCATTTTCCTTGTGCTGTGTCGTTGTGGAGACATGCTCCCCACCCTGTTAGAGAGGCGTCTGTTGACATCCAAATCATGGGTGTCGCCTGCTGGAAAGGTACTCCTCTGAGGAGATTGTAAGGTGTTTTCCACCACTGTAGAGATTGTTTTATGTCTATTGGAACCGATAGCATCTTGTGTGTTGGTTGTCGATGTGGCTTGAACACTCTTGAGAACCAGAGCTGCAGCGTTCTCATGTGCAGTCGAGCATGTTCAACTACGGCTGTGGTGGCCGCCATGTGACCCAATAATTTCATACATGTAAGTGCGTCCACCGTCGGGGCGGTGCACACCGTGTCTACGAGAATGCTGATAGTGTTGTATCTGTCCTGGGGGAGGAAGGCTCTTGCTCTCTGGGAGTCCAGCCTTGCTCCTATGAAATCTATGATCCGACAGAGTACTGTGTTTGATTTTTTGCCAGTTTATGATGAGTCCCAATTTGTGGAGCAATTGAATTGTACAGGTTAGATCGTCCCTTGCCTTCGATTGTGAACTTGATTTTAGAAGGCAGTCATCTAGATAGGAAAAAATCATAATGCCCCGCTTCCGTAGAGAGGCTGCCACTACTGAGAAGACCTTTGAGAATGTTCTTGGGGCTGTTGATAGGCCAAATGGCAAAACTGTGTATTGGTAATGAATGCTGCCTACCCTGAATCTTAGGAATCTTCGATGAGATGGATGTATTGATATATAGAAATACGAATCCTGGAGGTCGAGGGATGTAAACCAGTCGTTCAGTTCCAGAGCAGGGATGATTGACATCAATGTAGTCATTCTGAACCTCTGTTGTCTTATGAACTTGTTTAGCCTTCTGAGATCGAGGATCGGTCTCCATCCTCCTGATTTTTTTTCTCCTATGAGAAAGTATGGGGAATAGAAACCCTTCCATCTGTGTTCTTGTGGGACTTCTTCCACTGCACCTAGCAGTAATAGACGGTGCACCTCTTGTTGAAATAACTGTTCGTGAGTTGTGTCCCTGAATAGGGACAGGGAGGGGGAAGTGTCATTTGGAATTGTTGTGAACAGAATGGTGTACCCGATGCTGACAATCTCTAGTACCTGTTTGTCTGATGTTATGTCCGTCCACTGGTGGTAGAAGGCTTTGAGTCGATGGTGGAAACTCATTTCCTACTCTGGAATTTGTTCGAGGTTTATTGATCCCTCAACCAACCTTTCAAAATTGCGGTTTGGGCAGGGGGTTCTGAGATGTGGTAGAATGCCCTGTGTTCTGCCTGCGTCTCTGAGGTTGTCTGCCCCTTGGTGGGTCCTGTCTTCTGTAATTTTTTCTGCTCATGTATTGGTATCAAAGATTCCATCCATATAATTCGAGGTTATCTGAATGTCCTCTTATGATATTGGGGTAGATGCCAAATGTTCTCAAAGTGGCCCTATCATCTTTTGACGTATGCATTGTATCATTTGTTTTTTCATAGAACAACTTCTTCTTTTTATCAAATGGGAGGTCCTCGATTGTGGTTTGAAGCTGACATGGAAGATTGGCAGAATGTAACCAGGCAGATCTCCTCATCGCGACTCCCGTGGCCATGGACCTCGCCGCTGTGCCAGCTACGTCTAAGGCTGCTTGCAGGGCTGTACATGATATTAACTGGCCCTCTCTAATTATGGCATGGAACTGCCGCCTCATTGACTCTGGGATTACTTCTATAAAATCTGCCAATTTTAGATAGCTTGGTTATAGTTAGCAAGCAAGGCTGTATAGTTTTGCTATGCGCATCTGCAGAGAGGAAGACGTGTAAACCCTCTTCCCAAATAAATCCATCTTTTTATCGTCTTTATCGTGTGGAGTGACTTTATTAAATTGTTGTTTGTTCCTCTGACTCACCGCCTCCACCACTAGAGAGTTCGGAGCGGGATGTGTAAATAGGTATTTTGAACTCTTTGCTGATATATAATATTTCCTATCAGCTCTTTTGTTGGTTGGTGGAATAGAGGCAGGAGTCTGCCATATCAATTCCGCTGGCTCCATCAATGCATTATCCATCGGTAATGCTACCTCATTTGCTGTTTTGGTGTGCATGATATTGAGGAGCTTATGGTGCGACTCCGTTACTTCTAGCAATGGAATTTCCATGGAGTCTGCCACCCTCTTGAACAGCTCCTGGAATTGCTTGGCGTCATCTAGCGATGCTGTGGATGTAGATGGTATAATAATCTCATCTGCTACGGATGACGCATCTTGCGGTGGGGAGAGCATGTGGGTATCCTCACATCCCTCCTCTTCATCTTGAGATTGGGATTGAGGTGAAGAGGTGTGGAAGTCATCCATCGTATTTAAAGGTGAGTCCTTATCTCATGTTTTTGTTTTCTTATATGAGGAATGTTGATCGTGCATGTACCAGTGAGGAGGATAAGATGCCCGAGGGTCAAACCACCCATGATCGTAATAGGGGTATGGTGCCCTGCGCTGAAAGGACATCATGAACCCCTGTCTATAGTAGGGGTCATAAAAAGGATGGTTGCTTACTAACTCGTCCTGTACCTCCTCCTCACTTGAGTAATCAGGAGGAGATGTATCCTGATGCTGCCCCCCACTGGTGTGCTAAGCAGTGAAGCATGGAGAGGGTGATTTGTCCCTGTCTGTGTGCTTAGTCTTCTGTGTCTTCTTACGAGCAGAGCTCAGTGCCAAGGCTTTATCTAGAGGCGCTCTCCGTGGTGCTGAAGAGGCATGCTGTTCCACAGGAGCGTTCTCCTGCACCGGCTCCAGCTGACTCGGCAGCTGATGAGTCACTGGTATCTGTGGCACCGAGAGACCAGTGGCTGGTGTCTCTAGGCTCTGAGGCTCTGGTGCTGAGCCTGCTTGCGGTGCCGAGCCCTGGACTGCCCTATGAGAGGAGGGCATTTTGTCTGTGTGCTCAGAGCTGCCTGCTGCAGCCGCGGCTTTCTTTTTAAGCTCTCTGCCGCTTTTAGTGCCAGAGGAAGCTGCAGCCTCTTTGGCACGAGCCTTTGATGGTGACAGGGAGAGTTGTCTTCTTTGTTTGGGTTCTCCAGGTGGAGATGACAGAAATCTCTTGCCTGCCTGCTGAGTCGGCGAGGCAGAGCGTCCGTGACCCAGGTCAGAAGCCGGTCGCAGAGACTTCTCCATTAGCAACAGCTTGAGCCTAAGGTCCCTATCTTTCTTTGCCCTAGAGATCAAGTTCCTACAGTGAGGGCATTTGTCGGAGACATGTCCCTCTCCTAAGCACTTAATACAGACGGAGTGACCGTCTGAAGCCGGGATGGCGTCCCGGCATTTTTCGCACCTCTTAAAGCCGGGTGAACCCGACATGCTGAGAGGATGCGAGGTTTCTTTTTTCTTTTTTTTTTTTTCCTCTTAGGTAGTAAAAGAAGAAAGAGGTTTTGAAATTAAAATTAAGGTGAATTAATCTGAGGGAGAAAGTTTTAAAAGCTGAGGGAAAGATTTTCCTGAGGGGACCGTTCTCCAGTGAGAGAACTCTAGCGGTAGAGAAGGGAAAGGGGGGATTGGAGCCACATGCTCTAAACTAGCGCTGAGGAACACCATGAGACAGCTGTCTCGCGTGCGCGGCTCCAACAGCCACTGCTTTTTAAATCTCTGGTTAGAAACACGGCACGCGACAGCGCACCTCAGGTGGAGCACCCACGGGGATTCCTCTCGAAGGAGAAGCAGTCCTTTCAGGAGTTCCTAGTTCACTCAGTCCCAGTACTATTTCTTGTAGCAGAGTGTGCAATGACTCATGCGGTGCTTTTGCAGGCCCCTAACTCTGCAGCACCCATCCCAGCAGTTGGTGTGGCCAGGAGAGTGTACAAGGAGGTACTGCAGGGTGTGATGCAGGAACTGAACAAATACGTGTTGCAGGTGGTGTTATATGCAGTGTACCTACTTGGAGGAGAGGAAGGTGATCAAGAACGCTCAGCATGGATTCACCAAAGGCAAGTCATGCCTGATCAACCTGATTGCCTTCTATAATGAGATGGCTGGCTCTGTAGATGTGGGGAGAGCAGTGAGTGTGATATAATTTGATTTTTTTAGAAAAACTTTTGATACCATCTCCCACAGTACTCTTATCAGCAAGTTAAAGACGTACAGGTTGGATGAATGAACTATAAGATGGGTACAAAGCTGGTTAGATCATCAGGCTCAACAGGGAGTGATAGATTGGCTCAATGTCTAGTTGGCAGATGATAACAAGTAGAGTGCCCCAAGAGTCAGTGCTGGGCAACGTTCCCTGTAAGCTGTGCGGGTGTGTGGCCACGCAGCGGCTGTTGCACATCCGTGCAAGAACACCAAAGGCCCATGCACTCTCCCGGCCACTGGGCCTGGCCCCATCCAGCCGCGCTGCTGGCTGCCACGTTCTGCTGCTGCCACAGCAGGCCAGTCCCGGGCCTGATCCAGCCATGCTGCTGCCCACCCCCAGCAAGGCCCCCACCTGAGCCAACTCATCATCTGGGCCCCAAGTACCGCCAGCCCTCTCTGCCCCTTTAGGTGACAAAAACTGTGAGGTATAGATGGTAGAGGCTAGATAGGTGCGGCAGCAACTGTCTCATCCTCTCACATTTGCTTAGTAAATTAATATAATGACAGTATTTCAGTTTAACAGTTTTATTTAAAACATTTTAACATTTTGATTAGAGTTTGAATGAAAACGCATCATCTGTGCATGTCTCTGGAATTGAGGTACTTAGGCATTCTAATGCTTGTGGCACCAAAAAACTGTTGCCCATGCGGCACCATGCCCCACAAATTGCTGCTTAGTGACTAGCGTAACTTGCTCAGCTGCATTATCAGCTTAGAGGGAACATTGGTGCTGCGGCCAGTTTTGTTCAATATCTTCATTAATTATCTGTAGGATGGGGTGGATTGCACCCACAGCAAGTTTACAGATGACGTTAAGCTGCACAGTGTGGTAGATGCTCTAGAGGGTAGAGACAGTTTATAGTGTGACCTAGACAAATTGGAGGATTGGGCCAAAAAAAAACCAAAAAAAAACCTGATGAAATTCAACATGGAAAAGTGAAGAGTCCTGCACTAATGACAGAAGGATCCCATTTGCTGCTAGAGAATGGGGACCACACGACCAGACAGCAGTTCTGCAGGAAGGGACCTGGGGATTACAGTGTACAAGAAGCTGGATATGAGTCAACAGTGTGTCCTTATTGCCAAGAGGGCTAATGGAATATTGGACTGCATTAGTAGGAACATTGCCAGCTGATCTAGGGAAATAATTCTTCCCCTCTAGTTGACACTGGTGAGGCCACATGTGGAGTATTGTGTCCAGTTTTGAGCCCCCCACTATAGAAAGGATGTGGACAAATTAGAAAGAGTCCAGCAAAGGGTAATGAAAATTATTAGGAGGGTGGAATACATGACTTATGAAGAGAGACTGAGGGAACTGGTCTTGTTTAGTCTGCAGAAGAAAAGAATGAGGGAGGATTTGATAGCGGCCTTTAACTGCTTAAAAGAGGGTTCTAAGGAGGATGGAGCTAGGCTGTTCTCAGGGGTGGCAGAAGACAGAATAAGGAGCAAGGTCTCAAGTTACAGTGGGGAAAATCTAGGTTGGATATTAAGGAAAAAAATTCATTGGAGGGTGGTAAAACTCTGGAAGGGGTTACCTACGGAGGTGGTGGAATCTCCACCCATAGAGGATTTTAAGGTGTGGCCTGATAAATCCCCATGTCCAGCATCAAGAGGCAGGCCTCCCCACAGTCATGGGACTAGCTCAGAAGTTCTTAAAGGAGCAAGTGATCCAGTTATAGGCTGCATCTACACTGGTAAATTAAGTCGACTTAAGCTTGCCTGGGACGTCCCGAGCAGAAGGGAGCCGAGTGGTTCGGGGCAGAAGGGAGCTCCTCGCTCCCTTCTCCGCTGGACTGCTCAGGGGCTTGCTGTCCCTGGACCAAACAAGTCGACTTAGTAAGGCCCCCTTAATTAGTAAGCCCCTCCCCCCAGTGTGGACTCTCTAAGTCAACTTAGTAAGGCCCCCTTAATTCCTCAGTGTAGACATAGCCATAGTGATTAGATATATACAGGTTTAGCAGAATTCAATTTGTTTTCAACATTTGATGTTTAATATCCATGTTTATTTTTAAGCCTTTTTTCAGCTACGTTCTAGGGTGTAGGTGGAAGAGTCAGACAGTGAGGAGGTCAGACAGTAAATATTTACGGAAAATAGAGGTTGAGATTCCAAGAGTTACAGCATTATAAACTGTTAAAACACAAGCTGTCAACAACATGTCAAAATGCACAAAGTAAATATCTTTCAGTCAAATTTGGAGAGGCTCTCAAGCACTTCCTCCCCCCCCCCCCCCATTTTTCCAATTATTTTGCCAATCATGTCAATTATTATTGATGGAAAGGATTTTTTTGTTAGTTTGTGGGTGTATTGTGAAATCAACCTTTATCACTATACATTACAATATTCTAATCCTCCTACACCTAATTATGCACAACATGGGACATTTCACCAAACAGTGTCCTACTATGTGTGCTTGTGTAACCTCCACACCCCACACGATGTCTCTTACTCCAGGTCATGTTTGATTTTCAGCATCTCAAGTAGGATGGAGAAGGCAGACAATCCAAATAGGACTGAGCAAATGAATCAGGTGTCCCAGGTGGTGCATCTTATCCCAGCTTTAGGCTCACTATCACCAGGCTTCATAGATATTAGTACAGTAATATTGCTATTATTATTATTATTTTTTTGGCATTGCATTGCATCTGCCTTTTATAACTTTTGGATGCTCGGCCCTAAATTAGATACCATGTTTCACAAATCATGGATGCAGAGACCATGGGGCATCTTCCTTAAGTCTTGAAATTTCATGTGATAAAGATTATTTTGTACTGATTCCCAATAATTCCTCATTACAACCAGGGTGAGAAATCTCATTCTCTGAATTTGCTAATATTTTTATTCTGACGGAGGGGGTGGAGGGTGGGTAGTAACAGATTGGATGATGGGCAAATCCAAAAGAGCTGGCCCATCTAGTTCAAACATTCAATACATTGAATTATTGTTTTTATTTTTTCCATTCAAATTAGTGCTGATGCTAGCCAAAACTGCCGATCAGTCTAAACTAATATATGGCTCTCCCAGCCAGTGACTACAGTAATAATTACTGTGCAGCTATTTGGCCTTGCCCCCTCGCCACTCAAGCTTGTTCCTGTGCCCACAATAAAACATGGATGGGGACCAGCAAATTCCAGAGTTGAGGGCCCTTGCTGAGGACGGCCTGATAGCAGCCCTGACTCATTTAAATGGAATTCCTCCCTGATCGTATATCGGTGAAACTGAGACCAGGAGAGAGGGAGCGCTTGGTGCCTGAAACTTGCATGGTGGCCTCAGGGCACCACCTACTGCCTGGCACTGGCGCTGCAGGCTGAGGGTGCCCTCTGCATGCCTGGCACAAGTGCAGACTCTGCTTGGTTGCTATTTTTCATCTTCACATGAAACTCTCTGATGTAGAGTTTACTCAGCTTTTTCCCCAAATAACTTGTGACATCTACCCTGGGTTGTGGAGCCTTTATTGGTGTCGCTGGCCAAGGCAGGCAAAAGACAGAGTCGCTTCCCTCTGTGCTGGATACAGACAAGCAGCAGGATTCAGTCACTGGGACACATCACTTCTCTTAGAGGGGTGGGTAGTTACCTGCATGAAGGTAGTTTGACCTGTCCCCCTAAAGATGGTATGACTTTGTGTACTTAGCAAGGGCTAGGCACTCAGAGCGGCTGCATTTTGGTCGTGGGGCTGACACTAGCTTAAAGTGTGGCCTTTAGCAAATACCTCTGGATCTGGTCTGAGAGCATGTCAGTAAGCAGATGATTGGATGAGATATTCAGCTGCCTGTGGACATAGCTAGGCATCTCACCTTGGATAAAATTTGTCTCTAAATCTTGCCAATTGCTTCCTCTGTCAAATAGGCATCATAATAGCAGGATGTTGAAAGGCTCCACTAGCTATTGGGTGTAGACTCTATTGGAACTCTCTAATGGAAAGGTCTACAAAAGCACACCATAATTATTATTATTTGTGTCATTTATTATAGATATTTAATAAAAACCATCTACATTTCCATTACACTCCTGGAGTTAGAATTCTCTGCAAATTGTGGTAGTTACACATGATTATTTATTAGCTTTTGTAATTTAAACTATATGTTGTATGAACCACACAATGTGCAGGGTGTGCTAAGCCTGGGTTACAGAGGGAATCTGGATTGTTCTCTTGACTACATGAATCCAGACCTTCTGAGGTCCCTCATGTGGAAGAAGAAAGTGAGCTCTGGTTGCAGTGTAAGGGCTGGAATGAGATTTGCTCAAGCTTCCTGTCATCCATCTATCCATCACTCATGAGGAAGCACTGCCCATTATGAAATACACCCTGCGGGCAGTTATTAATTCATACTCCCAATACTGAGAGCTTTGTAAAGGTTATGAGCTTCTAACACACACCCTTATACTCTCACTGAGTCTCTCGCTGTCTCAGACACTCTAACTCTCTCTCAACTGTCAACTGTCCAGATGGTGTGTAAGGGGGTATCAGTTAGAACCCATCACACTCAGTTAGGATATGTCTACACATCAGCTGGTAGGGTGCTACCTAGCACTGGTAGACAGACACGTTAGCTTTGCTTTGCTCAACCTAGCATGCTAGACACGGGTGTGTACTCCAGTACTCCTTGGGTACGTAAAGGGAAAGCTGGCCTAAGCTGCTGTCAGGGCTGCGGTGGACACATTACTATTTTTATTAGGCTAGCACATCTGTTTAACCCTACAGCTGATGTGTAGACATACACTCAGGCCATGTACACACGATCACTTTCTCGCACAATAACAGTCATTACCACGCGATAACAGCAACAGCGTACACATGTGCAATAGGGCTATTGCGCGTCAACAGCCCAGTTGTAGCGCAATACAAAAACCACCTCGACGAGGGTGGTAGCAGTTAATGCGGAACAGCTGTTGCACCTTTCGACTCGTGTGTACGCTTACCGCGCAATGATTGGCCTCCGGAAGTGTCCCAGCATTCCAAAGTCGTCCTCTCTGGTCTTCCCCCCACCCGCTCTGTGGCCGTGACGAAACAGTCCCCGCCCTGTTTCGATTCCCAGGATTTTCGAATTTCTCCTCTGTTTCACTTCCTGTTCTCTTCCTTCTGGAGTGGAGTGCAGCTCCGATCTTCACTATCAATGGCGGCCCATCGTGGAAGATGCGCACCCATTTGGAGCACGGCAGAGGTGCTGGACTGGATCAGCATCTGGGGAGAGTCTGCTGTGCAGGTGCAGCTATGCGGCAGCAGGCGAAATTTTGATACATATGGCATAATTTCTCAGGCCATGTCAGAGAGAGGTTATCAGAGAGACACTGTGCAGTGCAGATCAAAGGTGAAGGAGCTAAGAATAACGTATCACCGAGTGAAGGAGGCAAACCGCCGTTCAGGATCAGCGCCTGCTACATGCAGGTACTATAAGGAAATCGAAGCCATCCTCAGTGGGGACCCCACAACCAGTGCAAAGAGTCCTGTGGCCACATTGGCCCTCCCTCATCCACTGAATGCCAGAGCCGAGCAGGATGAGGATGTGATCGATGAGGAGGAGGAGATGGAGGATGAACTGGAGGAGAGCGCAACAGCGTTTAGCCAGGAGCTCTTCCGCACCCCCGCTGAGACATCCACCCAAGACATGAATTGCAGCGTGTCCTCTGAGGCGGCAGAGGGGGGTTCAGGTAAGTTTCTCTTCCATGCAGCTATGGCTCCTGCTAAAATATCATTGTCCGGGGTGGGGGTGCTTGCTGTCTCGGTCCCCGCTGTGCACGCTCTTTACTATGCATTCATTAGAAGTGCATCAACACAAGCAGTGATTGTCAAAAAATCATCTGTATTTAGGTCACTAAAGGTTTCCTCGATGTACCGCCAGAGACTCCTACTCAGGTTAGATGGGACAGCGTATGTGTCTATGCTCCCGTATAAGGATACTCGGCCTCGCCAGCTGCAAAGCACAGCAGTAGGAACCATGGCAGCACACAAGGGAGCAGCATATGGTCCTGGCTGGCATCCAGTGGCATGTAGGATATGTATTCTAGCTGGCAGGGGCACTCTGAGGAGAGAGATTTTGGGTTCCATCTATGTGCCCTGTGCAGAATGTTAGCCTTCAGTAAGCTTTCTATTAGGACCTTGTCCGCTTCAGCAAAGCATAGGATGTTGACTGCCCTGTACCTTCCAGTGGAATGTGCCACTAGAAAGTTACATTGGGTTATCTAGGCTATGTGTTAAGAATAGCTTAATTATTCTTTTTTTTATTAGATTCGACCTTCACAAGGCCAGTGTCTACCCCAGCTGACCCCATGAGAAACATTCGGTGGCGTACTCGAAGAAACAGGGAGTATATGTTTCAGGAGCTGATGAAAACAGCAGAGGCATCCGCGAGGGAGAATTGAGCCTGGAGAGAGGAATCCCAACAGAGGAGGCAGAAACACAGGGATGAACCGATAAGCGTGATGAAGGAGCAAACAGAACTGCTCAAGAGCATGATTGCTCTGCAGACCCAGGCGATTAATGTACGGGCTCCACTCCATACAGTTCAGCCGTGTCTGCCTCCCACACCCCGTAGTCCTTCAAAGCATTTATTTGAAGGCCACCCGTCCCCCTGGTATACTGCAACATCCAGTCCCTCACAGAGCTACTTTTTAGAGACCCGCAGCTACACCCACCTGTAACCCCTCCAAAACCCCCCAACCCCCCCTTTTATCTTTTAATAAAAACAGTAACAAAAAATTTGAAGAGTGGCTTTATTTGTACACATTGAAAATCTCATAAGGAGCACTTGATGCGTCCTTGAAGTGAACTATGGGAAGGCATCATTGAAATGCTCCCTGAGTGCCTCCCTTATGCGAGCAGCTCCTCGTTGGGCCCCCCTAATACTCCTAGTGGCTGGCTGTTTGTATGCTGCCTCGAGGCGCTGTGCCTCCATAGCCCACCCTGGGGAAAACTTTTCTCCCCTATTTTCACAAATGTTATGAAGGACACAGCACGCTGCAATTACAGCAGGGATGTTGTCCTCGTCCAAGTCCATCCTCCCATATAAACAGCGCCAGCGCCCTTTTAAGTGGCCCAAGGCACACTCCATAGTCATTCTGCAGCGGCTCAATCTGTAATTGAACCGCTCCTTGCTGCGATCCAGGTTCCTGGTGTATGGCTTCATGAGCCATGGCATCAGTGGGTATGCCGGGTCTCCAAGGATGACTATGGGCATCTCCACATCTCCCACAGTAATTTTTTGATCTGGGAAGAAGGTACCCCCTTGCAGCTTCCGGTACAGTCCAGTGTTTCTGAAAATGCGGGCATCATGCACCTTTCCCGACCACCCAGCATTGATGTCCGTAAAACGCCCCTTGTGATCCACGAGTGCTTGCAGCACCATGGAGAAGTAGACCTTCCTGTTTATGTACTTGGTCGCGAGATGGTCTGGAGCCAAAATCGGGATATGTGTGCCATGTATGGCTCCCCCACAGTTAGGGAATCCCATGGCAGCAAAGCCGTCCACAATCTTACCAACATTGCCCAACATCACCGTCCTCCGTCGCAGAACGTGATTGATGGCTTGGCAGACTTGTGGGGGGGCTAATCCGACGGTGGACCTCCCAACTCCAAACTGGTTTGCAACCGACTGGTAGCAGTCAGGAGTCGCCATCTTCCAGACAGCAATCGCAACACGCTTCTCCACGGTTAGGGCTGACCTCATGTTGGTGTCTTTCCGTCGCAGGGCAGGGGCCAACTCTGATCACAGTTCCAGAAAGGTTGCTTTCCGCATTCGAAAGTTCTGTACCCACTGCTCGTCATCCCACAGCTGCATAACAATGCGATCCCACCACTCGGTGCTCGTCTCTCGTGACCAGAAACGGCGTTGCTCCGTGTGCAGATGATCGGTGAAGGAGCTGAGCAATGCGGTGCTGTTGCTCTGCAGGGCATCGATCAGCCCCTGCTCCTCAGCGTCCTCGTCTGATTCGGAGCTCATTGCGTACTGAGCAACCAGCCGAGATATATTTAGAATGCTGAAGGCGACAGTGGAGATTAGAGCATGATCCATGCTGTCACAGTTGTGATTGCTCGCAAGTAGTGCGTCACTGCACTGTTGAAAATAGGCGCGAGTTGCTATTGGCAACGAGGAAGACGCAAGGGGGACACAGTGCACTACGGGAAACTGAGAGTTTACCCATGGCGCTTTGCATTCCTTTCCTTCATCCCAGGATTCCAAGCGCAGATTGAGGGAAAATTGAACTGTGGGATAGGTGCCCAGAATTCATTGCGCTACACCGCGATATTGCAAAGAATTCTGTTGCGTTGCATGGAGCGACTTGTGTACACGCTCTCCCGCAATAAAGGTCTTGTGTTTTTTATAGCGCTATTGCCATGTTGCGCTTTAATCTGATCGTGTGTATATAGCCTCAGATGCTTCTTAGACTTATTTACTCCCCTGAATGATGTGTAAGGGAGCCTATATTGATATAACTTACACTATAAAGTAGCATTGTTAACCCAATTAATTTAAGAGTCAGGAGTCAGGCCCCCTAAAATGAGGTTTCAGGTTTTTTTAACGAAATATGTCTTCTGTTCTTTTCATTTGCCGTCTGGTTGCTGAACCTTTTGGGTGCATATGGGTCACTGTTTCAAGTTTTCCTTGTCAACCAAGAGAGCTAGAAAATTTCTTTTTTCTTTGTATTGGCAGACAGCTGAGATTGTCCCCTTATCACCTGACTCCAAAAACTGGGGCTTTCAAAGGAAATATCGTAAGAATCACAATAAAAGTGTAAGTGTTTGCAACATTGCTAAAGAGCCAGAACAAAGTTACACCATCTTAAAGATTCCTAGATTTGCTTACACTCAGCTCAGAATTTATCCCCTAACCCTAGAAAGTTTGAAGAAAAGTAGAGAATGATGCTCAGGTTTGGGGTGGGATCTAGTTAGGTGTGACACCATCAGCTTAGGCATGCAAGCTCTGGTCCAACTGCTCCCTCCCAGACCAGCTCCAGAGGAATATTTCAGTGGAATAAAACACATTCTCTCTGTCCTTTGGGAAAGGAGATCTGCTTCCCCAAAGCATCCCATTTAAATGCAGATGGGGAAGCTTGGTTCCTCTGAGTGGCCTCGGAGAAAGGAGAGCAAAGTTGAAGGGAGAATTTGCTGCAGAAGGAGGGCTTTTTCTCTAGTGGTGCTGAGGCATCATTCCTCCCCTCATACAATGACCCATTCCTCTCCTTTCACACGTTCTTTTTCTCTCCCGGATTTTTTTTTTTTTTTTTTCAGAACACAGGCAAGTATCCTACTCCTTTAATTTTGCAAATCTGTGGAGCAGACCAGGCCATGATCATCTTTTTAATGGAAATAGCACATGGTCCTACAGCTATCTGTTTCCTTATATCTCCAGGCCAGATTCAGGCTTGATGATAATGAAGCCTAGCCAAGATGAAAGACTGAGGAGCCAGGAAATTAGGAGGAGGCAAAAACATTACAAAAAATAAAGGCAAGGAAAGAGATTTAAAGGGCCAGTATCAAAACTCGCAGCTGAAAAATCCACCCTGTATCTCAGCCTGCTCAAGATTTGCATATGGAACAGTCCATTGTCCGACCTTCACGATCTGCAGCATTGGACTGAACTGTGCCCTGACGTCAGGCTCTGTTTCACTACCTGCTTCACAGTGAAGTTCTGATCCTGCAAAGCTGTATGAGTATCACATCCCCATAGTCTTCAGCGGGGTTAAATCTCCAGTGCAAGGATAATCCTTGGGAAAAGGGATTCTGATACGCTAAATTCAGAAGAGGCTAGGGAGGCTGACATTCTTATGCTCTTCCTTCCTTGTTCAGCAATTCCAGGGGATAAGTCGTTCCACTGGCAGTTACAGTCCTGTGATTCAGGCTTAGCTTACCCCATCCATGCAACACTCAGGGGTGGGGGAATGCTGGTTGAGGAAAGTCTGCAATCACTGAGTCCCTTGGCATGATTGTTTGCACCTCACAAAGTGCTCCTTTGGGTTAACGGCTGCTCTTTGAGAGCCAGTCTCTTCTGGGCCCATCCTACAGTCAATCAGCCAAGTGCCTACTTTCCAACAGTTATCACCATTTACCTCTAGCACAGAAAGCAAGGCCCTTCTGCACTTCTCATCACATGACAGCAAACCATTGGTGTTATGATCTGTGAAGATTTCCAAAAGGACTTAGCTTCTGCCAGGGAAGTTAGCTGGAAGTGAAATGGCTAGATCTTAGTACGCAGCATTTGCCTCTGTCTCAATGCGGAGAGGCTTCTCCATTGTATTCACTAAGAGCTTCTAGGTGCTGAGGCCTTTTGAAAATCTGGCCCCGGTCCACTATCATTCAGTCTCTTCTCCTTTTGATAGATCCATGTGAAATTGCTTTACAGAGGCTTGCCTGGATACTTTCTTAGTTTTCCACTTGAAGCAAAACTCAGCTGAAACTTGTTTTGTCTTAAACATGGGTCCATGAATTTTGTGTGGTTTTGGTGCAAAACCATAACACGGTCACAGGTTTGCATGAAACTTTCTCAATCTTCCATACACCCATTGATGAATGGGATTTGCATTTCAAATCTTCAACAAACCCCCAGAGCAGGGGAGTTTGGGAACAAAGGAAGATAGGGTCTATCATACAGAATCAGAACCCAAGGTTCTTCTAATCTAGCCCAATATCCTGTCTTTGATAGTTGCCAGCATACATCAAGAGCCTGGGGGAACCAGAAAAAAGGGTGAGAGATGTGGAATCAGGCAATCTGTTTTCCCAGCTCTGTCATTAAACTGTTGTGTATGACTTTAGGTAAACCATCTCCCATTTTTTATCTATTTTATCTAATTAGAGGGTGATTGCAGGAAGTTTTCTCTGCTATGGGTGCCTACAGCACTGAGCAAAATGATGTCTTGATTTTGGTTAGAGTCTCTAGCCCCGTCGTAATAATAATAAAACAGGTGCTTCAGAGAAATGTGCAAGGCCGCCTGCAACTGGCAGCTATGGCATATTCTATTCATGTGAAAAATGTCTTCCTAATCCCTACTGGCTTTTGTGGGGAGGGGAATCACATCACATTTTCAAACTTTTCTCTACTAGGACTAGAAACTCATTTTTACATGACAGCTGAGATTCTCACATGATCACCCGGAGCTGGAGCTTCAAAAGAGTCACCACATATCCCACGACTTATGATAAAACAGTGACACTTGGCTGCACTGCATGCACATCCACTCTGCACATACATAAGTGGCTACATAGCAAAGCCATGATAACATAGAGAACTTTTCATCAGTAGATCATAAAGTGCCCTACAAGTATCATTGTCCCCATTGTAGAGATGGAAAAATTGATGGACCAGGCAGTGAAATAACTTGCCCATGGTCACCCAGCCAGTCAGTAGCAGAGCTGGGAATAGAATCCAGGTCTCCTGTCCTGAGTCGCACTTTAGCACTCAGGCCACTAAACCACATGGCTTCCCTAGTGTGGATTGGGTTTAATGTATACGAACCCTTTGGGGACTTTGCTGGTTAGAAGGCACTGGAGTGACACAAGGTATCATGGGACTAAAGTGGCAGAGATTGAGATGAGGTCAGTATACTACTGTGTGGTTCTTAAGCCAGGGCTCTCACCAGGCAAGCCAGAAAAGAGATATCTCATGGAGCTGCACTGAGTTGTGCTGCTTTGTAGGTTCTCCAGGCACATCCCCACCTCAATTCCACCCAGTACAAGAGAGAAGGAAATACTTGACAAGGGAGTAGAGCACAATAAGTAGCAGCCTATCTCTGCCCTTCCTCTGCATGAGTCAGCAGCATCCTTGTTTTCAAAGCAGGATCCTCTCAATGAGCCATTTGCATTTCAGAGAGCTCCTGCTCTGCTCTGCTACTGATAGTGCTGATCGCACAGGGGGCTGAGTGAGCGTTCCTGGCTTGAGCCTTCCTTCCCTTGGCTGACAGCAGAATCCTTTGCCATGAGGAGGCCTGTGACACAGTGTCATTTGCAATGAATCTCCTGACCTGAACGTTCTTTAAAAGAAACATTTTGAAATTTGTCCATGTTGACATTTTTAACTGGAAGTTTGGTTTTCCCAGGTCACCTTTTGTTTCATTTTAGTAAATTTGGACAAAAAAAGGTTAAAACTAAAATGCAGAGTAGGTCAAAATCAAAACAAAATATTTCAAAGTTATCCTGAAGAATAACTTTGATTGACTTGAAATGAATTTTATTTTGGTGTGGTGGTTTGTTAAATTTTTTGAGATTTCAACTTTTTGCTCCAATTCACGGTGGGGGAATTTTTAAAAATCTGAAACATTTTCACAGAATGGGTAAACCATTTCCTATCCCACCCTGCACAGCACCCACGCTGGGTTTAGCTGACACGTAGACACGGTAGAGATGAAAACCACTCACTACGATGGAGTGAGGGCGGTGTTTTCACAAAGCATAACAAGAGCCACGCGTATCTTCAGGCTGCAGTACTGACCACGATACGCAACTCCATGCTCTTGAGTGTCCATAGGCCTTTGACTGTCATATGATGGGACTGGATGACGGGGTATGGATCACTTGATGGTTGCCCCGTTCTGTTTATTCCCTCTGAAGTATTTGGCACTGACTACTGTGGGAAGACAAGATATTGGACCATTGGTCTGACCCAGTCTGGTCATTCTTATGTTCTTAAGTCTTTTCGGCTCCACTGAATAAATTACATTGCAGGGTGAAAAAAAGCAAAAAGACTTATTTGCCTTGCAGTGAAAATACCCACAAGCCTCTTCTTTAAGATTTCTGATTCCATTAAGACAGCCCCCCAAACTCCCGCTTATGTGCTGTTTATAGATATATTATTTTTAAATGTCTCATGATTAGGTCTGATCTACTTAAAGGGTTTGATTAAATAGTCTTTGCTCTGCAGCTAGTGCAAGTTCATCATTTTCTATCATAAAATATCTCGATGCCTGATATAAACTCTAATGAAAATGTTATTTTAGCCTTAAGGACATAATGGCTTATTATTGGTATTTTTATTTTATGTTTTGACACACTCTGACAGATAGAGAATGCCATTTTTCTGCTCTCACCAAGTTTTCTATGCTCCTCAGCCCATCCCCCCAAGGTGGAAAGTGGAGTGCAGCTTGGAGAAATGATTCATCTTTGCTTTCATGGCAAATCCAGTTGCTCATAAGTATATTTTTAAATACAAGGAAGTTCCTGGGAATTGTGGCTCTCAAGAGAATGGCACAAAATTCCTGACCATGAAGATTTCAGAGGTGCTGTTTGCACGGCTGCTAGTGCAGGAAAGGTTAAAAAATAATCATGGTTAGAGATGCTCAAATGATCTTTTTGTTCTGAGTCTAGCTAGCACAGTTGGACCCTGGTCTGTGACTGGTGCTCCCAGACACTACTGCAATACAATAAATAATGATAACAATAGGACAAATTTTCTGCTGATGAACACTGGTGTTGATTCATTGACTGCAGCTTATGCCAGTCAAAAATTTGGGCCAAATTATCCATTTAATGTTGACTTTTCTTTCTTTCTTTCTTTCTTTCTTTCTTTCTTTCTTTCTTTCTTTCTTTCTTTCATGAGGTTTTTGTCAGAAAAGCACCCATTGCACAATTTATGCCACCAAATTTCAGTTTATGGGGTGTTTCCAAATTGCTCCATTTGTCTAATTGTGATTTTCTGCTTGCATTGTGTGATTGATCAACTAAGTCACATGGTATTGTTTCTGCTCAGGCACTGATTTGTCATATGATTTTGCTTCTGCTTCCTGATTGGTCACTTAAGTAACAGTAATTTTTTTGGTTCCTAACTGGATGATTAATTTTTTTAAACAGGAGAATAAAGTCTAGATAAATGAACAAAAGGAGAGTCAAGTGTGAACTCCTAAGTTACAAATATTTTGGAGGAATAATGGTTTATTTATACTAAACTTTATGCAAGCTTTGGGAATCTTGAACATTTTCATGAACGAATGGGCAGTGGGCCAAATATTCCTGAACGGCAAATAATATGGTTTTAAGATTAACAGCAGAGTGAATATGCTATGTTCATTCACAAAGCTCTTCTAATTTTTATTCAGCACTTGTCATGTTAATGTTGTCTCATTTCCTTTCTCATCCCCTCAGCTCACACCAGAAATGACTCATTCTTAAGTTAGTGTGCCTTCAAGGAAGCATTTTAAATTATCATAGAATTTTCTCGGGGCAGCAATGTGAATGGTGGTGGGTGAACCTCAAAGAAGAGCTGGGCTTGAACAAAGCTGTCCAGGTCTGGATCTGAATCTTTCATCTGTGTTAGCAATATTTGGGGTTGAGATTCTGGTTCTGGTCTGGCTTGGAAGTGGGAGATTTAAGAGGCAGGGTTCTGATCTGGGCTGAAGAGATTTGGAGGAGAGTGGGTTAAAAAATACCCTGTGAAAATTTCAGTTTTGCTTTGTTTGAGATTTTTTATAATGAAAAATATCTGGAAAGTGAGCCTTTCCCTTAGCATTTTGAATGGGAATTTTCAAAAATGGTGAAAAGCTTTGATTCTATTTCTTTTTTTTTCTTTTTCTTTTTTGTTGTTCAAGACCCTAACCATCTCTAATTTGGAAGCTCAGGGTCTGTTGTTCTACCTGGTGTCACCATTTAAATCAGTACAAAGTGAGAGGGGAAAATAGCACTTTCTGAGTTGATATTTTCACACTCACTTTGCATTCACTCAGCACAGGTATAAACTGAGTAAACAGTTTGCAGGGTGGTAGAGTCAGACCCTCTGTTCAGAGGGAGGCAGCATTGCTTAGTGGATAGAAAATTGCAGTGGGACTCTGGAGACTTGTGTTTTAGTTCTACCTCTGCCTTGCTGAGTGACCTTGGACAAGTCACTTCCTCTCTCGGTGCCTCTATTTCCTAATTTGCAAAATAGGGATAACCAGCCTCCTGTGTAAAGTGCTCTGAGATCTACTGATGAATTGCACAAGCCTTCTTTCAAATTTAGGTTCAGTTTCCAGTTTACCTGTCTTTCTGTCCATCTATCCATCCATCTGTTGGTCAGCATAAGGCATTTCTATAGCACCAGACACAGTAGCTACGAGGCATGGAATTCTAGATGGTGGTTCATTGATCTTATCTTGGTTCATTTCCCTCGCCGCTATTCCGTCCGTTCTGGACTGAGTGTTTTCTGGACTCCAGCTGCTTAGGCCAGTCGATGGAACATGCTGTGACTCATTCTTGTTTGGAAGGAAGGAGGTGATCACTAGAGCAGTCTTGCTTGACAAGGGCTCATGGGAGCATCTGTATTCCAGACAGGTGTGTTCAAAGCCCTGTGAAACTTCCCTTTAAAATTTCCAACTGGTACTAACATCAAAAAGCTCACAGCAAGCAAAACTTGAAACAGACGAATTTTCAGCTGCATGGGCCATGTGCTGTTTCTCCAGGGATTTGATGCAAAACCACAAATTGATCCTTGGTTCCTTTGGGTCTGAGCCCAGATTCACTCACAAGGTTCCTGAATCTCAGTGATCCTCTCCATATGTCTGGTATGATTAGCATCTCTGCAACAAAACTTGAAAGGGGCCAGTGGTTAATATGTATTGGTAAGGTGCTGGGGCTCAAGCAATTTCTTTTTCTTTTACTTTCAGAATTGACATGGCAAACCTATAGGTGCCGGGGTTCAGCCCTGGCACAAATTAAACCCTGAAAGGGGGAGGTATTTCAAGTTTCTCTCTGCTATAGCAACAATGGCACCCCCGGTGGTCCTCCTCCAGGCTTGCCCAGAGTCTGTATATGTCTATCCCCAAGGTGCCTGGCAGGAAGGAAAGTGCCAAGGGGTGTTAGCAGCAGCTGTGCCAACCAAGGTGGAAGATTAGAGGTTTGGCGAGAGAAGACAGCTCTGGCATGAAGAGGTGGCAGGTAATAAAGAGACAAAAATACAGGCATTAAAAGCCTAATGGCTGAGTAATAATAATAATAATACATTATGTCAACAGCAATGACACAAGCAACACTTGGAGTATTTATAGCACTAACTAAACTACAGAGCCAGGTGCCCCATTTTGACTCTGCACCACCTTCTCTGCTGGATTTTGTTTCTGCCTGAGGATTATTTTGGAAAGAGCTATTATTATCCATGATTTATCACTCTGCACTAGGGGGAACTCTCACTTTCCATGGAGACAATCACTCAACACTCACTGAGAGCCACTTAAAGGAACAGCAGCCTGTTTTCAGGCTCAGATTCAAGGGAAGCAATTTAACATTGGCTAATGAGCTGGCACTGTTGGATGGGAGTGTGACTTAATCTCCACTTTGCCTGTAGTTGGTAGTTTCATCACTATTGAATGTGCAATTTAAGCCTCCCTAATTATTGAAAAATGAGCTTACAATGCTGAGTTGTTTTTGTAGAGAACTTTTCATGAAGGAAGTTTCTAAAACTTTATTTCTTGCTTTCTTTCTTTCTCATCCAGTTTATTTTATTCCACTCTCATATCACACCCATCATCATGGTATCCCTTCCCCACCCAGCCTGGAGCACAATATACAATGTATTGATACTAAAGTACAGCATGGACAAAAAGCTGGGAAGAGGGAGGTGACATTAAAGTCTATGACAACAAGAAACTCATTCAGGAACCTGGGAGATGGCCTCAGAATTGTTTTTTCCTCCTCTACATTGCCCCACCCTATTTGCTGACATCTGTGGAATACAGTTGTATTTCCTCCCATTCTGTAAATTTCCCATCTTCAAAGGATCTGACAAAGTGGGATTTTCTCCCACGAAAGCTCATGTGATAAATAAATCTGTGAGTCTTTAAAAGTGCCACAGGACTCTGTTGTTTTTCTGATGATTGTGATTTCAGCTTGTGGAACAAAACCCTAGCTGAAAACACAGGCAAGGGATAACCTGGGTTCAGCAGCCATCCTGCCAATGATAGTCCAAACCCTTGCTGTTCTATCAGCTTTAATTGTGTGGGTTACAGGTTTTAATATTGAGGAGTTAAGAAGGTGAAACATCTGCCACCCAGTGCCCAGGACAGAAAAGTCCATCTGTGACAGATGAAGGTAGGAGGGCTATTGTGTCCTTTACAGTAGTCGGGTCAAGAGGCCTGAGCAAGTCTGCTGCCTCAGAAGTTATTTACACCCAGTGCCCTGTACCTGACTCTGTTAATCTGTAGAAAGAATAAGGCCAGCACTTTGTGTCCTGGGCATCAGCAACCAACCAGGGGACAGATTCTAAGTAAGTAAAGCTAGTTTGTTGCTGTGGAAAGGGACCAGGCCCACCACCACTTTGGAAAGCAAAATACTAATTTGTTCCTGGGAGCAGCAGCACTTCGTGACTTCCTATTTCTCCAGTGAAGTTCAGCAATGATCCCTTGTGATGTTTTGGGGATCACCCAGACAAGTGACAGGTTCTGTCACTATTTGCTCTGTAATACTGGGCTCTGCAGCTTTGGGTCAGAAGCCTGACACTAATAGCCAGTCCACAAGCACAAGGTCTTGCCCTGGCTTCCATCAGCCTAGTTGCTCCTTTCAGAGTAACACCAACCATCCTCCCAGTCCTGAGTCTCCCCAAATCCATGCTCCCTGAGTTCTTAGCTCCCAGATGCTCAGACTTTCCCCGTGTAGTTCGTTACCCCCACAACTGTGAAACCAACCCCAGAAACACCAGCTTACTTAGCACACACATTCCCTACTGTTTATAAAAGAGTGACCTGCCTGGAGTAGAAATGAACAAAAGGTTTATTTAATAGAAAAATCACACAAATCCAGAAACTCACTAGTGTATCCCAGCATCAAGAGAGCACAGCAAACTGTTCCTAGCTAAAAGTTTATCTCAGGAATTTGGCCCTTTCTTTCCCCAGTCATTATCAATGAGAAAATGGAGGGAAAGGAATCTGTATTTCCATATTTTTTTTATATTTTTTTTTTTTAAATTTCTGATCCAAGTGTAGTGAAAAGTGAATGGAAAGTTGTGGTCTACTGAAAGCAGTGTGAAAATTGTGATGTATCACTTTAAATTTTCATAGCTTTTTCTAATTGTGTTTGGGACAGGGTGGTCTATCTGTTGGGAATGTGTGCCATCAGAGGCAGTCTGCAGCCAGCCTAGAGGTAGGTGGTGCGAATTATACTTCTGTTTTTCAGGAATCAGTCTGCTTTGCCTCGCTCTGATTTTGGGTTTCCGTGTTACCATGCTGAATTCTAAAAAAAATAAAGCAGTGTTACATTGCAACCTTCTAGCAAAATGTCTTTTACTTCTCTTTTTGTATGCCATGAAATATAACAAAAGTCAATGGAGTTAGGCACCTAACTTCCATAGGTATGTTTGTAAATTCTACTAGATACCCATAGGCACCGTTAGGCAGCTAAGTAAATTCATTTGCCAATCTGTCCCTAAGAGCAAAGAGGTTCCAACAACCATTGTGCAAACATATAACACAAAGATGGATGCTGTCCCACGGAGTTTACAATCCAAGTACAAGATAAAGACAACAGCTGGACATAACAAGGAGATGGAAGAGTGAAAATTAACAATCCAACAATCATGATTAGAGTGACCAGCAGCACTTGCAGTACTCTGGTTGCTGAACCATAGGTGGGTTTTGTGTATGTATCATGGTAAGAGAAGGGTTTTAATTCGGGAGAAAGAATGGCACTAATAGGAAGATCACAGGTGAGAACATACATAGCATGAACCTAGCACCCCAAGTGTGTGTCTTGCTAGTGGCTTGATTATAGATTCAATCTCTTCTGTCTGGTCAACCTATCAATCATTTAATGTATTTTCCCCATCAGTTTCTGAAGCAAAGGCTGAAATACTGATTTCCAGGGAGCTGAGTGTTTTACCTTTTTCCCCCTAGCATCCAGTGCCATTTTTTGCTTTTCAACTTTAACCATGTTCCTTTTCTTTTCATATCCAGTTCTCAGCTCATTCCTGATGCTAACTGACTCTTATCTGCTGTCCTTTCAGACTGCTGGGCTGAGCGAATTGGGAAGCTTCCTTTCAACTAAATCAGTCTCCCTTACCCCCGCCGCCCTTTTTGTGTGCTTGGGGTTCTGCTATACATTTCAAATCAGATTCTAGCTGTAATACCTATAAGGCTTTTCCTTCTGTCTATGCTTTCAGGCATTTTGTTACCCTTTGGTAGCTTCAGATAAAATGACATGACCTCTCCTCATTTCTCATATGGGGAGAAAGGTGGGGAGGATTGAAACATAATGCTTTTAAGGGTACTAAATATTTTGGAGCAAACAAGTTGGCTTCTCTGTGCAGCTATTTGTTTAATGATCCAAACCCTGAATCCATAGCCCATAAACTTTGGTTTGATCTTTGAGCCTTTAATACTTAATCCTCACTGGATGAGCTTGCTGGGCCAATTTCTGATTTTGAGTAATTCTCAACATGAGGAAATTACTCTGGAATCAGGTAGGCTAAATTTAAAGCACTGTAACTATTCTACGATAGCTGTTCCAGTCAATTTCTGTCTGCAGAAACATCCTTAGTTCCAATGGGGTAAATCTAAAATAGCTTTATTAGTGCACCCGCTCCCTTTGAAGTCAGTGAAATTATTCCAGATTTACAGTATTGTAACCAATTACTTTGATATTTGTTATAGTTTGATGGGTTGAACAGAAATCTCATAGGTTGCACTTGTAGAACTGCAGCCCACACGAGGGGAAATCCTCTCAAGACCTTACGTTCTCTCAAGTGTTTGACAGTGCCCAAAGGGGAAAGTTCGTCCTTCTCAAGTTTGACCCAGTTTCAGGAGGCTGGTCACAGGTGGTCTGGCTAGCGGTTGGAGCTGCAGATCAGACCTGGACTCTAAATCCAGAGGTAGGTGGGAAGACAGAGTCAGAGCCAGACTCAGAGAAAGTAGGAGCTGGCCTGGTTCAGAGTTGGGAAAGAAGCTGGGCCAGGACTGCTGTGCCTCTCACAGTAGGGAAGAGACAAGATGTGGTGGTTAAGAATATGAAGAGGATTTTTCATTGAGGCTGCTGGATGTAGACTCTACATTGTAGAGAGATCCTGTGGTTCAGTCTGGTCTCTCCATTTCCCAGGCTGAGCAGCACATCCTATGCTGCCTAATGTCACCACACATGATCTACTTGTCTGAACTAAGCAGCCCTGGAAAGAACTACAGCCTATATTGTATGGAAGCTGACTGGTGAGTACATCAAGTTTGGTAGCTAGGGATATCTGGACTTCGATGGAGATGCAGTGTACAATGTTAATGGGACTTTAGCACAGGTTCTACTACAAATAATAAACTGACATGGGTAATAAGGCTATGGAAGTCTCTCATTTGAAACCAAAAGCTTGTCACGGGCCTCTGCCTTCTCTTGAAGATGGTATTTAATTGCATGACAAGTTTGAACTTTTGGAGCCCATGAGACTGAGTTAAAGGAGAAGACAAAAAAAAGAATAGGATGTTCTAACATAAAGGTGAAAAAAACAAAAACAAAAAAACCCCCAACCAATAGAAATACAATACTTATTTTCAGCCCCATAATTTAAAAATGATTCATTTGATTTTCTGAAAGTTCCCAGAATAAATCATCTTTATGTGGAGACTGAGCATGAGAAAATCCAGACTGGAAGGAATTCATTTGAGAAATTGAAAAGGTCTGAGTAGCAGGGCTTGGAATGAAAAGGCTCCTGCAGCGTTGTCGAGGAAGTCACTTATCATGATTCTACAGATCCAGTGTTAAGAATGCTATGAATGGTCTGATCCTCAAAGGCATTGAGCCCAGGATGTTCCAAATTCCAATAGGATTTGAAGGGGTTTAGCCTTCTGAAAATCAGGCCACAGGCTGGATGCAGCCTGAATCTTCAGTTTGCTACAGTGTTCTTACTAGACATGGTTGAAATTTTTTGAATGAGAAACAGCTTTTTCACAACTGAAAATTTCCCTAGAAACATTTTGGCTTTCTTGAAATTTTGAAAACCTGCTAAAAAATGTTAGTGGTGGCTTTTGGATTTGGTTTGTCCTTTTGATTTTGCATTTTCTAGAGCTTGGAGAGATTTTTGTTTTTCTGTTGTTTTTTGGTTGCCTTGGCCACATGGTGCATTTTTTATTTTCAAAATCAATTTTTTTTTTATTTTATAACTGAAAAATGTCACTTGCAAAAAGTCATCTATATTTTATTTGACTAGGTAACATGCAAAGGCTTGTCTGCACCTCATTTTTAGGGCTGATTTAAGTTCAGAAGCTGATTAAGTTCTATGAATATAACCCTGACTAGTGAGGACAGTCTTAATTCACTTTAGTATACATAAGGCTTAAAAGAGCCATTTATCTCTCTGTACATTTAAGCTCTCCTCCTCCTCTCTAGTATCCTGCACTGCTCCTAGCAGAATGGTACCTGACAAATTATAACTTGTACATATTATAATAATACCTACCTCTTACATAGTGCATTGCATAAGTAGATCTTGACACCATATAAAAGAATATTGTTGTCCCCATTTTACAGATGGAGAAACTGAGGCACAGAGCAGGGAAAAGACTTGCCTCGGGTCAGCCAGCCAGCAAGCCAGTGGCAGAGCTGGGAATAGAACTCGGGTGTTAGTATGCTCAGTGAAGATTTTTTTAGTTTGGCAGCTAAATTCCCTGCATAGTCCATTTGCACTGAGCACATTACAGCCTCTCACAGTTCCTGTCTGCTGGCTGTCCTGCATATGTGCCATCCCTGCAGAGTGGCTGAGCACGCTAGCTGGAGGCTATCTGCTGAGCATGATTTCCCCTGCAGTTGCCCCTCTCAGCAGCCCAGATGTGGGCACTGAAATCAGGGAGTCTGTCTCCTGGTGCTCTCAATGCTCCCATTCCTGGTGCCCAAGAGAAAAGTGAAAGCACGCTGGCTGGAATGCAGAGGGGTGAAGTGGGGGTGGAGTGAGAGTCAGAGACAGGCTCTAGGTAGGAGAGAAGAGACAGGTGGTGGGAAGGGAGATGGGTATGGAGCTGCATATAGGCTGTGAAAGGGTGGGTGGGAGAGGCAGAAAGAGGCTGGGTGACAGCTAGGAGGATAGAGACAGGCTTAAGATGAGGGTGGAGAATGGGGGAGGAGTCACAGAGGCAGGCAGGCTGGACGGGGATGGAAGGGGCTGTAAGCATTAGCTTCAGGTTCCGGAAGGACTGTGTTCTAGAGTCTCGTGAAAGTAGAGTCGTGGCATTTCCTAGGTCTTGAGCACTTGATTTTATAACCTGAGCAATGTTTTAGCATAGTCATTTTGTATGTATTTTTAATTAAGCAAATACCATGGCTACAATATCCAATCAGCAAGCTGAGCAGGAGCTGGCCCTGTCCCCACTGTGCCAATGTAATCAGTCTAGGGTAGGATGCTCTGTAATCCTCAGACAAGCTGAACTCTGAAATCACTACTTGAGTGTCAAGGGTGTGAAGAAGCTGGGCTCAGAGGCAGAGCCTATAGTGTGGTAGTGTATGCAACAGAAAAGCACATGGTCATAGATTTCTAGCTGCCACTGAGGCTGTATGGGAAGAAGAAGAACAAAATGTTCAGCACCCACTTCAGAACTTCTTGAAGTCTAAATTAATTTGTTCCTATCTCCATACAAGGGAAATGTCTATTTCTGTGCTAGCCAAATCTGGTTAACCTCAGGAGGGTGAGGTTTCACTCTCTCCCAGACCTTTCGTGAGAAGCGGCACAGTTATCCAATTTCCTTCTAATTGCGCTAACAAGGATGAATTAGGACTTTCATCAACGGGGCAAGTGATCGGTTTGGAGTCAGCCATGGGCAACGGAGCCAGAGATTAAACAAAACTACCATGTTAATGTCTAATAATACAACCGCGAGTGGAAATTAACCACAAGACAAATATGCTGTGGCGGCGACATTGGAGAGTTTGTTCTTTTAACGCAACGTTATTTAAAAGTGATGCTATTACTAGGGCCATCTAACTTAATTTCAAAGGCATAATAGAAAAGTAAATGTGCTGCCGTTGTGCTTTTTATGCATTTTCAAAAAACTGGGAGAGATCATTGTATGCTATTGAAATAACCGCTCTGGCTACATTCCTCTTTGATGTACGTTAATTGCCCCAGAACTGAGCTGAACAATTCCTTCTAAGGTTGAGCTGTGCTGAGATCTTCGGTATGGAAGCTGACACTCGGCAATGGATACTAATGCTTAGCCCACCCACACCATGTCTGATGCATTTGTTGGGGGGTGGGAAACCCCCAGTCACAGAATGGAACCCAGCTTTGGTGCGTTGTCCCTAACCTGACAGACACCCAAGGGATACTCGCTCAGATTCCCATGCCAGTAAAATGTCATTGAATTGAGCTGTGTTGAAATGGCACATCTTATACAGTTTGGTACAAACACAGATCCTCAGCAGCTACGTCAGTGCTGATTTACCCCAGCTGGCCCTGATATCCCTATCCCTCATGGACCTGCTACTGCGCAGTCTATGGAATTCCAGCAAACATACTTGCAGAGAAAGGAAAACTGATGGGAAATGGTGCACATTTTAGAGCAGCGCTGGTTCAGGCAAGGCTGCTGAGGCAGCTGCTTCAGGACCTCTGAGGTGATGGGAGCCGCCAGCCCACCCAGGGACAGGTTGCAGTAACAGCATGCAGCTTGCTATTCGTATTCCTGTGACGCGGGCTGTGCTGCAGGGCAAACTGTGTGGTGTCCTATAAGAATTCTCGAGGGGCAAGCTGGACTCTCCTTCCTCCAGGACTAGAGTTAAAACCCGATTCAAGTACACTGAAGGCCTTGGCTCAGGTCCCAGGATGAACCCCGGCACTAATTTAGGAAGAGAGCCCATGGTGAGATGAGGAAAGATTACATCAAGCAACAGCTATCCTAGTCTGCACAACACTGATTTAGTTCTGACAGCCCCAACAGAAGCAGGCCACTGGCTCGTACTGGTCAGATCCTGCTTTCTCTAGCCCGCACCCATCTAGCCCCACAACACAGAAGCCACCACCAGCAGAAAGGTTGGGGACGCAGAATGAGGAAGCAGGGCCCTCAGTGCTCAGAAAAGTTGGGATAGGCTATCTTATTTATACAGATGGTTGGGAGCCAGACAGATCATGCCGTGAAGGCCCAAGTCCATATTGGCTTGCCCATAAAATGGCACTACAGACATCCCAATGGTCCTGGCTTTGGGGGTCCTATCTTGTTTTGACCAACAAAACCTGTCCTGGTTGAAGCAGGTCTGATTCCAGGGACATTTGGGAAGTGTGTTGACTGGGCTCATTTCTCCGCTTTGGATATTGTGACCTAGTCCCTGATGCAGAGGATCATAGCACCTCTCGCGTTTGCCTGACCCTCTGCTAGGACAACAGCTGGGCCAAATTTGAGTGTGCGGTGGTGCAGCTCTGTGTGCTTAGGAGCAGCTCATTTGGAAGCGGGAGACAAATGGCTGCCATGGGGTGGTTAGAGCAAGGTAGGGGGTCTCAGCAACTGCCCTGCCCCCACCCCCAACAACTCACCCTCCTGGCCAGCACTTGACCTCCTCCCCCCCACTCCCCCTGAGCATCTTCTCTATCCTGCTTTACCTACCTGAAATGTCAGGAGGCATGGCAGTGTGCTCCCTGTACCTATTCAGTCATGGTATAGTTGGTACAGAGAGGAGTACAGGGGCCACAGTCCCACTTCCTCCTGGCCCTGCGGGGAAAAGGTGGCCTAAATGGAAGTGAATCATCCAATGAGATCTTCCATTGCATTACATCTCAGACCATCAATGGCACGAGTATAAAGTGGGCAAAGGATGCAATGTAACCAAGTGCAGAAGAGAATCGCTTCCCCCATCAAAGCAGGCAAATTAACAGGGAGGAAATCAAGGGTCTACCCTCAGGAATGGGGAGACCATGGTGGAAGATAAATGGTCCCAATATGAGCTGGCTTCCAGATGACACAAACAGTGGGACTTTGTTCATCTAAAATCTCTGTTTCGATCATGAAATGAAATCTATCGATCAATACAAGCACTGAGCAGCAAAATCAAATTTCCCTTTACAGGGTGCAGGGTTTTTTGCAATAGTGATATCGTCTTGCTTTTTATTAAGTTGCATAAAAACTGTCTTGAGCTCTAGCCTCTCCTCCTGCACTTAAGGGAGCATTTTAGATGAGCAACTGCATTGAAAACTCGTTTCTTTATTAATACCTAGCTCTTTTCATCTATAGATTTGAGGCCTCTGAAAGCATCCTTCCTGTTTTGAAGGGGAATGAAAGCACGGGGAGCTGAAGTGACCTGCAGGTCACACAGGGAGTCAGTTCGCTCTTCAGGTCAAAGACCCTCACTTTATGATGTGTTTAGAAAACACCTAGCACAGTGGAAGTGGGAGCTCTTGGGCTACTACAAAGGACAATAGTTAATAATAGGCAGAGGGCTGGGATTAGAACCCTTGCCATGACCCATAGCTGCCGTTAGAGAAGGATCGTGAGCAGTTTAGTCTTGGCAGAATTTGACTTCTAAAAACAAGCATTACTATTAGCTGTTGAAATTAAGGCAATTTAAGGTTTTTCTTTTTAAATGTTCACAGTTGTGAGAAATTGGAGGTAGAGTTAACATTGCATACATAAATCAACACAGGAAATACATTTCAACTCTAATCAGCTCTGATGTAGCATTTTTCTTGTAAAGTGAGTTTATTGTTGATGGAAATGGTTTTGTCAGTTGTGTGCATAAGATCAAAGTGACATTTACTGACAAAAACCACATTTTTCCAAGCCAATTTATGCTATGCTGAGGGCAGCCCCAGCTGGCACCGGGTGTTGCCTCTCCATAAGGAAGGAACAAGGTTTGGCCTCATACCACTCTGGCTCCATTGCTGGGGTGAGGAGGGACAAGATTTCCTGATTGTACTCTATCTCCTTTACCCACCTTAACTCCGCTAATGCATGTTTGCCTAGCTCCATAAATGCACTAACTGTACAAAGCTCACAGCAGAAAGCTAGATCTGAGGGTCTCCGCAAGAGGCTGTTTTTCAGCACAGTGCTAGGTATATTACAGTTACAAATCTTGCACAGCATGTCTGCTGTTCCCGCTCGAGGCAAACTACTTGCAATCTGCCACCCCAGTCTCAGTATGAACTAGGGTCAGCAGTCATAACAGGGACACTCACCTCCCCAACCTAAAACAGCTGCTTGGGGACAAATTTAGCCTCTGTTCTGCTCGGGCCACCCAACTGGAATCCTTGAGTGTGGCATTTGTCACCCGATGGTCATGGTTTTCTGGGGGATTAAGGTAACTAGCATTGCCTCTGGCACCTCACTTCAAGAGGAAGAGCCAAAACTACTGAAAAGAGGTTTAGAAGGTCTGATTCTGACCTCATTCTGCTACCCTTGTTCCTCTTGGTGATTGCAGGTGGAAACAGATAACCTCTGTGTCTCCAGCCCTAGAAGTGCTGCCTCTTTTCTAGTAGAGTGGCTGCTTGCCAATGGGCCCTGCAGGAAGCTTTGCGAAGGAGATGACTTTGAACTCAGGAGACACGGCTTCTGTTAGCTCTGCCTTAAGCTTTCTGGATGCCCCAGGGCATCTTGCTTCACTCCCTCAGTTTCCTATCCTTTCAGGGCTTGCTCCCCAGGGGATGAGGAGCAGCCTCAGTGCCGGTTAAAATGCATGGAAAGAGCAGATGCTCAGCACCTTTGCAGATCAGACCACTTTCGTATTTGAGCCTGACTTTAAGCATCCAGATTTGAAAATTTAGGCTTTATTCTATGGTTAGAGACCACATTCCTCTCCCTCACATATGTGCCTGTGGAACGACTTCATGGATGCGTGTGGGCATCTTGCTGTGAGTCTGGTCAGCTCCACCAACATGGACGGGGCACAGGCTTCAGGGACTGACCCATTATGTGCTGATGGGTGGTGTGCATGGCCGAACCATCTTGTTTCTGATACGATGGCAGAGAACAAGTGAAGTGGGCACTTCATTCTAACAAGTCAAGCAAAAATGTGGAACAACCTCCCATCGTTCCTGAACCTGGGAGGGTCTCACAGGGCAGCTGATAGAAAGGCAGGATGCTTTCACAGTATTTCCTGATTCTCATCCTTTATGTCTCCTTGTCAGTGAAATGCATTCTTCCCTTGCTGCTCCATTTGGTGCATATTAAATGGAATATGAAATTCTGCCTCAGAAAACCTCAGAGATGGCTCTATTGACTGCCCTTTAAATAGAATTAAAATTGATCCAAGACATATCTGCACACCTATTGCATTACATAGTCCACGGTTGCGCTATGACTGGCTTTACAGGGGGTTGTAAGGCAGCTTAGAGCAGAAAGGAGGTGGGTGGGAGAATTCTCTCAGTACAGTGTGATGTGAATGTCTTAGGTATGTTTCTCAACTGCTGCCCCGCAGAACACCAGTGCTCCACGGACGTGGTGAAGGTGTTCTGCAACTGACTTGGACATAACTTCCATAGACAGACTTTCTTTGATGAACTTTACTTCAAGAATAGATGAACTTTGTTCAAACATGCAGGTCCCAAATTCCCATTATTACTTGAGTAATATTTTCAGTTTTAAGTTGTATGCATAATCATGTATCTATTTTTTAGAAATAAATATACATTATATTCTTAAAATTGTATTTAATTCCATTTCCAGAGTTGTTTTTGCAGGAACATGTAGTTTGCCGATATCACAAACATTAGAGCCAGTATATAACTGGCTTTTTCCAGGAAAGATTTCATCAGGTGTTCCTCATAAAGTAATGAATACCTTTAGGTGTTCCCTGGTCATCTTAGGTTATGGTCTATGTCATGTCAAAGATTCAACTTGGTGACTTAAGATAAGTTCAGTTCATTTGGGATGAACTCTGTGTGTGTGTGTGTGTGTGTGTGTGTGTGTGTGTGTGTGTGTGTGT